>VYZX01001799.1:0-91509 GCA_013401335.1 Brachypteracias leptosomus | reverse complement strand
TGCTGTAGGCTCAGGTCTTCTCATGAAATCCCCCAACAAACAAGTGATGTGTTGGGTGCAGGACACACTGCAGCTTACCATGTGGTTAAAGAATAACAGAGTTGGGTAGGCAACACCTCTGACATAAAATGTAAACACCAGAGGGCTGGGATGTCAAAAGCATCCCAGATTCTATTCTGTAGGGAGAAAAAGCATAAAATTTTATCCTGAACAAAACCTGTGAATGAACATGGAAAGGAGCAAATCAAGGATTGTTCTTTTGTCCTTAGAATAATATTCTTAATTCTTCTGGAGGTATTAGAAAGGTCCATAGGAGGTAATTATTAACAACCACCACAACTACCTCATTCAGAACATTTTACCACCCCTGTGTGAGAATATTTAATGTCTATAGGTATGAGAAAGGATATTTGACAGAAGTTGGCTGGGAGGAAGAAAAGAGACACGATTACCGTCCAGCTGTCAGTAAGGACTCTAATAATAATAAGTGAAAATGAATATCTCAGCTTCTGTGGAACCTGGAGCAGCAAGACGTTTTCTATATACTTCAAAACACAAGGGAAGGCTTTAAACATTCTGGATAGACTTGATCAATAAATCCAGTCTAAAAAGAACCTGACAGCCGATAGTCACGTACCCTCTTGGGCATGTCAGCAGCAAAATGAAAACCATTGATTTGTTTGTCACCAGGCTTTGCCAGCCAGCAAATTTTTCTGAGCCTTAGATGCTCTCAGATGACATTATACAGGGACCAAATAACTGAGAAGTGAATTTCAACTGGGGATAATGTCTGTGAGCAGGAAATGTCAGAGAATTCTCAGTGCACCACATGGGACACAATATGTCTTATTTTTTTTTTCTTCAGAAATTAAGAGGAGGGAGATAATGGCAATCACTTGTGGCTGGCTACAGGACTTTCTGAAGTGATGCAAATATTGCCACTGATTTTAAGGAGAGTTACATTTTCCCTTTAAAGGAGATTTTAATTACTGACAAAGACTGCTCTGTCTTATCAGAGCAGCTTTACACATACCTTTACATGGGTATCCCCAAGTGAACATGCTGAGCATCTGAAGCAATTTTTCTATTAGGAGGAGATAGCTCTTGCAGTGTGAGCACTTCAATAGCAATGACTCTGTGGGATATGAAACAGTATTTTTAATAAAGCTTAGTGCATCATTATTAGAGGCAGTAGTTCATTTACATCTCAAACTCTGTGTTTGCGGTGCTTAAGGTGGTTAAATGTTATTTTTTTTTCTTCTATGGAATCTACATGCTTCATAAAGGAGCAATTTATGAGCAGCAGCTCTTTTTGTGTCTTTGATAATCTGCAAACAGGGTTTCCTAACATGTGGCATTAGCTTTCTTTACATGTCTTCAGTCAGCCATAACCATGCAATTTAGTTATCTCTTCAAGCCCGGGCCAATGAACTGTGTTTGCAGAAAGCTTTTACAAGTGCAGCTGAGATATCACTGCTCCCTTTACTTCTGTTAGCCACATCTTTGCCTTGAATCTAATCTCTGCAAAGCAACCCAGTAGCAGTGATCTTAGGGACAAGAAGCATTGTGAGCATAGAATCATAGAATGGTTTGGGTTGGAAGGGACCTCCAAAGGTCATCCAGTCCAACCCCCCTACAATAAGCAGGGACATCTCCAACTAGGTCAGGTTGATCAGAGCCCCATCGAGCCTGGCATCAAAAGGTGAGGGTATTATAACTGATGGCAGGAAAGTCAAGAGTGTTGTGAATAGAAGCAGAATCTGCAAGAGCACTTGTATTTAAGGAGCTGTCAAGGTTTAGGGTCTGGGCTGCCCACTAGACCTGTAACAGATGCTCTCAACCTCTCTCCCTTCCCAAAGGGGAAGAGAAAGGGAGTAAGGGAGAGAGACCTATGGATTGGAAAGCTAACACAGCTTAAATGAAAATAATANCTAAAACAGCTTTAATGAAAATAATAATAATAAATGAAATATATACAAATAAATATAACACAAACCCCCTGATGACAATTATGTTGCCACCACCACTGATGCTGTGGAGCAGGCACTGGGGAAGTCCCAGGCTGGACTCAATGGCAGATGGGAACCAGGTTTGGGAGCTGGATTCTGGCACTGGATTCAGGAACACACAGAAAATCTGTGAAAATCTGCCCTGAACTTCAGACAGTGCCAGGACTTGGGAGAGACTGAGCTGGGAAGTGAAACCACTGAGCAGAGTTAGTGCTGGTCTAGCCCAAACCAGGAGAGGAGCTATGGCTGTGGCTGTTATAAGCTGGTGATGAACAAGGTTAATATAAGGTTGGGAAGGTTTCCCACACCTTTTACTTTATTTTTCTTTTTCTTAACTTCACAAACACGATCCCAAATGACAACCATACTTAAAAAAAAAATAAAATCCAATTACTGTCTTATAAGTAAATACAGAAAAACCTTTTCAAAGTGAAATGTTAAATTTAATGCAACACGAAATAAACAATCTGGATACTGGGTTTCCCTCCTACTTCATTATATCCAGCTACATCTTAAATAATTTTCTCTAGTGTTTCTCTCTCTGAATCTTAATAGCGTTTGATTGCAATCCTTAACAAGTATATTTTATGGAATTATGTTGAATTTTGTCAGCAACAACAGAAATCAACATGTTTGTTAAACTGAAGTTCCGTATAAAAGAGCCTGAGACCTGAAGACAGAAGTATTTCCATCACTTCTAAGCTAGGGTACTATCTTTGGTGTCAGATGAAAGGCTTCCAAACACACAAAGCTGGATTCTTAGATTAACTGTTTCAACCATTAATTACATTTCACTGGAATATTCCTCCTGTCCCTCATTTCACGCCTAATACCACATTTCACAGGTTTGACTCTCCTTACTTCTTGGCTTGCAAGATAAATCTGTTCCCTGAGTTGACTTTTAAGGACCATGATCAAGTGCCCTCTAATCTCCCTGTTGTTATGCACAATATGCTTGAATTTCTAATCCAAAGTCCCCAAAGATGTGAATAGAGCTTGCAACTTTTTTCTCTATCTTTTTGATTTTGTTGAGATTATTAAAATGGGGACAGGCTGTGACTGTTTATCCTATTAATGATCTTTATTGTGTCCTCTGTGTACAACCACGAAGTCTACATGATGTGTCCACACATCCTATGCTTGATCAACCAAGGCTTTGTCTTCTTTGAATGTCAGCACTATAAAATATAAATATTAACCATACACATAATATAATTATGGAGACCAGACTCCCAGTTTCCTGTTGTTACTATTAAATGCCTTTAAAATTAGCCACAAATTTAAAACCTGTTTATTTCTGTGATCATGAAAACTTGCAGTTGGTATCTGAGATTCAAATGGAGTGCTGAAATTCTTCTCTGCTTTGGTTTTAGTTCAGCTACAAGGATCTGGTGTCTAATTATTTGCATTATGATTACACTTCAAGTCCCAAACTTTAATTCCTTTCAGAAATCAAGTACGTTCTAATAATGGCATAGAAAAGGATGAAATTGAGCAAGTAACACTCTCCTTCCTCATTGTGTGGGATTCTAAAATAAATATAGGGATGACACTTATTCCCTAATACTTGCAAGAAATGTTATGACACCAAGAACAGTAATTAGAAGAAGGGGGTGTAGAAGTCATGTCAAAATGAGTGGACCATATTAATTTGGAAGAAGAAAATATGTTATAAGAAGAAAGGACTCCAGCAAAGCACTATAGGAACTTATTATGGGAAAATTGCTAGAGGGGTCTAAATAATGAGGGGAGGTAAAAGCCAATACTAGTATAGTGCATGGTCTTGTTGCACTTTGTCTTAGATTCTTTGGAAACCAATGATTATACTTTCTGGAAGTGGATCAATCACCCCCAAGGCAACATATTGTACATGAAGGAGACCATTCAGTGAGCAGCTGCAGGAGGATTATAGACTCCCCTTTTCTATGCTAATAATTGTAATTGGACTATATATTTCCCTCAATATTGCATTTTCCCCCTGACTTTCCATCCCATTAACATTTTAGTCATTATTTCTCAAACATCATTAGGAAGGAAGGAAATTTTTTGAAGATGTGATTAGGCATAAGTTCAGAGATGAAATGGGCATTTTGTTTTCATGAGGGTTGTAAGTAGGTCAGCTCTGTCAACCAGCTACTTGGCAAAGTCAACTCTGCTATGGCTAAACTGTGTTTGCCTTAGTCCCTGAAATACCAGGATCCCATCTGCACAGATGGGGATGATGAACTGGAGCTGGTCAGTTGGGAGTGCTCCATGTTCCAGCAAGGAACCCATGAAGGGTGAGGTCAGAAGTAGAAACTGTAATGGAAAAAGCCCCAATATTTCCTCAGTCAAGGTCGTAATTTTTAACATGTAATATTTTTAAATTAAAATTAAAATTAAAATTAAATTTAATTTAATTTTTTAAACTTGATTAGTAATCATTTGTTTTCACACGACCACTTTGCTTTAAATCAAGGAAATCAATCACAGCCCTGAGCTAATTAATACTGAAGAATTTAAATACATTTTCTTTGGAAATCTGTTGCCCTCTTCAAGGTTGGAACTAGATGATCTTTAAGGTCCCTTCCAGCCCTGGCAATTCTATGATTCTGTGATTTAGGGTCTGAACTTCTATCTTGTAACACATTGCAGTCACACAACTCATTTTAACCAAGCAGTGGTAATTTCCTTTAATCTTTCATCCCAATTGGATTCTCATTAGGAAATGATGCTATATTTGGTTTAACTGAAAATAATATTTTGATGTGCCTGTGGTGAGAGCAGTAATTGTATAAAATTGGCCCTTTTGTTTCACAGCCCTGTGGTTCTGTGCTGTGTCTTGTAGTGCTGAAGCAGTTTTATTGACAATCACTCTATTGCTGGTTTTCTTGCTCTGCCTACTTTATCTCTTTATGCTGAGAAGATAAAGAAAGAAAAAACTACATCTAAATTTTAAGCAGATTACACATTTCTTCAGATCTGCTGGAATTCAGATTGAGCCTTTTAATTCACATTAATTGCTTCAATTAAAACACTTAGGAGGATCACAAATCATCAGCTACACGTACCAGACTACTCAAAATATTTCTAAGTAATGCAGCTCAGCACATCTTTAGGCAAGATGTCAAGAAAAATACCCAAACTGATGTGCTGAAAACAATTCTTACCAAGAAATTCTTGCATAATAAATCACAATAAAATCATTAACCACTGTCTGTTCCTCTGCTCTGAGGAGTAAATCACCCATAATGCTGACTTATTTTAAGTCAGTTTGCATATAAAGTGGTGAAAAAGATTTAGGGAAAGTCTAGTGAGAGTGAAAATAAACTCCTACCTATATCATTACTCATTTGATAGGATGCAGATATGTTGGAAGACTCCAGAAAATGCAAACCCAAGGAGATAGATCTACCCAGGAATGACTTCTTAGGATCTGCTGCTTATTTTATGTACATACTAAAATACAAGCTTTGCAAACCCCCTTGTTTTAAGATAATCCTGAAAGTATGTAATTCCTTCACTAAAATAAAACATAGCTTTCATTTAGGCTGACAATGCTGGCCCCAGAATATGGAATATTAGTTTCAGTAAGAATGCATTGGTTGCACTGTAAAATGAGGTTTCTTTGGTACCAGCCCTGGAGAAACATATTGGTTTCAGCTCAAAAGTATTGCCATGCTCTCACTAAAACATACAGACATTATAACTCTGCATATTGGCTCCAGTAAAAATGTATTCTTTCCAATGGATTCATGAGGCTTTCAGCAAGAACGTATTGATTTCATTAAAATGTGCTGCTTGAGATAAACAAAAATCCAGTTAAAATGCATTGGTTTCTGTTAAAGCTCATTGAGTGAAGTGAGGAACATTTTACACTGGTTTGGGGCAGCCTTAGGGTGTTTTAAACAGTGAGAAGTACATATCAGTAATTGGGAAGGTAATTGAAAACAAAGTCTCTTCTGTAACATCTAAAGATGTAAATAAGCTAAATAAATTAGATTTTTATATCCCCATCCCATTTGCATGTTGCTAAGCACGGGGACAAATATTCATACAGAAAAATATGACATTCTTTATCCTGACAAACCCTCTAATCAGGTTTGGGATGGAGGCTGTAGCATTTTTTACCCTGATTAGGAATCATTTGTTTTCACACGACCAGTTTTTGACCAGTTTGCTTTAAATCCAGTTGGGCATTTTCCTGCTTCATTGACAACAGGCTCTTTCTGCCTCTTCAGCATTGCCAGGCACCCAAAGACAATGGCATTTATATATATTAGGAAGCTCTCCTATTTCAAGCTCACTAAATTAGGAGCAATTTATTTGATTGCTGTGACACTTTTTTTTTTTGAGATGGGTTATATTTTTCAATATTTTTGAGCAACTTTGCTTCAACTTATTTTATACAGCAGTGATCCCACTGACTTAGTGTAACTCTGAAATATGGCTGAATATAATTGAACAACTCTTGGAGGCTGCTGTCCAGCTTTGGAGCTTTATTTTTACCCTGCTCTGGTGTAGGATTTACATGCAAAATGTCTTTAAGTAAACCCACACTGTAAATAATATGAATAAAACTTCAGCTACTCAAATTGACTTCTGTAATTCAACAGAAGAAAGTAGGAATGACCATATAAGGGGACCTTATAGTGACCTTCCAGTATCTGAAGGGGGCCTATGTAAAGGTGGGGGAAGGTCTATTCAAAAGGGTTTGTAATGATAGGACCAGGAGTGATGGTTTTAAGATGGGAAAGGAGAGATTTAGATTGGATATTAGAAAAAAGTTCTTTAATCTGAGGGTGACAGATTACTGGAATGTGCTGCCCAGAGAGGTGGTGGAGGCCCCATCCCTGGAGTCCTTCAAGGTCAGGCTTGATGGGGCTCTGAGCAACCTGCCCTAGGTAGAGATGTCCCTGCTGGTGTAGGGAGGTTGGACCAGATGACCTCTAGAGGTCCCTTCCAGCCTGAAACATTCTGTGATTCTGTGATATTGCTCTGAACTACTCCATCTTGCACTAGTCCTGTCTCCAGCAGTAGGCAGTGATAGATGCCTGGACACTGCTAGAGAAGAACACCCTCCAACAAGCCATGCATAGGAGACCTCCTGAGAGGCTGATGTTCTTTGTTTTATGTGTCTTTTTTGGATTTTCCCCATCATTTTGTATAAATTCAGCTATAAAAACTGCACTCACAGCACCCAATGGCAAGGAGTTCCAACAGCTGATCACCCCACACAAAGTCTCTTCTTTTTAGATATTGGTTTGAACTTGCAGCCCATTGTTTCCACTTGTTGCTCATGTGTCCTGTACTGGAAGAGATAATGAATAATCATCTTTTTTTTTCCCTGCTACTCACAGTTTTACAGATCCCTGTCCTTTTTCTAGCAAGAAGAGACCTATTTTATTGACTCATTCCTCATATGAAAGTTGTTCTATAGCTCTAGTGTTACTTGTTGCTCTGCATTTTTGGGTTCTGCTGCATCTCTTTTAGTGATGTGAGGACCAGAACTGCACATTGCACTCAAAATACATTGGCACCATGGGTTTGTCTGGTATCTTAGCAAATTATCTTTCTTTTTTTCTTATGTAAAGCCAGTCCTATGCCTTTTGAAAAGAGATGAACCTACCTTTCAGTTTTCCAAATCTATTTTATTTCCAAATCCTTTGTCTCACACTGCTTCATATCACTGCAATACTACTGTAAACATTTAGTTTTTAGGTATCTCTTTTCATCTCCCTTGGTGGAGCCAGAAAAATAAGACCTCATGCTGTGGTGAAAAATGTCCCAGCTGCCCATCTGAAAGATAAGAGTTTTTGTCCTGTTCAAATCTGCTGCAGAACTGATTGTTTCACAAATCAATTCAGTTTACCAACACTTCTGTGCATTGCTCTGATGTCAAGGGTCAGCAGCTCACTTTGTAAGGAGGAGTTTTTTGCCAGCCTCCTCAAAAGAATGAGTCAAGACTTGCTGCTCTTAATTCCCAGGCCCCTGGTTTGGTAGGAAGCTTTTGGAGACTGTGAAGAGCAATATATGATGTGTGAGAGGAAAGCTCTTTATGTGGATGATAGCAGAAGACATTTCCCATGTGTTGGACCATATGGGATTCCTGAAAAGACTGAATTGATAATATGAACATTATTAGGAGCAGAGTAAAAACAGTTCCTGGAAAGGTTTGTGCTGAAGGGTGGAATTTATGCTCAGTTTTTGATTGTCACTGGACCTGCTGCTTGCTGAGCCATCAGCTATGCATGGACCATCCCAGTGATAAGTAATTAATAGAATCACAGAAACACAGAATGGTCAGGGTTGGAAGGGACCTCTGGAGATCATCTGGTCCATCCCCCCTGCTAAAGCAGGGTCAGCCAGAGCAGGGTGTCCAGGATGGTGTCCAGGCAGGTTTGGAATCTGAAGGAGACTCCACAACCTCTCTGGGCAGCCTGTTTCAGGGCTCTGTCATCCTCACAGGAAAGAAGTTTTTCTTCAATTTCAGATATTTGTTCACATTGGCCCTTGTCCTGTCATGGGGCACCACTGACAAGAGCCTGGTTCCATCCTCTTCTTGCCTCCTGCCCTTTAGCTTTTGATCAGCATTGATCAGATCCCCTCTCAGTCTTCTCCAGGCTAAACAGCCCCAGGGCTCTCAACCTTTCCTTGTCAGAGAGAAACTCCCATTGCAAGTTTCACAAAAGTTTACCTGCTGTCAATGTTGACATGCACAAGTCTATGCCTCAGTCTCCTCTTTTATCTACTGATAAAATGTATTTTATTATATTTTTAAATATATTATTTATATATTGATGCAGACTGTTGTAATCTAAATACTCCCAACTAAACACCAGGCTACACCTTGGCTTAATAACAAGGTATTTCACTTAAGAAATTCACAGCTTTCATCAGAACCTGGAGTTTTTCCCAGTAAATAAAAGATGACACTCCAGTGTTCTATAGACTGGTCGGGCCAGCTGAAATTAAAGGATGAAAGTACAGAAATGCACACAAGATATTTTCCCTGTAAAAGCTGCTTTTGCCAGGCTGATTAGCCCTCGATCTGATCCCTTTCCTAAAGTAATACTCAACCCACCTTGCTGATGAATGCAGAATGAACATTTCCAAGGCCATAAGATGCACTAAAACTCTGACTCAGAGCAGCTTTTCATTCACAAAAATGTTGTAGGTAACAGCTTTCAGGTATATTTACAATTCCACTTTAAATGAGAACACTCTCACCCCAGAACTTTGCTATTTTCCTAAGAAATAAGACATTTTTTACCCTGCTGCTTCTTGTTGAAAGGTATGACACCAACTCAGAATGAGGATCTGCAAAATTGTTTGCATGGCAGGTGTTCATATAATTGGTGTAGCAGTGCCAGTGCCTCTGTAGACATCTTTCTATTTTACTGAGGTGAAATTATTAACAACTATACAACGGTGCTCTAAAATTGATGGAAATTGTGGCTTCCAAAACAAGTTCAGGTAAAGCCAGTTGTAACCAAATCCACTTCCATCTATCCAAAATTTTAAGCTTTGAGACCCTATTTGTGTGTTATTTCATTGCTGAGAAAGTTTACAGCTCGATTTTGTTGGTAGGACCTGAAGAACATACAACTGGAAATGGAAAGGAAAATTTAGCAACTAAAATGATGCCTTTTTCCTATTATTTTATGAAAGTCCTGCAGCAAGTAGAGAGTTTCTGGACAAGTGGAACTACTTAAAATATGTTTCATTCGATCCTACAATTGTTTTTAAACATGAACTAGTTTGACAGTTATTAGTTAGTTGGGCAATCTCCTAGAAGAAGAAAACCAGAAGATGTAAACAGCTGGTGGGCAGCTCAGTGGGGTGTAGGATTTGTAACTTGGACATACAAGGAAAGGACAGAAAATGAAATATAGGAATATACTTTTTCCTTGAAGAGTGCTTTCAGCATCCCAGCAAAACAGCTTTATGGAGAGATTCTCAGGGAGATTCATTCTCTCTAGAGAGATTCAATAATAATTTTTAAAGGACTAGAGAAAAAGATTCTTCAGAGAAAAGAAAGGAATAAACAGATGCAATAAGTGAATAAGAGAAGCTGGAGAAAAAGACAGAGGTTTAGAAAAGTAGGAGACACATTAAGAGTAGCCAGTCATGTATATTATATATAGGGGGACACCATCCAGTGGAAGGCAGGATCCTCCCATGGCAGGAGGGGTGGAACTAGATGGTCTTTAAGGTCCCTTCCAACCCAAGCCATCCTATGATTCTAGGATTCTATATACTTCTTTGATAATAATAAAAGATACAACTAAATTAAGGGTTACCTATGCAAGGCCATGAACAGGGAGGTCTAGGACCAGTCTCACCACCAGCTGAGGAAGAGGGTTTCCTCTCGTGGTGTAGGATCTCACAGTGGGTCAGCTGGACAACACGTTTGCACCTCTCTTGCTTCCCCTCCAGGTGAACCTTTCACCAGCACAGTGCAGGAGAAGTTTATAGATCAAGCCTGATCTCACCAAATTAAAACAAGAGCACACAGATCTTAATGAACTTCATTATTAGTTGTTAAAATATTCCCCGGGGGGGAACTTCTGCGTGCAGAACCCCACAGCAGAGAAGAAGGACCAAGCTGAAGCTTCACAGGGACATTAGGTGTCCTTAGCCTTGTAGAAAGCATGAAGTTCAATTGTGGGGAACTGGGAGAAAAACTGAGCAAGAGCCACATCATGTCAGTGATATATGGGGAAAATGACAGTGTGCCAGAAGAATTTTGCATTCTAATGATGGATACTGAGAGATAAGAAAAGTATGATACAAAAGAGAATAATAATAATGATGATGATGGTACTAGTAGAAACAAAACCACCTTTGTTGAGTGAGGAGCTGCAGTGAAAGGATTTTCTTTCTTGAATGAATGATCACAGACTCTTTCTATTTAAAGCACTCTCCTTATATTTCTCCCTCGCTACGTTTAAACTTTTCCTTGTCTGGAGTCTTTGGACAGTTTTTATCTGCAGAAGTAAACCAGAATAACCTTTCTCCTGCTGAGGAGATTCCTATATAGCAGGGAAATTATTAACCATAATGCACTGTTACTCATTTCACACCTGGATGTCTTAAATAGAGGATGAATTAAATCATGTTTCCATATCAACTTCTCCTGATATTTACATTTCAGTGCTGCAGGAGTATGAAGACTGAATACATTTACAGGCTCTCTTATCCACTGACTGCATGACATATATTTGCTCAGAAAAAAAAGAGTCTGGATTACAACTCCACTCTCTTAAAGGCTTTTCCACAAGCCCCTAGACAGCATTTCACATTCTAGCAATTCATTTGAAAGAACAATTGCTTACTTGGATAAACTGTGGCAGACAACTGGTCTCTGTAGCATTCAGGTGAAAAGGCATAAACAGGTTGAGAATACCAGATAGTATTTATTGGAAAGTAAACCCTACTTGGGGTTGGTTGGGGGTTTTTTCACTGAAAAAGATGTTGTACTATTTTATATTAAAAAGTTTATTTGGTGATGGGTGTTTCTCATAATATAGTAAATTATTTTATGTACAGTATGATTTTTTAATCCAAAACACTACTCACTCTCTTATATTAAGAACAGCACATTTTAACAAGCTCCTCTCACAGTGTCCTTCTGAACCAAGTGTCCAACATACAACTGGACATATACCCAACACAATGAGTGAAGAACTTGTGGAAGAGCCAGAATTGTAGTAAAAGGGGTAATATCTGGCTGGTGAACAGTCACCAGTGATGTTCCCCAGGGTTCCATTTGAGGGCTGGTTCTCTCCAATGTTTTTATCACTGACCTGCACATAGGAATTAGATCACACTGAGCAAATTTGCCAATGATACTAAACTAGGAGGACTCATGGATTCCCTAGAGGGTAGAGAGTCTTTAGAGAGAGATCTTGTTAGACCATCACCAACCATATGAAATTTAAGGACAAATGCCAGATTCTGTACCCAGGGTGGTGTAATCCAGTGGATGTATGTACAGACTGGGAGAGGAGAGGCTGGAGTGTAGCTCTGCAGAAAACTCCAGGGTTTTGGGTTGATATTAAGTTCAGTATGAGTCAACAACAGCCAAAAGGGGCCAACGATATCCTGGGGTGCATCAGGCACAGATTGGATGTTAGGAAAAAGTTCTTCACTGAGAACTGGTCAAGCAGTGGAAGAAGCTCCCCAGGGAAGTGATCATAGCCCCAAGGTTGTCAGTGCTCAGTGAGTGTTTGAACAATGCTAGAAAGATGATTTCACTTGTTTGCTTTCTGTGGAATCAGGAGTTGGACTCGATAATCCTCATGGTTCCCTTCCAGCTCAGGGTATTCGATGGTTCTATGATTGTAGCTTACCTGGAAATGAGGAATCTGCTGCATATGGATCTTTGTTCAAGCATATAATCATCATTCAGACTTACAAAAAATCTCTGAAATAATTTGCAGCCTCATTTATCTGTCTCCAGGCACCCATTCATCTTTGGATGGGGATAAACACATAGATTCCATCCACATTTCTATGTTTTGAAGAGAGATCAGAGCTGGAAGATGCTGTTTAATGTCTTAAAAGGATTGACTTTCTGAAATGCTGAATATCTGCTGTTAGAATATCTATCTGTAGGATATTATCTTGTGAAGAGTTCTAGGCTGGGTAGTCAAAAATATTCACTCTTCTTTTTATTGTCAACCAACAACCTTTTTGTGTTGCACTATAAAGCATGACTATCTAAGGACAAAATAAAATAGGAAAGAAAGAAAAGTATAGCATGAAATATTTATTCCTGTCATGATTTTTTTTTAAATAATAAGAAGTACTCCTTTTCTTATGTACTTAATTCTAGAATATGGGACTTTTTTCTTAAAAATGATAAAATATCATAGTAAAATGGTTTAGCTACAACAGTCTTTTTCCACCAAAAATACACTATGAATTTTTTTTCTGATCAGTCCTAAACAAATCTTTCATTTTACACCAAGTAATGTCTGGTAGGCTTAATGAAATGAATTCTTCATGGGTATTAGAAGGGCACAGCAAGGACTTTTACTATTCTGGTTGTTATATGGCTGCATAAAATTGAGTCTCTGTTCAACTGCTGGTTTTATAGTTAGAGTGGACATAAAGAAGGAGAAGAAAGGCTTGAAAAGTGCAGTTGTGCTGCATGCTGTCCATTGACCTGTGTTGGCTCCTGGTGTATATTATGCAGCTCGAGTGCCACCCTGCTTTAGGATTTGAGCTCATGGTCTTGCTGATGGCCTTGAGAAACAGACACTCACCCATTCAGTGCACTCAACATCTGTTCTCATCTATGCACCCCCACAGATCACAACTGTGGGGACACCTCAACCACCTCAGAATCATGGGTTGGGGTCCCCAGTCAATAATTTCAGTAGCATGAGGTGATTCTGAACTAAAGTATTATGGAAGAATGTGTCTAGCATGCTTTAAACAGGGATTATTTTTCAAATAGGAAATAAAAGCACAGCAATAAAGAGGTGAAAAATCCTATAAAAGCCTGGCCTGACCCCTGCTGCTGACTTTACACTAACATATGCTGACTTTACACTAACATACAAAGTGTATTAAAATATTAATGTGGGATTAGGTGATACAAATAATAGGTCATGTTGGAAAAAGATTAAAGAGATTACATGACATGTCTATTGAATTGTTCTGCCTAATAGCTGTGATTGTAATTTAAAAGCCTTAACTGTGAGGTACAGCCATATGTGGAAGGTCCATTTTTATCCTAGGCACAACAATGACCTCTGAGGAAATCCTTATAATCTACATCTGTGTACTTGCTAAGAATTCTCAATATGTTTATTATAATAGAAAAATTAAATATCCATATGTTTTAATTGAAACTATAGTGTTTTCTAAGAAAGGAAAGAAATTATTCCCATCTTATTTTCTTCCAAAAAGCTTGGTCAAGTAGGGTGTTGTGCCTCATTTCACTAATAAGAGAAACATAAATGCCTCAGAAATCCAAGGGAGTCATTCCTTTGTTCTGCTGAACTAACACTGGACAGGTAAAATAAGATAATCAGCAAATAATCTTCCTCATTCTTGTTTTATAAGTCACACTGAAGTCTTTTGTGTAGGTGAATTTCTGCTTCATTTTTAAGAAGGCTTAATGCTAATAATTGCCATCAAGCTGTTCAATTACCCACACCTTTCAAAAACCACTCTGGCATCTGTTTGCTTTCTCAAACACCCCCTTGTCAGCCTCATCAAGAGAACCCAAACACTGCACTGAACATTTATCCCTGTCCCTCAGAGGAACACGTGGAGCTGAAAAGCCTCGATACCGAACCGCGGCGACAATTAATTTGATGCTCCTGCTCTGCACTTGTGTTCACTGATCTGGGGCTGCAATTCTGCTTCTCCTCTGCCTGCCCACGGTCCCACCAGCTGGAACTAACACAACCAGCTGCTCTGTGCAGCTCTGCTGTGGAATACATGATGCACTAGGAAAATAAATGAAGTGACACTCCAAACTTTTTGGTCTGTATAACCCCGAATGTGAAGGTGCAGCCATATCGAGGCATTCACCTATGACAACATTTAGGCTTTGCTGCCCCTCATCAGCCTCTCAACAGTCTAGTTCCATGGCCATTCAAAAGGTTAAGAGTGATTTAAAATACTTATTAAGATCTAGGGACTCTATTGAAACTGCCACGCTGCCCAACTGCTATAAACTACCACAGTGTGCTTGACATTTTTTGTATTTCTGTAGTAACCCAACAAGACTTAACTAGTCATATAATCTAAAACCAACTAACACCCCTACATTCTCCCATCTGAAGGGTCAGCCTTTAAATCCCACAACAATATCTCTGTATTTAAAACCACATTAAGGACTAAGCTTCGTGGAATTTAGCAAATGTAGAATTAAGGCTGCATGAGAGAGTTTATTTTACCCTGTAAACACAGGCATATGAAATTTTTTCACAGGATTGTGCAGTGGTTTTTTGTGTAAGACCCTGTTACAGCAGGGAATAAATGTGGGAGGTAATAGGTAGGTGAAATTGCAAGTTGGTTACCTGATTACCTTCAATGCATGAGCTGCTCTCTGCACATCCAGAGACTTTTCTGATATACACATGCACACGGGATATGCCTTTTGATATTGATAGGTGGCTGCTTCTCTACTTTCTGCCTGCACGGGCTTGATTCAAAAGTACAGCACATCCTAAGAGCCATTCAGGGAATGTGACCACAAAATGGGTTGTTCTGCCTCTTACCTTATGTACAACACCACGTTCAGTGTGTTCTGATTATTCTACTCTTACCACCTCATCCCAAGTGCTCAATATCCTCTTTACCATCGTCAGCCCTTTTTATCACTCTGTCATTGTCTTAATTTTGTATCTCTGATTTTGTTTTCTTCGCTTCTGCCTTTTTAAATTTCCTTGTCCATTATGTTTTTAACAACCCCATGATCTTATTCTGGTGCTTTTCACTAAGGCTGGAGTCTAGAGAACAAGGGAGACAACCACCTGACTTTTCCTCCCTGCATTTGTGTTGCTCCTGGAATCTGTAGAGATTCCTCTGACAGAGCAGCTCTGATCACTTCTCCTTGTCCTCAGGCAGGAAACTCTGAAGGGCTCTGAAGAAAAAAATTAGCTGGGTTAACCCCTGAGGACTATAGGATGAAACTAATTTGAGGTAAACAACATCTAAAAGTGTAGCTGCTACACTGGTGAGTTTGCAGTAACTTCTCAGAGAACATGTTGCAGGACAATATGCATCTCTGAGAGGAGACCAGTCCTAGGTTATCCAAGTCTGTAACCTAAGCAAGGAGGTACTGGCACTTCTCTCTCTTTGATTTTTTTAATGTGAGTAAAACATATTTTGCTTGTGATTCATTCTGAGAAATAGCCAAGTTGTTTAAGCCAAAAACCTGCTTTAATCTACTTTCAAGATCAATTAAAAATGTGTTCTCAGGCAAACACATGGCATGGAAAATGTCTGCCTCGAGGAATTGAAATTTAGCAGAGTTATAAGCAGTGGGATTAAAAAATGATGTATTTGAGGGTAACTGTAAAATCATTTCTGTCTATGGTATTACAGAACTCCATCAGTGAGAAAAGTTGGTACTGGTACAAAAGTCTTTGCAGCACTTTCTGCTACCTGGAGTGAATCCAGCTCCCTCCTCCATATATTATTTTGCAAGTTCAGTTAGATCTGGGAATTCACATTAAACCCACTGCCCTCTGTGAAGTCTGCTTATGCAAACTCCATGTAAAGCCCAAGGGAAAGGATTTGTGCAGTAAGAACTTTAAATGCCAAGGTTTTGTCTCACAGGTTCTTGATTTCATGGGTACAAATTAAGAATACTACAGAAATACTTGGCCAAAATACACTTCTCCACATGCTGATGTTTGATAGCCAGTCATTGACACAGATCAAAGCATAATAATGCTGAGATTTTGCTTGTGACTTGTCTTGGAGGTTGCTACTTGTCCATCTGACACATACATGAGGACATCCCCCTTCTCTACTGACTGGCACAACAAACAACTCTAATTGTTTATAAAATTTTAGACAAGTCCATAGAATCATAGAATGGTTTGGGTGGAAGGGACCTTTAAAGGTCACCTAGTCCAACCCCCCTGCACTGAGCAGGGACATCTGCAATGAGAGCAGGTTGCTCAGAGTCCTCTCCAACCTGATCTGGAATGTTTCCAGGGATGGGGCTTCTACCACCTCTATGAGTAACCTATGGCAGTGTTTCATCACCAGCAGTTTAAAAAAGTTTTCCTTCTCTCTACTCTGAATCTCCCCTCTTTTAGTTTAAAACCTTCACCCCTTGTCCTATTGTAACAGGCCCTGCTGAGAAGATTGTCCCCATCTTTCTTACAGATCTTGCTTTAACTTTGTTATTAAGAGAAACACTAAAAAGTCTGTCAGAAATTGGCAGATTCAGAGGCAAGAATTCCCCATGCACACCATAACGCAGCAGTTGCTTCAACCATGAACTAACCATGTGTGACTGAAGGACTATCTGAACCACAACTGGGTGCTCAGACATGACAATGCTTCCAGCACAGATCCCCAGACACGTGTGTGACTCTTTCAGCAAGGTCACCATTTGGTTTTAAATAGAATGTCCTACAAAAGTAAGATCATGAAGTCTTCTAAAACTCCTTCCAAAAGAAAACAAATCAGCCAACCAACCAAGAAGTGTATTGCTCTTGTGTCATTAATGTACCTCAATGTATTTTATATAATCAGAGGAAGCCACCATAGTCCTCTAGACCCCTGTATAAGGCTTAAACCACAGGTATTGTCTTAGTAATTTGTACAATCCCTGTTATACCTAGAAACTGGACAGCCACTCCTATACTACCTGAATTTTCTTTCACACTGGATAACCTGGTTCATGCATAAACAATTCCATTCAAAGTTAAGCAGGTTTGGAGCCATAGCATTTTCTTTTAATAATCCTAACACAAACTATAGATTCTCAGGTCTCCTTGTAATTTTTTTTCTGTTGGATTCAACCCATTTTCTATTGCTTAGTCTATGTGATCTGTAGAGCAAATGAGAGGTGACTTCTTATCTACAAGGAAAAGCTGCCTGATAAATCACAAAGATGAATAATTTATATCCCAGGAGCAGAGAAAACAGCATTTCACACTGTTTTTCATGCAAAATGTCATATGAATTCCGAATGGACCAAACAATTTGTGTGAGTTTGAGACTAGATTCATTGCCAGAAGTGGAAAGAGAAGGGAGGAGAAGTCTCAGTATTGTTGTGAGTGTAGTTTACTCAAGGAAAGGGATCATGACCCAGCTATTCATTTTTCTATATTGGCTTAAATAGAGAAATAAATTAAAACTAGCAAAATCAATGCAAAGGAATGATTAGAATCCACACTCAAACAGCATCAGTACTGCAAATAAGGGAGGATTTGTGTTGTGTTTTTTTTTTTTCTACACTCAATTTCAGTCTGGTTAGAGGAAAACTATGAGGTTATTATTGTCTTGTTTCATAATTAGACATTAAAAAGTCCTGCAACTGAAGAAAGGTGATTGAATACTCTCGTTGTCATTACTGCAGCCTCCTGCTGCCAATTTATTCACATATCACCTCACAGAAGATGGCTTGAAGGCTTTAGGAGATGGCTGAGCAGGTTTGGTATGCAATGGACAAACACGATATCTGAAATAAAAACAGCAGAAAGCAGTAGAAAAAAACATCCCTGGGGAAAAGGAGCCCCACACACTGTTAAAGCAACAGGGAGGGTGTGGACACACAACCAGAGGGGCCTCCAGTGCTGCTGAGCATTGTGAACTCCTGCCCTTGAAGTAAGTGTTGTAGAATCATAGAATAGAATCCATAGGTTGGAAGAGACCTTTAAAGGTCACCTAGTTCAACCTCCCTGCACTGGGCAGGGACAGCTTCAACTAGAGCAGGTTGCTCAGAGTCCTGGCCAACCTCACCTTGATGGGGCATCGACCACCTCTCTGGGCAACCTGGGCCAGGGTCTCACCATGCCCAGTGTAAAAGATGTCTTCCTTCTACCTAGCTTATATTCCTTTGGAGAGTGAGGATGCTGACTAATATTTGATTAATCTGTGCTGTCAACTTGCAAATGATGGAAAAGTGTTGCCTAGAAAACCTCGAGGATTTAGGAAAAACAGCCTGTGGGAATTCTCCTGAAATACTCAGGTTCTGCTTGGAAATATCCAAATATTTTAACATATAACTGCGGCTCTTGCAAAAGTGTGAGTTACAGAAAAAACAAAATCAAATCATAGAATGTTTCAGGCTGGAAGGGACCTCTAGAGGTCATCTGGTCCAACCCCCCTACACAAGTAGGGACATCTCTACTTAGGTCAGGCTGCTCAGAGCCCCATCGAGCCTGACCTTGAAGGACTCCAGGGATGGGGCCTCCACCACCTCTCTGGGCAGCCCATTCCACTGATCTATCACCCTCAGATTAAAGAACTTTTTTCTGAGATCCAGTCTAAATCTCTCCTTTTCTATGCCATTAAATAAAAAGATGAAAAAGCTCTACAGATCAGCTTGAAACTGTGACTTTGTCATGCTATCTGAAATACTTATTTTAGCTCAGTTTTGAAGTTTCTGAAGGAAATTAAAAGTAAATAAAGCACAAATATGATGGTTTTTTTGGTCTTCATCAGTAGAGAGCGCTGTGAGACAGCAACAGCTCCAAAAACCCTGTCAAGCAAAGATGTAGTGAAACAGTTTGCAGCCAGTACAGCACCGCGGGGATCGAGAATCAACTTCCAAAGCAGAGAAAAAAAGCAAGATTAGGCTTTGCATCATATTTTTTAAAAGTATGAATCCCTTTTTTTCACAAGGCATAACATTAGTAATTATGGATTCAGACACCAGAACGTTGTCTGTCCACACAGACTTCCACCGAGGGCAGGGACAACAACTGCTCACCAAGCAGCACTCAGAACAAACCCGTTGCGTGCGATGAAGCTGCACCCTCATCCCTATCAAGATGTTATCTGAAGATTAATAAGACCGAGTGAAATTAATTAAATTACAGTGGCAAAGGGAATTAGAGGGAAGGATGAAGCGCGTGGGGCGCACTAGTCATTACTGCCCAGATCTTGGGCTGGGTTGTGCTCCACGCTGCTTAATTGATTCTCTGGGAGTTGAGGGGAAATTTGCTGCCTTTTATTCTAGTTTTCAGATGAAGAATGCTAAGACTATCTGGGCTAATCAAGTCAATGAGAAATGCCAGTTCTCATGGCCATGAATAACCAAACCCATTATCAGGGTTTGGCAGCTGAGCTACGTTCAGTCACTTTCAAGCAACAATTTGGCCTTGATATTTTATAGTAAAAACTTTTTCCGTTGCACACACGTTTTATTTAAGTGTAAATGCATCTCAGAGCTATAGTAAACTGCAGTTTAAACTGAAAGAAAACTACCAAACAACACAAAAGAGCTTTTTCCACTCCTAAGTACATCACTAGTAACTTGTTTGTGTATTTTTACATGATACATAGGCACACAACAATGTTCTCTCTATAAAAGGAGCTGCCTTATTTTGTATATACCTGTATATAAAAAGCAGAACTGACATCATAAATCAGGCTGAGGCTTTTGGATGCCTCTTATCAGTGCTTGTGATGAACTTCCAGAATAATACAATGTAGAATTACTGTTTGAGCTTGTCCCTGGAGTCTGGGATGACTTAGGTCCTCCCTAAGGGTCCACTACAAATACCACACGCAAAAATCTACCTTATGAGAAATAGTTTCTGAATAATTAAATATAATTAAGTACAAAATCAACATTTCCAACCTTTCCTTCCCTCTCTCTTCTGTGTTCTTAAGCATTTTAGGCAATATGAAGAGACAGATGTGCAAACAAGAGTGTCCGAAAATGTGAGGAAAATGATTAATCACTTCCTGCAACTCCTGAGATAATCAAGGAAAAAGCTTGCAGCATCTGGAGTGTTGCAGGATCCCGTTCTCTTAAATAATCAGGAGGTTTAGACAAAGAAAAAATAAATTAAAACAAATTTAGAAAAAAAATGTCCCTCCTGGTGCCTTATTTCCCAGCTGCTTGCTGCAAAGTACCTTCTTTGAGCTGTCTTTTATTAGGCACTGTCAGACAAAGTAGGACAGCACAATATTGGTCCAGCTACGGTGACACTGTCTACATTCTGATGTTAATTTTAAACATTTTGGGGCTTTAGCACTTTGAGTGTATCTCACAGTCCCAAATCTGTCTTGCCAGGAGAGGAATGATCCATCTGCTGGGCACACAGCCCTGCCAGACATCTGCCTGACGGGGCTTATGGCCCAGGACAGAACCTCACCATACTCATGGGCTTGGCATGTGAACAGCATCCTCACTGCTGCTGTTTTTCAGCTAGGAGAGGATGGCACATAACGGCTCTGTTTGTATGTGCTGGGCACACAGGTCCAGATTTGTGGCTGCTCAAGTGGTGGAATGAAGATCCCAGACCCTAGATTCCATTTAAAGGTCTCTGAGAGTATTCTGGCAAAAGCCATGAGTGAAGCAGTCAGAGTGTGTAGATTAATCTATGCAAACCCCTGCTGCAGACAATGGAACTATCATCATAAAATCCTCCACAGACATCTCAAAGAGATTTTTTCCATACTTTGTGCACAGTACACCCCTTGTCTAATTCACATAAGGGAACTTCTTGTATGGAGATTTGAAAAGCCTTTTACAATTGACTGGGCTATAGAAAAACAAGTTAAAAATCTATCTTCTCTCATCAAGACTTGGTATTTATAGAGCATCCAAGAGGAAATGGCCCTACAAGAGGGGTATGGTCCCATCACCACACAATGGCGTTCTTGGGGAAGCTGTTTATACAAGAACAAATTTCAAAGCTAATTTCCTGGGAAGACAATATTCAAAAACCTCTATAAACATCTCTGCTTAAACCTAGAGGTTTCATCCCACGTTGCTCACAAACAGAAAGAGCAAATCCCTCCTCAAGGACCTGCTCTAACTGCATCCTTCAGGCTTGAACAACCACTGCCCTGCTTGTCTCCCACTGACCAGTACAAGGTGCCTGCCAGAGGTGAAACATTGCTACCATTCAGTCACAATTCCACATGGCTCCACAGAGGCATAAATCAGCTGCACCAGGTTCAGTGACAGAGTTGCCACCAGCCTGGGGTTTATAATTTTCTGTGCAGTTAAGCCAGGCTGCCTCCCTGACCTTGGATTTCTCTCTCCCTCCTCTTCCTGCAGAGCTCTGGGTTCTTCACTCCCCCTGCCCACAGTCTTGCCACCCTTGGTGCCAGTGTCTTCCCAACTGCTGCTTCTACCATCTGGAACAGCCTTTCCCATATCTCACTGTTTCATTGCCCCTCTGCCTCTGCTCAAATCTCAATCCTTTCCTCCTCATCTATTACTAGATCATTTTTCTCCTTCCCTCTGCTGTTACTTATTTTTTAACTCTGTAATGCCCCTTGGGCTCCAGCTTGCATAAAATATGCTAAAATAAGAAACAGTGTCCTGGTTTGAGCTAGGACAGAACCAATTCTGATCAATGACTTCACTTTTCAGTCTCTCCCAAGTCCCGGCGCTGTCTGAAGTTCAGGCAGATGTCCTCAGCCAGTCTCTGGCTCCATGGTTAGAGGCACTGCCAAGGGTTGGGGGGTGCAGAAAGGCCCTGGCTGGGACTTGCTCCTGTGCAGACCAAGGTCACTGCTCAACTGGGGGCTGCAAAGCAAGAGGTGGCACCTGCGGGGAGGAGCAGCCAGGACGTGGGACCCTAAACAGACCAACAAGGGGCTCCAGCCCATGAACGGCATATTAGGTATAAAGCTGAGGGAACATGAGGGTCAAATCTCTTCCTCAATGGTCAGCATCCGAGGAGGACTCTGTCAGTTCTGCCTTCAATCCTGATCCACAAGTTCTTGAATCCAGTTTCAGAATCCAGCTCCTGCATTCGTTTCCCACCTGCCACTGAGTCCAGTTTGGGACTTCCCCAGTGCCTGCTCCATAGCATCAGTGGTGATGGTGACATAATTGCCATCAGGGAGGTTGGATTCAGTATTTAGTTTGTATATATTTGTATATATTTAATTTTACTGCTATTATTTCATTAAAGCTGTTTTAGTTTTCTTTTCCAACCCATAAGTCTCTCTCCCTTATTCCCTTTCTCTTCCCTTTGGGAAGGGAGAGGGGTTCATAGAGAGCATCTGTCATTCATCTAGTGGCCAGCCCAGCCCTAACCCTTGACAAATATCTTGGTCAATAATGCTTGATACTTCTGAATTAAATTTAGAATCTGAAAAAAAAGAAAATAAATAAATAAAGAGAGGCTAGACTGAATAAAAAATCCAATAAGAACAAGTTCCATAACAACAATAGTAAAAACTTTAAAGGGATTTATTTTATTTAAGGGGCAGCTCATCCTAGTACAGCCAGAAGCAGGAAACTCCAACCTTTCTGAACATCTGTGGTGTGCTAAATCCAACTCACTCTCCCTTCTCCCTGCTTCAAGTAATTTCTGGTAGCACCTAGCTCTCCCTTATGCCAGGCCAATGCTTAGAGCTGCAGGTTTCTGAGGAGCTACCTGACATTTATAAGTCTTGGCTGCTCTTCCTCGCCAGGATTCAGGATTCCTGGATGTGACCTGCATGGCAGAGAACCACAGCTCCTAAACACACAGTCCCTTGCATTTTGAATAGCACTGAAGCAATGCAGGGAGCATCCTGGTGGAGTTCTCTTCCTGCATTACAATGCAGAAGGCAATATTCTGATTATATAGAACAAATATAAAAATATGATGGTGTGCTTTTTTTTTCCCCCAAAGACCAGATCTGAATGTGTTAAAGCCATGTATTGATTATGTGGCTCGTTTTGTGGTTCATTTAATCAAAAGCACCTGACAAAGTATGTTCCTATAATTATGTATGTAGCTGTGGAATTTACTGCCCAAGGGCCCTCAGCATCAACCACCCCAGAATTTTCCATGGGGAAAGTCTTAGAAACAGGCTTACAAAGGCTTAGAAAAAAAGGCTGTAAGAAGTTTACACAGAATACAAGAGGTCTTACTACTTTACAGTGCCATGAAACATGCAGGCACCCCATATTCAGCACAAGAAACACATGGACCTGTTGGAGCAGGGCCTGAGGAGACCACAAAAATGATCTGAGGGCTGGACCCCTCTGCTGGGAGACCAGGCTGAGAGAGTTGGGCTTGTGCAGCCTGAAGAGAAGGCTCCAGGTAGACCTTGTAGCCTTCCAGTAGTGAAAGGAGGGCCTATAAGAAAGATGGAGACAGACCTTTAAGCAAGACCTGTTGCAACAGGACAAGGGGTGATGGTTTTAAACTAAAAGAGGGAGATTTCTACTAGATAAAAAGAAGAAATGAGTTTATGCTGAGGGTGGTGAGAGCCGGGCCCAGGTTGCCCAGAGAGGTGGTAGAAGCCCTATCCCAGGAACCATTGCAGGTCAGGTTGGATCGAGCTCTGAGCAACCTGCTCTAGTTGCAGATACCCCTGGTCCCTGCAGGGAGGTTGGAACAGTTGAGCTATAAAGGTCCTTTCCAACCTAAGATATTCTATGATTCCATATAGTGGGACATGAGTACTTCACAGCACTGATGCAAATCTGGTGCATACCATGATCCCACCTACTCAGGGAGTGTAACTCCCAGATCCCACACTGTAATCTAACTTTTGCCACCAGTATTCACAATGAGGAAACTCAGTTTTCCAAAAATTTCACATTCACCACAAATATGCAACATATTTCATTAGCATAGACATGCATCAAAGTTCTCCCACCCTCAATGTTCCAGTATGGGTTCTATAGTAAACAATTTTAAAATGTTTTTTGATAAAGTATTTGAACAAAGTTAGCTACTCAAAGAGCAGTTGCCCACTTATTCCTACATTTTTTTCTGATCAAATTTGTAGTCTGGGCCATTATCAGAATTGCAAACATAAATCCAGTACTTGCTCCTAACATTTGCTCCTAAAATGACTACACATCACTGGCAATTTGCACTAATCTTTCAGAAATGCATTCACATGTGGATACACAAATTGCACAAATGAGTTAGGTTGCTTTTTGTAAAATGTCACCATGTGTCCCCTAAAACAGATGTCAAATTCTGACTTTTGGGCAAGTTATATTTAAAATGTCACATAGCTCAGATAGTCACACAGGAGTGAATAAATCCACCAATGTGGAAAATAAAATTTAAAGCTAAACTCCTCACATAATTGAAAAGTGGCACTAAATTTTTTATTGACACCGTACAATTATTAGTGAGTTCATTTTATACTATCCTGGAGAAGGAAGAAAAATGGAATGTTTGCAGCAGAACATTGCTGACACTGCTAAGGATGATGTAACAGCAAGTCACTGTGGTGTAAGAAAGGAATCTTTAATGCAGATACATGGTTAGTCTAAGCAGGAGACTGGGTAAGTCAAGGTGGCCCACTCAGGTTTAAATCTTGAAGTATCTCAAGTTGTTATGCAGGGCTCAAGCAGGGAAGAGACAAGGAGGCAATTTCTGTGATGCTGGGAGGGAGCCAGAAAGAAAACTGCAGGTTGCTCAAACGAGACTAGCAGAGGACACAGAGAATGGTGAAAACAAAGGGGGGAAGGAAAAGATCATTATTCATAGGTAGCTCAGAATGGATAGGACATAATAGCATCTCATAGGTGATTTGCTACTACAGCCTAACACAGGTCAGATTGAATCTGATGGTGACACATCAAATGTATCACACTTAACAGCCACTAGGAAGGGAGCACGTCTTTCACTCTGGTATCTAAATGATGTGTATATGTTTATATAGTCAGTTTGTTTCTTAAACCTACATGTTCATCTGTCTCCTGTAAATTCAGGATGTGAGAATCACTCAGCACCCTGCCACTGACTCACTGCAGCTCAGTGACATCTCTGCAAATCTGTGACACTGACACACCATTTTAGCAAAGCAATAAAAACTAATAGAGTGTCTAGGAAGAGAGCTCTTTAATACCTCCTTACCCAACCTCAGTGCCTAGGAAATAAAGGAGTTTTCAGAGAACCGAGCCTCAGCCTTCTGAAGTGGGATCAAAAAAATATGCAGCAATCTCTGCTTGTTTTTGAAGATTCCTTGGTGAGGTTCAGCTGCATCACTTGCTCCCAGAGTCTACCTTTCAACTGGTTGCACTTGCCTTGTTGAAAGGGCCCCAGATTGAATTATTTTGCCTCTATCAGTAGCATAGGTCTAGAGTTTTCTAGACTTCAAGAGAGTACTTAGTTTAAAAGAGGTAACCAGGTGGTAATAAAACTACAGGACGATTTAGGAGACATTTTAATTTCAAGCTCTATAAGGGCACACGGACCATGAAGTAGATAGATATTTGCTAGTACTGGGTTCATTTAAAAAGAAATAAAAAAAAAAATCAGTGAATATCCATCAGATGGAAATATTTTCAGCCACCTTTACAGCCCAAGCTAGACAGGGAAGACCACAGCAGAATATTCTATAACTCCTTTGCCTGGTGCTCCCAACTTAATTTCACTTTCAAGTCACTGCACAAAATGTTACCCGAGTAATTCAGTCCTAAATTTTCAAATTAAAGGTGTTGGGTTTTTGTTTGGCATTGGTTTTTGTTTTTGTTTTCCAAGTGTTTTGATTCGGGCTGTCTCATGAGTGATGGGATGTAGCTACTGAAACAAATGAGCACAAAGGAAGATAATGTGTGGATTGTCAGCTCGCTAAGTGCTGTGTGGTATCTATTCATTTGCTTGATTTTATCCTGCAACACACAAAACTGTTTATCCCTTGCTGAATTGGGGGTATTCTACCTCACAATTTATTTTTCAGAGAGATCGTGCAACAGCAGCTTTTTTGAGTAGCTGATTTTGTGAAAACATAGAAAACAGACACCCACAGTTTGTGCTAAGGGGCCACTCTGCCCCTGGCAATGATTTCACTGATTTTCTGACAAACTTTTGCTCTTGCCATGTTGGTGAGTTGTACATTTCTGAAAATTTCAGCTTGTTCTATTTTAAAAGTTAATTGACCTGATTTTTTCTTGCCTGAAAAGAAAATGTTTCTCATCCATTAGTTAAATATGGACTTGTATTCTATTTTTATTGTTATTGGGCTGGATGTCTGCAATGTTTTCAGTGCAGATCTTTCACTACTAAGTAAGTAACAAAACCCTCTCAGTTCTTTGATGGCAACAAAACTCTTCAGTTTAATTAGAGAGCTCCAGATTCAATATGAAGAATGAAATGGAGGATAACCTGGAATCTGATTTGGTTACGTCACAGAGATGTAATCTACCAACATGAAATAGAGATTTAAAGGAAGAACAAAAGGTTTTCACTATAAGCATTCTGTCTAAATGAGCCAGTTATCTCCATGCAGTTCAAACTGTACAGACAGGTTGGTCTTACCCAGTAATTGTGACCTTCAGCACCATCCATCTGCTGCAGTGTAAATGAGAAACCACCGGCCAAAGGATCCAACTTCCCGCTGATGAGATCATTTAGATATCTTCAGTTCTAAACATTTCTTCTGCAGTCCACAGTTTTATCTAATTAATTGCTATCAAGGAAAAAAAATCATAGGCATGATACAGGCTTCTTTCCCATCTCTATGACAGCTCATTACAGAATGGGGGGATTATAATGTCTCGATGAATGGCAAGAAGTCAATAAAATGGGACAGAACGAGTGGCACAGTGGCAGAAATGTGGGTGTTTAGCTTATATAGAGGTACCAGACAAGGTTTTCAAAGCCAAATCAAATTGTTTTAGTTCTGAGGAATCTCAGAAGTGTTGCATTTCTTTGGGAAAAGTTTCACAGACGTGCATCACCTCCTATAAATGCCCTTTCAAAGTCAGTTAGGACACAAATCAGTTCCATAGTGGTGGCATTTATGGACAGCAATGGGATTGTGAAGATTCAGATATGATAAATATTCCTGGCTACCTCTCACATTTCATTTCTTCTCAAGAAAAGTACCTCACAACAGCATAATATTGCAGTGTGATGTGTGGAGAGATTCACACATTTCTTGAGCTGCTGAAAAAGGCATGAGCATAATACTGGGATGTTTTGTCCCATTACTAACCCTGCTGAGAAGAAGAGTTGAATCACAATCACTCTTCAGATTTGCTCCCTAGAAGTTTAAAGGTTTAATAAAAGAAAGTCAGGATGAAAGTTCCCAACTTCAAGAATTATTTTAATATTTAATATTTTCAATTAAATTAATTATTTTAAAAATATTATTTTGATATTATTTTGATATTTCTCTATTCCATCACTGTGTATGCAGAGATTACCAGTATAATGCTCTAAGTAGCATTTACTTAAATCACTCTGGGGTCCTGAGCCACACTGAGAGCTCTGGACAGAAAAATACCAGAGAAATCCAGATGGTATAGCTGATTTAACAGGCCATAAAGCCACGTGCAAGCCTTTCCTGAAGTATTTAGTCTTTTTAAATAAAGAAAACAAACAAACCCCCAGTTAAGGCTGCTTTTAGGAGGCTCATTCTCAGTAAGTAAAGAAACATTACTACAAACAAGTGACAGTAATCAAAGCATTGCACAAGAAGCATCCAGAGCTACCGTGGAACATACTGAAAAGGGAAGACCAAACATATTGGGAGAGGCTGTTTTAGCAGAACAGATGCCCACTTGCTCAATAAATTGCCTTGGTTGGTGTGTTTGTTTGTTGTAAAAGATACTCTAAATTTCTGGGAGACCTACATTGAGAAACCACCACATCATGAATAATACAGGCAATGTTCTCCTTGCACGACTACGGCGTAATGATAAATGGCCATACATGAAATTCATGATGTACTAAAGTTAATGTGGGCTTTAAAGGGATGATTTTTAGTACTGAGGCAGTGCTGAGGAGTTCTGTCTTGTCGAACATTTGTTTGGGCGTAAGTAATTAGTTGCTCTGCTAATTCCCTAGTCATGTATAGAGAATTTCTTAGATGTGTGAGACCAGCTATTCATTTACTGAAGAAGTGCATAAACAGAAACAGATTATTTGGTTTGGGTTCTCAATTAAAAAATTGCTGTTATTTCAGTGTGCACTTCAGTGGAGTAAAAGTACTTGATATTTGTTATTCCGTAGGGAAACGTTGGCAAATAAAGACTCGGTTGCAGTATCAGTGTAATTGCAATGTCAGTTGTTCTCAACAACATATGGTGGGGTTTTTTTTGCAATAAAAAAGTCCATGAAACTTTATCTACTTCTGTGATTTAGCTATTACATCAGATTATTAAATCAGAATTAACGTGAACGACATACTTAATATCACTGCTTAGAAACTGGAAGTGGTAATTTCCAATTAAAGCATTGCTTGCTAGGCTACATCTGGGGATGCCTCTAGCCCACATTTGGTAATTTGGATTACAGGCCATAACCAGCACTTTAATCATTTATTGGATTTACTCAATAATGATAAAGGATGAGGAGGGAAGGGGTGAATTATCAACCTCTAAGGTAAAGCAATAACTTAATTGCATTGACCCACTAACTTTTTATTTTCTACTAGGAGAAATCCATTCTCTTGTATTAATTCTGTGTGCCAAAACTTGTCAGCTTGACTTTTGTTCTCACAGTTTGATGTCATTGGTTGTGAAAGACAGAACCATAGAATCATAGAATTGTCAGGGTTGGAAGGGAGCTTAAAGATCATCTAGTCCCAAGCCCCCTGCCATGAGCAGGGACACCTCCCACTAGAGCAGGTTACTCACAGCCCCATCCAGCCTGGCCTTCAAAATGTCCAGGCATGGGGCTTCCACCACCTCTCTGGGCAACCTGTGCCAGTGTCTCCCCACCCTCCTGGGGAAGAACTTCTTCCTAACATCTAATCTGAATCTCCCCACCTCTAGTTTTGACCCATTCCCCCCAGTCCTACCACTACCCGACATCCTAAAAAGTCCCTCCCCAGCTTTCTTGTAACCCCTTTCAGATACTGGAAGGCCACAATAAGGTCTCCTCGGAGCCTTCTCTTCTCCAGACTGAACAACCCCAACTCTCTCAGTCTGTCCTCGTAGGAGAGGTGCTCCAGTCCTTTAATCAATCTTGTGGCCCTTCTTTGGACACGTTCCAGCACGTCCAGATCTTTCTTGTAATAGGGGCTCCAGAACATGTGTAAAACGACACTTTTCGTACAGCAACATTTAACTACCTAACTGACCATGAACACCAGTTTATAGTCCCCATTCCACATGATCTACTTGGTTGGCATTAACGTGAAATGTCACGATAAATTAAATGTTATAGAACCATACCTAATTCTTCACAACTGGTTTGAAATGAAGTATCAACGTCACACTTGGTACACACCTTGGCATTTACAGTAGGACACAGCCACATAAAGCTCTCAGAGATTATTCCTAAAAAACAACTTCATTTGTTGCCAAATCTTTTGAATTCCAAGTACTTCAAGGTCTTCAAGTATTGCTGAAAGAGAGACGAGTCACTGGAAGGTCTTGTGGCCTTCCAGTATCTGAAGGGGGCTACAAGAAAGCTGGGGAGGGACTTTTTAGGCTGTCGGGTAGTGGTAGGACTGGGGGGAATGGGTCAAAACTAGAGGTGGGGAGATTCAGATGAGACGTTAGGAAGAAGTTCTTCCCCAGGAGGGGGGGGAGACACTGGCACCGGTTGCCCAGAGAGGGGGTGGTAGCCCCATGCCTGGACATTTTGAAGGCCAGGCTGGATGGGGCTGTGAGTAACCTGCTCTAGTGGGAGGTGTCCCTGCGCATGGCAGGGGGCTTGGGACTAGATGATCTTTAAGGGCCCTTCCAACCCTGATGATTCCATGATTCTATGAATCTAGGAAGGTAAATCACTGGAAAATAAACCACTAGAATATGAAATAAATTTGGATTTCAGAACCTCAGAGAGTTGGAAAATTTAGGATCATGGTATTAATTGGCCCAGTATAAACTTTTCTGTACAAAATTTAGAATATCTCCAAATATTTGGGGGGGCTAGTGTCTAATTTACAAATATTTCCACTGATGTGTGTAAGTTGATGTACTTAATATGAAAGTCTCATTTTAGAAACTGCCAACTAATGAAAACATTATAGTACCACCGAATAAGATAAAAGTCTGTGGAAAAGGCTTTACTCAAAATATAGTAACTCCTTCACCATTTCAGATGACAATCTAATGAGACACTTCCATATGCAGTAGTATAAATTTAACCTGAACCTGAAAACCAGGCACATATGACATCTGTGTTAATTATCCTCTGACAATTATTCAGTTAGTAAACAGGAGAAAGCAAATTAGTTAAGAAAAAGCACGACAAGAATTGTGTTTAGCTCAAGTCACTGCAAATAAAATATTTTAAATCAGATGTAAGTGCATAGCATGTATTGTAAATATGTCATGGGAGACAGATAACAAAGTAATTTTAATGTCATAATTGGGTGCTTAGATTATATCAAATATCTCATAAACTGGGGGAAAAAAAAGAGAAGGATTGTAACTGTAGTTGATTACATAGCTGATACAAATCACCAAAGTGTTTTTATTTCCTGGTTTCCTTTAATGTATTTTAATCATAGCATAAAAAGTAAATCAAGTAGATGGCAGAGTTCACATATTTCTGTTAGTATGAATTTCGTGCTCAATGAGAAACAAGTTTCAACCTATGAACTTTTGCCACCTCATTTCACAAGCCTGGGTGGTGCTGTATATTTAATTTTTAGCAAACAAACAAACAAACAGATCACATCACCCAATCCATCATCTCTCCAACGCAGATGATATGATACATATTTGGAATTTTAAGCTATGTCAAAACATAAAGTGGAAATCAACATTTGAGGATCGTTTTGTTGCAAATTTCCATAGTTATTGGGAAAAATAGATCTGTGAGCAGAGAGGATTTATGGCAACACAAGAAGAAGTTTTATCTGTGGCTTCAAAGTTTGATAAAACTTCATTTTCAAAAGAACTCCTTGAAATGGTTTAAGGGGAAGTCTTAGCACTAATAGCACCAATACACATTTATAGTAATTACAGAGATAATATAGTAACTACAGAGATGGTGTAGTCATTACAAAGGTGGTGTGTAGGATCCAGGGGAGGACAGGGGGTGTGAAATCTTTAGAGAACTCAGCTGCCAAAATATGACCAGTATGTACTTTACATAAACATTAATCTGGAGCCTTGTAACCTGTCCAGATCTGTGTGAATTGTTAGGCAGTGAATTCCTTGCCAGACACGAAGCCTTTCAAATCACAGGAGTCCTGGAGTTCTTGAACATGAATGGTTGCAATTGTTCTTTTAAAAAATTGATCAGTGTTTCACTTGCATATGATTCCCAGCAGTGGCTGAATGATTTCAGCTCGGAAGCAAAGCAAACAATAACACCAACCAGGATTCAGTCAGAAGCTGACACCCACTCCTGAAAAATTCATCCAAAGCAAGGAAAGCCTTTTGGAATTGTCAGACAACTACATCTCTAAGTGCTGCTCACAACAGTACCCATAAAACCAGTTTGGTTTCGAGGCTCCTTGCTGGATACAGGAGCAGCAGCGGCTGAGAACACACCAGAGCTGCACTTCTGGGGAATCTGTGGCTTTCCCAGGCCTTTTTAATGGAGTTTCAAGCTACATTAACATTTTGGTCAGCTGGAAAAAAGCAAGTTCAGCCCCTTGTCACACTCAGTGAATGCCTCTGAATTGCTCTAACTGTAATGGCCATTACTGAGCCCAGAGGAGACTGTTTTGGATGAGTCAATGACAGAATCTGGCTCCTGGTAACGACAGACAAGGAAGCTTTAGAGACTTAAAAAGAATCTATACAGAACAAGGATAAATAGACAAAAAATTCTTGTAAATTATTTACTTAATACTTTCCTCTGATGCCAACAACAGACTAAAGATTTCATTGGTGGCCCTCAGCATACCTGAGCAATCAGGAAAGCTTAGGAAGGTGAGAAGAACAACTTTCCCACATACAGAAGTTTGGCAGAAGCTGATATAAGGTGCTGGAAGCCCCATCCCTGGACATTTTGAAGGCCAGGCTGGATGGGGCTGTGAGCAACCTGATCTAGTGGAAGGTGTCCCTGCCCATGGCAGGGGGGTTGGAACGAGATGATCTTTAAGGTCCCTTCCAACCTTGACAATTCTGTGATAAGAAAGCCAGAAAGGAAACAAAGGGACTCAGTGCATCCATTCCCAAGATGACTGTTTCAAACTGGGTGGACATGTGGGCTTTGCTTGATGCTGCCTCTATACAGACTGGGGATGAGGCACCTGCTTCAGAATCCTGGAAGTCCAGATTGCTCCAGCATGAGGGACCTGGCTGGAGCATTTCACAGCTCCCCTCTGGACAGCACACGTGGATCCTTCCTTTGGACACCAAAGCAAGGCAGGATTAGGTGTCCCTGGATGATCAGAGAAGCTCTGGTGTGCAGCAGCTTTGTTGTCTCTACTGTGAGTGGGAGGAGAATGGTTTTGAACCAACAAAGAAGGTGTTTGGAAATGAATCTGTTCTGCACAGTCTAAGAACACGGTGACAAATCTGGAGTTGGGTGCATTTCCAAGGGAAATCTAATTTTCTTTGAACGAGCGGGCTCTTTAAGAAATGAGCCCTTACTTATGCAAATTGGTTTTAAATGAGAATATTTAACACAAGGACTTGGTCCCCATATAATGAAAGCTCTTATAAATGTGCACCTAGGCAGCACAGGCACTTATTCTACAGGTTTCTTTTTTACTCTTTGACAAAGTTTAGACTACATGTTTCTAATTAGAATGAAAAATAGTTAAATGAAGGATATTTTCAACTCAACTTATTCTTCAACTATCCTTATAAATCTAAGGAGAGGTTCCCAGACTGGCAGGTGGCAGCATGGCCCAGTGGATGTTAAATTGCTGAGAAACATTTTGAGCTTTTCATGTGTTAAGAGAAAGAAAAGGTTCCAACCTTTCTTTGTTTATATGTCACTCATAAACGGTTGGTTGTAAAAGTTCTGACCTTATTCCGCACCTAATCCTCCAAGGGAGAGGTTGCATAGGGCATATTTGAATAGATTTGGTTAAGAAAATGCAAAAATTGGATTTTGATCTCTTAATATTCAATTATGCTCGAGCGAGGCTGAAGGAAATTTCAAGGATGCTCTAAGTTCTTTTGGCATGCTAATGGAACAGATGCCAAAGCAGGAATTAACAGCTACAAGGGAGAGCTGCTGGCAGGTACTGATTTGTGAGCTGATCCCAACTTTTGAAGGTAATTGAGTGGTGACTTAGAAATGACTTCACACTGAAAGTAGAAGGACCTTGTTCTACCCGAAATTCTGCCCTAAACTTTCTCAGGGCTCTATTTTGGGGTTGGAAGCTGCTGCTGCTGCTGCTGCTGCTGCCAAAGAATCATTTTTTCTAAAAATATTTCCAAGCTGTTGCTGAGTGTGAAGCTGCAGGAATGTTTTGTGGTGACCCAGGGGAGGGAAGGTGCAGAGACTGGAGCCTGAAGATGGAGATGCTTCCTTTGTTGACAGTCTAGGCTGGCTTCTGCTACTTTAGAGTTATTGTGAAACTAGACAGTGTTTAGAGGAATTTCTTTCTGCTTAGCACTACTGAACATCTTGTCATTAGAACTTCAGGCTACTCTTCAAAACCAGCCTGAAATAAATCAATAAAATCAATCAATCACTCAATAAATATTGTCACAGAATCACAGAACCACAGAAGAGATGATGTTGGAAGGGACCTCTGCAGATCATTGTGTCCAAACCCTTGCTCAAGTAGGACCAACCCACACTGGTTGCCCAGGATCATGTCCAGATGCCTTCTGAATATCTCCAAGGATGGAGACTCCACAGCATCCCTGGGCAACCTGTGCGGGTGCTCAGGCACCTTCACAGCCAAAAAGTGTTTTCTGATGCCCAGAGGCAACCTCCTGTGCCCATTGCATCCCTCCTGTCACTGGGCACCACTGAAAAGAGCCTGCCTCTCTCTTCTTTGCATCTCCCTTCAGGTCTTTATATATTTTCTTTTGTCTTGCTGAACTATCTTGTGAGGTATTTGCCTTGCTGAACTATCTTTGGTGGCACAGCCAAAGCTGAAGCCTTTGGCTATCTCTGCCCTTCTGGTCTTGGTGTGCCCCTGGGACACGATGAGACACTTCTCACAGCCTTGTTCTTTTCACCACAAAATTGTTTTGCCATGAGTACAGACCATTCTCTTGATGCTTGCTACCCTCCAATTGAATCCTCCTGATTGATAATGGTGTAACTGAGCTAATGTATGTGTAAGGAGATGAGATATCCCTGGAAGATGTGACACATTGATCTCTGTATGGGTATTCCTGTGGGCCAGATCCTAAAAGCAGAATCCAGAGACAGCATGCCTCTATTTGGTTGGACACGCTGCATCTTCTGAACCAAGGAGTTATTCACAGGCAAATAAATAATGTTGGAGTCTGTTTGTTCCATGTGTAGGACTGAGGAGAGATATTGATGGCTAGAAGCTACTGGAGAAGCCATTTCACATAATCTCAGACATAAAATCCTTCAGCTCACTAGACCAATCTGATATTAAAACGTGCTTATCTTTTCCCTTCTCTTTCCTATTCCGTTCAAGCAAACAGTAAAAACCTCTTTGATTTACCTAGGAGGATAGTTCAGCCTTCAAAGTGTCCTTTATAAAATTTCTTATCCTCAAACTCACCTTCTTCTAGAGATTGCAGTGTGAAGAAAGGCATAAGAATAACCTCATTTCAGCAACAGTAAAATCTACTTTATGAACCCCAACTTCCTTTCATCACATCCAGAATGTCATCCCTTGCCTCTAGCTGGTGTTCCCACAGAAAACATCAGACTATCACCATCAAAGATGAAATCCTGGTAACATATTCCACGATCCTCTTTTAGCACCATTATCTGTCACTGCTGACAATCTTCTTTCTTCCTGCTTGCTGGTACCCATGCTCCTCTCCTCCCTCTCTTTCAGCTCTCTGCCTTGCTGCCTTTGTACCCAACATGTGGTATCTTCCTCTCCTTCATTCGCATCCCACTTACCTCTTAGTCCATTACCTGCTACCTTGATTAATTCTCTGGCTCACCAGTGTGCACAGCTCTCTACATCTCAGAAGTGCCATTTTTATCTGCTGCTGCAGCCTCAGATAAAAGCAGGCATGAGGTATGCAGCTGAGCTGCTGTATTCCCTCACTACATCACCCATCTACTTAATTTTCCTTTCTTGAGATCTCAGAGGGGTAGGAAGAGGAGATGAAGTGCCACCAAGACTTCCATAGCAACCTCTAATAATTTTAATTGCTTTCTACTTTGGATGTTGGAGGACTTGGCTATTTTTTTTTAAGCTGCAGAAGAAAGAAAGAGCCAGATTTTTTTATTCTTCTAATCCAACCCAGTGCAAGAAAACGAAGGAGAAACAACAATTTCTGCCAAGCCCTAAACTCTTGAAAACACGGGTTTACAATGACAACACTAACAGATGCCTAGTGGTAAAAAGCAGAGGAGTGGTTGCCATGGCATCAGATGGCAGGAAGGTAGCTCACTTTTTAAACTCCCTGGCAGCTCACACGTAGAACCAACAAGTGGACAGCGATGCTGGCACCCATTTGTCTCCACACAGCTCTTTGAAGGGCTGAGACCCAGCACTACTGCCCTGGAAACTGGGGGTGCCAGGTGGGCAGCAGCAGGGGGGGCTGGATGGATGAGGAACAAATGCCTGGGTTTCTTGCAGTTTACTTGATGTTTAAAGGGACAAGGTCCTGCCCCTCCATTGCCCCATATAACCACTACTATGGTGGTTCTTCACTCTGAGGGTGGCAAGGTTGAACAGGTTGCTGAGGGAAGTTGTGGATGTTCCATCATTAGATGTGTTCAAGATGAGGTTGGATGGGGATTTGAGCAACCTGGTGTAGTAGAAAGTATCTCTGCCCATGGCACGTGGGTTGGAAGTAGATGATCTTTAAGATCCCTTCCAACCCAAACCATTTTATGATTCTGAACATGGACAGAATAGTCTATCCTCTGCACAGCAAAAACATAATATTATTGAAGTCAGTAAAACAGGAGCTAAACAAGGGTCTAGAAATCTTCTTCACATCAACTTCTCTGCATAAAGCATCTCTGTAATAATTGTCTTTCCCTAGAAAAAGGGCATATCAGGAAAATGATCATTTAATGGCATTTAGAGAATAAATATCCAGAATAGCTAAAAGCCTGATGGGTAAGATATTTGTATGGGATGTAGGAAAGAGCAGGAACTTGAAATCCATCTTTCACATCCCAGCAGTTGCCTTTTCCCAGGGGCTCAAGGGTCAGCCTCTCCCACCACTGCTGGAGTATGAAGCATGTTGTCAACATTTCAGCTGCTTTATATTTACCCCTCCTGCTATGGAATGTATCCCTGAAGGACACCCAAAATAATTCATGTGGGAGAAATAGTGTGAAGTGATGAAATTTCACTCAAGTGAAAGCCACCTTCTTAAAAGCAAGTGTGGGTTTTATGCGGCAAGAAGTTTTAGTATAACAAGATATGAAAATTTCAATAGATCCTGATAATAGGAAAGGTCAGTTACTCAGTTCTTGGGACTGGAAACGTAAAACTTTTGAGCACAGTCTTGTTCATAACACTTTTTTATTCCTCCTTTTGGGAGGAGTGGATAAACGGAGATTTTAAGAAAACACTGGGAGCCTCAGATGTACTTTGATTTAAGACAATGTTCTTATCAAATCTGATTTGGTCATTGCTGGTACAGCTCCTGAAAGAGTCACATTTTGTCAGAGGATATTTGCATGATGTTCTAGGTAGGAATTACTCAGTGCTCAATAAAAGCCCTGAAATCTTATACCTGAAATATGGTTTTCCTAGCAAGGTGAATATCACCACAATAGAGACTTTAAAATGCCTGAGTATTGGATGATACTATGGTGGAAATCTGCATCTCAGAGTCCATGAGTTTTCTACTTCTATGAAGTTGGAATTAAGGAATTAAGTTAACACAGAAAATACTTAATCATACAACTACACTGTTGTTTTTCTGGGCAGCTCAGAATTCTGCCATTTCCTACAAGTGCATGAAATGTGCTACAAAAATTACCAAGAAATTCTAAACAACCACAGAATGTTAGGGTTTGGAAGGGACTCGAACGATCATCTAGTCCAATTACATTTTTTATCTGATGCCAATTCATTTTTGCTTATCGATTCCTTAAAACAAAAAGAAATGGCATAGAATCTAATTTATTTTCTATAAAAACCCACCTGGTTTCACTTAATTGCATTCCATCCAGGAGCCTTACTAAACACCAGTAACAGAGCTATGAAGTGGAAGATGGGTCCCTCTTTTGTTAGAACCAACATTCGACCCAGATCTTGGGTAGAATATTCACCAGTAATGCTGTTTTCCCATATTAATTTTCTTTTCACAGAGATTTCACTGTTGGCTTGCAATTTCTTTTTTAATTAGCTTCTTGGCATGTGTGTGGTGTTGTGCTCTCCTCCACCCTGCTTAAGCAATAACCACCAGTGGCGGTTGTGATGGCTGCATCTGGCTTGATTTAGACTTTGGGGAGGCTGATGGCAACGCAGTAGCCAAGGGCTGTCCTGTGTGGTGACCCAGACATCTCATTGGTATGCAGATATGACCACAAGTCACTCATCTTACTCCATAAATAGTGGACAGCCCAGGGCCTCTTGAGATCTCCTGCGTGGGCTGCATGCGAGGAGCTCCCGTTGAGTAAGGACACCTCTCAAAGTTACTCCTCAAGGTTGAGAGAAACCTTAACACATCAGTGCTGAGTGAATTTGGAATAAGTATGCTGAAATTTTGTAATCTCAGCTAAGTGATATAGAGGACTGATTGCAAATATTTAATCCTTTAGACATAAACCATTGACAAAGGCTGCGACTAGAACTGGATCTAGCCCTACTAGATCATAGAATCATCAGAGTTGGAAGGGACCTTAAAGATCATCTAGTTCCAACCCCCCCGCCATGTGCAGGGACACCTCCCACTAGATCAGGTTACTCAGAGCCCCATCCAGCCTGATCTTAAAAATTTCCAGGGATGGGGCTTCCACCACCTCTCTGGGCAACCTGTGCCAGTGTCTCCCCACCCTCATGGGCAAGAACTTCTTCCTAACATCTAAAACTTCTTCCTAACATCTAACTTCTTCCTAATGTTTAATCCTCTCTGAGGAGTTTAGAAAGCAAGAGGGTCTTCTCTGAACCCCATATCTAGTTCCGTGAGAGCTTTGTTTGACTGTGTCCTCTATGCAGTAAATACTCAAGTGTAAGTTGCCATCAAGTCTTGTTAAACACAGTCACATTTAGCATTGAACTTTGTTAACTCACTCTTTTACATCAATAGTGTATTGACTCATCTCTCTTTGAGTGAAGCTCATCACTCTGTGACAATATTTAAAGATAAAAATTCTATGCAGGACTTTTCTGCACAGTTTTCTCCAAAAGTCTTTTTTTTCCCTTGTCCCTTGTTTCCAATTATACCTCTCAATCATAAGTAGTTCTAGTCAGTAGCCAGCAAAATCAGTTTTATGCTCATAATATTTCAATCTGTCTTCAAGTTCAGTTCTTTCTTGCCCACATAGGCAGTATAGAGCTGCCAGACCTGCTCACATTCTGTAGACATCTGGTTGGAAGTCCATTAGACTACCTATTATAATGGTAGGGCCAAACACCAGGGAGAATTTTAAGAAAATCATGAAGAGGAGAAGCCAGCATGTGGCAGACAAACCACGATAGGCTTGTTCCAGCTCACCAGCAAGGCTCTCAGGACTGGCAGATCCATCTGAGTGGCAGCAGAACAGTATCTTTCAACAGCCAGTGGTCAAAACATCTGTGCCAAAACCCAACAAAAGAGTTGCATCCACAAGCTGCCCCTTTTAACATCCTTTTTGTGTGCCTGCCACGAGTGAATAAAGAATGTTATTATATTTTAGCTGCTGATTTTCATTACTGTAGTCTCAGCATTTCTCCCACAAAATTCCAACAATGTCCATGGAAGAGTGAGACTCTAAGCAGAGGGAACATATCAGTTCCTGAAGAAAGAAAACAAAATAAAATGGTGAAATGATATGAGGTGTGTAATAAGGGAACCTGTAATCTTGTTTATACCATGTTCTTTCATTACATTAATGTATCTCTTCTAGAATTGCAATAGATCATCTTCAGTTCTTCATGGATCAGAGTACACATGTGTACACAAGGTTTCATGACTAGTGTCTTTGAGTGACTGAGGATGTCAGGTTTTATCCATGAAGAAAACTGGTTTTATTTGCCTTTTCTGAGCAGTCTTACAATATATTGGACTGAGATGGACTTTATTTATCAAGCTTCATTTTCCCCTTCATGCCCAGTGTTAATCACACATTTCCAAAAGTTCTACCAACAGTTGCTCAAATGCTTCTGCAAAACTCATGCCTACGAGGGGAACTTGTGACTCTGCAGCAGGGCAGCAAATGATCAGAATATAGAATTGTTAGTTGGGATAAAAATTAGGGCTTCTTTAGCAAATCCCAGGATCCTGAGAACAGAGATAAAGAAGTCTGGAGCAAGGAAGACCTACCCTCAGTGGAGGAGGACCTTGTAGAGAGCATTTAAACACACTGATAAAACTGGATGTACATAAATTCACAGTTAAAGCCACGAGTGTTGTGTCATTGAGGGCTCACCCTGTTATCTTTGAAAGGAAATGACAAATGGGAGGGTTCTTGAAGACTGGAAGGGTGCCTATCTTCAAGAAGGGTAAGAAGAAGGAGTGGGGGAATTACAGGCCAATCAGCCTCACATCCATCTCTGGGGAAGTGCTGGAGGTCCTCCAATCTGAAACAAATCAAAGATGGATGCCAAAGTGACTTTTTAATGGTTAATTGTATGAAGGCCCTCTATGAGGGCCTGACCACCACAGAGAGGAAGGTGGTACCATGAAAGCAAGAAGCAGCATTACCAACATGAATGATATGAATTCCCTAAGAAAAGAACAGAACACTCTCTGTAAAAAGAAACATGTAGTTGGAATAATATCCACATTTCAAAGAGAAATTGAGATCTCTTTCAATGATTTGAGATTCAAGTATAATCCTTGGATTGTTTAACTTCTTGAGGAGACTCGCTAGAATTTAACAGAAATAAAACAAGTAAAAAGGACAATTTTGAATGATCTCGAAGTTTTAGAGATTATTTTTTACCCGATACAGCTAAATCACACACATTTCATGAGATGCTGTGGCCAAATAGTAAAAACTCTCATTAACATTCTGCATTTCAAAGCCTTATGTGTTTGTAATGTAAGCAATTAAAACATGTTTAAATAACTTTAATGTTAGGACAGAAACCAGTGAAATCAAAGGATTTTAAAGTCAAAGCAGAGACCCTTTCTTTGGTTTCTTGGTTTTTTTCTTTCTTCTTTTAAATACAACCTCAGCTCATTAAAGTGATTAATACCAGCCAGACAGATGGCATTGGTGGTGACTCAGAGTCAACGAAGAGATGTGCGTTGGCTTCAGTAGACTTAAGGTCAGAGTTTGTATACTATAGAAACTTTTTGAAGACATATCTCCTTGTACACACCAAGCCTGTTCCAAGAGACCTTCTGTCTCTTAGTGGATTTACAAGGATAATTATAAATCAATATATAGGCATTTCCATAGCACTTGTATATCACATGGTGGAGTGTAGCTTTCTTCATTTAATATCTGTATCTGTTATCTGCTACAGGTTCCCTGTAGATTAGTTCATGCAGCACTTATCAAAATATTGTTCCTGATAAAATATGAGCACAGTGGTTTATGGTCCTTTAAACAATGTTTTTTTTCTTCAGGAAGCAATTGTTGGCCATTTTAAGGAATATTCGTAGCTTCCACTGGAGAAGCTGTTTTAATTCCTAAGAAGCATGTTCAATCCTGTCTATCAAGGGAAAAGGTAAGAAAATACATGGGGTTTTGTGAGACAATGTGAGAAAATTAAAGGGGCAAGTAGGAGACACAGCAAAATCATTTTAGAGCAGGAGTGTGACAAATAGAGAAGAAATGCTCTACAGTTGATCCATGGTAAGTCACTCCCCTTCAATAATCTCTGTTTGGGCTATATAACCCATCCTTTTAAACACCTTAAATAGCCAAAACATTCCAAATTCAAGGTTTCCATTTTATTTTTGAGAGCTTGGAAAGTTTTCCTTGTCCAAAACTCAGTTGCTTGAGATGTTCCTTGCCTACATTCTTCTCAGTTTCCCATCCTCTTGCCCCTTGGTCTGATAACTATCTGTTGATTATTTTTTCTTTGTTAAAATCTCATATGAAGGAACAGACTCTTGCCATTTAAATATTTTTGCATTAAAAAATCAGCACTGCTTTGAGATCCAACCTTCTTCTGATCATCTGCTGTGTACTCACACTCTTGCTTCTCTAAATTAAAGTTCTCTTGCCTACATGTTCTTTCAACAAAACTTTTCCCCCCTCTCTCTCTTTTTTTAATAGAAAAAGAGAAATAAATTGAGCTAATGACATTAACATATGTATTCTGGTAACTTTTAAAATTAATGTTTCCAGATAGACATTTCATTTGCTGAAGATTTACAGGGGCATTATAAAGCCATAATTGTGTAATAATTAGACAGTACTCTAAACTAAATAAATACCAACTGATTATTAAAACCATACATTGTAATAATAGTAGTTAATCCTCTTGAATGTGTTTTTAATAATAGTTTTATATTTAATGTAGGATGAATGACTTATTAAAAGTAAATTTTATGTGGTTTATATCCTCCGCATTTGGCATTAGTCCATTAGCACTAATGGGATTTGAATGGTATTGAGTTCAGGATAGCCCCCAAGTACAAATGTGGGAACCTTAATTAAGTTTTTATTAAAATCTTCAATTAAATGCGATGCTAGATTATGAAGATATTTTTGCATATTGTTTAATGTGGGTTAGTTATTAAACATTTTTCCAGGCTTCAGAAAATGGTCTTGGAGTGAGCTGATAGCTACCATTTATTTGAAAAATGTTGATGATCAATTTTCTCATCTTGTGGGCAAAATTGGGTTTTAATAGGAGTTTTTGAGCTAGCCGTGGTGCTGAACTGGAACAGAACCTAATGAAGAGGTTAGCAAGGAAGAGCTTTAACTTGCAGAGGGGAAGTTTCATGTTGAGAATAATGAGAAACTTTCTGGCCCCAAGTGGAATGAGGCACCAAAGTGTCATAGACTGTGGGAGCTGCACAGCAAAAAACCTGCTCTATACAGTGTATTTGTAATATCTGAATAAGGAAGAGTGAGACAATGAGCTACTGGGGTCTAAACTGGTAAAGCAGATGGGTTTGTGCTAATGGCTCTGAGCAAGTTAACTCCTTACTGTTTCTGTCTCAGTTTTTATGCAATGTGGATCGTACTGACTGTCCTTACATTGCTAAGGAGGTGAATTAATATTATTAAACTCCCAATTAAAAACTAAATTAGTAACTGTATCTCATAGAATTCCAGCATGGCGGGGTTGAAAGGGACCTCTGGAGATCATCTGGTCCAACCCCCCTGCTCCAGCAGCTCCCCCAGAGCAGGGGGCCCAGGATGGTGTCCAGGTGGGTTTGGAATCTCTGCAGAGAAGGAGACTCCACAACCTCTCTGGGCAGCCTGGGCCAGGCTCCAACACCCTCCCACCAAACAAGTTTCTCCTCCTGTTATTAATTAAGACTAAATAAAGCTCCCACATCAAGAAGAACCTTTTTTATGCTTCTCTATGAGATGTCTGAGCTGAGGGGAATCTGTACAGAGCCAGAGGAGACACCTTTCTATTACAGACCACTATAGGAGACTTGGAAAGGAGAATAAACTCAAATACTAAATGCTGTTACACAGACCACTTTAGTCAGAATAACAGGTACCATATTACTGTGTCACTAAGCTAAAAAGAAAAAGAAACAGCTACCTACTTGAATTAAGAGGAAGGCTAGTAGTTGATGGATTACAGATTACAAATATTCCACTTTTAACAAGGCTAAACTGGGAAGCTTGAGTTAGTTTTATATGAAGGGGTTAAACCCTAAAAATGCCTTCCCCCACTGAGCCCAGGAAATGTCCCTGTGGTATCTCTTTCATATTTTCCCTAAACTAACACATTTTAAAATAAAAGCTGATACTAACATGAGCTACCTCCTTTAATGAAATGTTAAGCACATACTTTTTATTTCCATTAACTGCGAGTGCTTCAGAACATCATCACTTTTCAACAAATTACAAAGATGCTCAGCAGCCAAATCTATTTATCTATTTATACCACGCTCATTAACATGTGATGTGATTTCTTTGGGCTCTCTGCAGCATTTTACAAGCCATGGCCCCCACTGAGAGTGAGTTCAGCGAGGGCTGTGTAACGAGTGGCTCAAACCTGAGCAGTCCCCACAGGTACATGGGCAGAGGATGCTGCTGCACTGGGAATTCCTTCCTCTTCTCTCAATGTCAATCACTGTGCCCAGGAGGCATTTCAGCTGCAATAGTTAACTCTTAGGGTTTTTTTCCTCTATTCCAGTTTCCAGGACACTTGCAAGCAAGCAGCAGAGAATCCATCTTTAGCTCTGAGCCTGTGTATGCCCTTAAAATTTCTCAGTGGATAAGTGGAAGTGTCTCTTGCTACAGCATTTAAAGTTGTCCTTTGAGAATTCAAATGATTTGGAAATGGTGACATGTCACAGCCTAGGGACAAGTGTGTCCTGCAGCCTAGATGTCAGGGAGGACAGTAACAAAAATAGCTGCAGTCTGGTGGTGGAGGGGGCAGCTCTAGGTGCTGTCTCAGTTGCAGCTCAAGTTTGCAAACAGACTTGGTGAAATAAAGAAAGTCAAACTAGACTCCATATTACAGGTCCTCATGCCCTTCTGTTTTAGACAGAAAAATCACAGAAAGAATCATAGAATCATAGAATGTTTTAAGCTGGAAGGGACCTCTAGAAGTCATCTGGTCCAACCTCCCTACACAAGTAGGGACATCTCTACCTAGGGCAGGCTGCTCAGAGCCCCATCAAGCCTGACCTTGAAGGACTCCAGGGATGGGGCCTCCACCACCTCTCTGGGCAGCCCATTCCACTGATCTATCACCCTCAGATTTAAGAACTTTTTTCTAATATCCAGTCTAAATCTCTCCTCTCCTAGCTTAAAACCATTACCCCTGGTCCTATCGTTACAAACCCTTTTGAATAGACCTTCCCCCTCCTTTTCCTAGGCCCCCTTCAGATACAGGAAGGTCACCATAAGGGCCCCTCAGAGCCTTCTCTTCTCCAGGCTGAACATCCCCAACTCTCAACCATCTTGAGTCCCTAATGAATTAGTTAGAAGTCTGTGTTGAAAGATTATGACCATAAAATATGAGATGACAGGGTGGTTTCAATTAAAAAAATAAAGCAAGCCCACATTATATTCCAGAAAAACACAATGACTTGATGAACAGAGCTGTTAAGAGATTATTTTGATGTATGTATTTGTTTTTCAATGTTAGCAAGTATTAGAGGTAGGACTTGGCAATAAACTCTTTATAAAAGGATGTAATGAATAAATTAGTTGCATTTCAGTGACATAGTGAAACATATATGGCCATGTCAGTGCTATTCTGACAGGCACAGTGCTCACTCAGAAAGGTACAGGTACAACAGGAGAGCAAAGGATTCAGGAAAAGAAATGGATGCAAACAGAACTCAGAACTTAGCTTGTCCATAAACCTGTCCCACAAAGTGTTAATATTTATGAGAGATGTTTGTCTAAGTTGAACTTAAAGGCCCCATAACACCCCAGGATTCACTATCCTTATAAAAGACTTTTTTTTCTAATGAGTAACCTCCATCTTTCTTGCTGAAATTTAAATCCATACCACTTATTCTATTCAGCATTGACATGGAAAAAGAGGAATGTGCCCTCTTCTCAAATACCATTTGGAAACCATTCATGTACTTGCCTCTTCTTCTTCAGTCTAAAAAATCCTAGTAGCTTTCCTCAAAGATCATGATTTTTGTATTAATTATTTTTTTTTTAATGATTATTTTAATCCTCTGGACTGAAGACAAAAGGAAACAAAAGGAAGTTGAAGGATTATTTTAGACAACCTGCAAATCAAATGTCCTAGTACAGTGTGGGATTTTTTTGTTATTTTTTAATTCTGGAAAAGGGATGGCATTGTTGGATCATGTTCTGCTGGTCTTCAATACTAACTCATATGTTAGATGGGAAAGCATGATGCAAAGATGAAATATGAGGTGAAATATTGAATATGAGGGTGATAGATCAGTGGAATGGGCTGCCCAGAGAGGGGGTGGAGGCCCCATCCCTGGAGTCATTCAAGGCCAGGCTTGATGGGGCTCTGAGCAACCTGCCCTAGGTAGAGATGTCCCTGCTGGTGTAGGGAGGTTGGACCAGATGACCTCTAGAGGTCCCTTCCAGCCTGAAACATTCTATGATTCTATGATACTACATCACATGTGACATCATCCATGTCAAATTTGGCAATGTCACAGTGATCAGTTTTCTTGCTCCAACTCTCAAACCCAAGATTCCCTCAACAGACCCAAACCAGAGTGTTGTAACTGTTCAAATGCCCATCCTGCATTGAAAGTCTACAGGAAAAACAGAATTATACAACCACACTGAGACAAAGGGAGAGAGTTTGACTAATTGGAACATGCTGCTTTCCTCTAGGATTTGCAATAATCCTCAGTAGTGTTGTACCCTTTGGGGGAAAAGTGGACCCCTGCATTTTAAGTGAAAAGAATAAATTAAAGGCAGCTCTCAACCCAATTTTAAGTGAAACATCCCAATGGGGCAAAAATGTGATGAAGAAAATTAAACACAAGAGGGAAATTACAGCAGAATATTAAAATAGGGAAGGGGAGAATTAATAATGAGAAAAAAAGAATTAGTTGAGATATTTCTTCTGTGGTATTCGCTTGTTCTCCCTATTGATTGCATCTTACAAGTACTTTTAGCTCCACCATATCATGCATTAGGTGAAAGCAAAGCTTGGGACATGTTATTACTACTTGCAACATCTGGTCCCTAACACGTTCTTCTTTGATCAACAGTATGTCATGTGTTATAGTGAAGCAGATTGCATAGTTCATCCTTACTGAACCTTCACCCTCAGGACATCATGTGAAAGGCAAACTCCATCTGCCTCAGAGAAACCAAAAATAATCTGAAATGGAGAAATCCACTGCGGTCATGACAAGAATTAACATTACCAGAAGACTTAGGAATAAACTCTTGCTGCTGCTTGTGTAAAAGCAGATCAGGCTTCTTTTTTGTAGATGATTATCTGAAAATTTTCCTCCATCTTGCATCACTTTGTCTCCTATTTTTTGCAGGTTTTCAATGAAGTGCATGGGTTATGCAGAGCAACCTGGAGCCAGGCAGAACATGCAGCAGGTACTGCACAACCTTGTCTCTGTGATTAGGTGGCACCTCAGTTGCATGCAAGTCAATCAACACTTTTACCACGGCTTCCAAAGCTGGAAATCCAGTTTCCTCTCTGTTTTCTCTATTCAAATTCAGAGGAATTTTTATCTTACAGTTGCAGAGATAGGTGCAGCCCTGGGGTGAAGAGAAGCCCTGATGTCTCCTTACATCCTGTGTCAAGCCATATGGTGGGGGGGTCTGTGTCCCTCCACAAGTCATATGGTGCCTCCTCAGTCCAGACACAAGCCAGGGAGAACGCCTGGGGCTCCCCCTCCCTCCCTTCATGTCCCAGTGCTGCTGACACTGTTTGAATTCCCAGGGTGGCACAGCAGCTCCTCCTGCTCCTCTGAGCCTGACGTGTCGGGTCAGGGTGCCAGAGAGGAGTAACACTGAGAAAGGGAAACAGATGGGAGCTGATGCTTTGCTTCCCCACAAAATACCCACCTAAACTGAGCTGGCTCGTTTGATGGCACGGACACTGATGTGTGAAGCAACAGGAAACATAAACCTGAATTACCTCAGCATTACCAGTGTATCAGCTGAGCTGCAGCACTTCACAGTTTGAATGCTCTCAACCCATGTCAGTTCTNAGAATTGGACACAGAGCTCCAGGTGGGGTCTCACGAGGGTGGAGTAGAGGGGGAGAATCCCCTCCCTCAACCTGCTGCCCACGCTTCTCTTGATGCAGCCCAGGATACAAACTTGACATAGATTGGTTTTTCACGAAATAGGAGAAAATCATGCACATGAAATACAGCTGGAAACCAGCTGACATGTGATAACGGGATTATGTATCCAAGCTCATCTGTACAATACAACACAGTATTAAACTCTATTTTGTATGTAGCTTGTACTCTGTTCTATACTGAACCTGGACTTAGGGAAGCCCAGTGAATTCTTCCCATTAGATGGATGAGATGTTAGAAAGTTATTTGCTTTTCCCACACATTTTTGAGCTGAAACCTGTTGGATTCCCTACACTTTTCATCAGGCTCCTTAAATCACGTGCTTAAGTGAAATCAATCGTTTGCATCATTTATGTGAGGTTTAATTTGTCCTCAGATGTTTGCCCTTTCTCTGTGGAAACTGTTGTTAGGGAAAAGGAGGCAGAGCCTTACAGGATTACTCACTGCTTGTATTTCTGATATCTAAACCTCTTCCTCCTCCCTTCCTCCTCCCAAGTGAATGATGCTTAAACTCAAGTGAACAAAATCCTCAGTAGAGTGAGAGGTTCCCTTTGGATGTGCCCCCCCTGAAAGCCTCAAGTTAAAACTGTACTTTTCTAGCAGGAGAAGTAGATTCTATTTCAGTAAATATGATTCAGTTATGAACTGTTTCCATAACAGAAAAGTGATTAAAAAACTTCAAGGGATAACTTATGAATTTAAATGCTTTGCAAAACACTCCCATTAGAGGAAAAAAAAGGTGATAAAATGTGATACAAGGTCCATTTCAGAGTGTTTTAATGGAAAGCTAATGTAACCTTTTTCACTCGAGATTTTACTAATCAATAGCTACATCAGCACTAAATGCTGGCTGTGTTTCATGTGAGGCTTATAAATATTTACACCACTGAAGCACAAATATATTTAAATCTCTATTTTTAATACGTTAAAGGAAATAATATGATGCTTGGTGCTTGCATCCTTCAAAATGTTCAAATTAAGGTGGATAAAATGGATTAAATAAGAATACTGTTTAAGATTTTTAGAAATTTCCCTAGGACTGTAAGTGAGATCTTTAGCAGAGGTCAGGGTTTCATGGTGTTGCATTCATTTCCACAGAACCATGTAAGGAAAAAAAAGAGAATGTTTCACCCTGAACTCCAGCAGCTACAATGCTAAGAAAGTTAAACAAGAGTTTTGTTATATATTGTTCACTTCAAACACGTTGAACCTTTTCTTGCTTGCTTCCTATGTTCAAAAAGGTGCTAGCAAAAGTAGCTGAAAAGCAATGTTCTGTATAACCAAATTCTGAATTAAAAAGAAAAATATAATGTCAGACTTAAGTGACAGCTTATGCACATTAAGCTGAAATGGAGCTGTTAATAATTCCAATCAATTTCTCATTACTTTGTCTATCAATGGACCAGTAATGAGAGCACTGTTTTATCCTCTACCCAGGTCTGGTAAATGAAGTTAAGCAACAGATGTTGAACAGATGTTCTCATTATTTTAGGGACTTGATTTCTGGTTAGTCTCTGAGTTGTTTTACATGACTAAGTGTTGCATCCCTCTCTTTGTGACAGATAATGTATCTGAAAGCACCAACACTCAAAATCTCATTAGGGGAAACAGTTTTATGAAATTTTGATATGGGAAAGAGAGACACCACTTGTCATTTTTAAAGAAGCTTATCAACAGAGTGGCAGTAGCAAATGCTTCCACTTAAATGCAACATTCCAAGAACAAAGTTTCATGGAATCACTGAATGGTTTGGGTTGGAAGGAACCTCAATGATCATCTAGTTCCATGGCAGGGACATCTCCCACTAGACCAGGTTGCTCAAGGTCCCATCCAACCTGGCCTGGAACACCTTTCTTCATATCATTTTGTGTTACACTCTAATAAACCCTGAATATTATTTTTTTTTCCCAGATTTTCCTTTTCATCAAGGTTGTAGAGACATTCTGAACTCATCATCGTGGTTGTTATGTGAACTATAGTACAAGTTAGACACCAACCAGGGCTGCACAGTTTTAGACAGCCAATACTCATAAGTAATATGTGGTATTACCCTGTGATGAATGTAACTGCAGTGCTGAGAGGTGAGCATCAACATAATAGTATTTAATGAAGGGTCTGTGGCTCCATTAACACCTTGTCCCCATCTCCCAAATATAAATCTACACCTCCCATTTAAGATTGCTTTTATTGTGACCTTTTACTTTGCTGCATACCAGCAATGTCCTGCTTGGTTCCCTTTCATAGAATCATAGAATTGTCAGGGTTGGAAGGGACCTTAAAGAGCATCTAGTTCCAACCCCTCTGCTGTGGGCAGGGACACCTCCCACTAGAGCAGGTTACTCACAGCCCCATCCAGCCTGGCCTTCAAAATGTCCAGGCATGGGGCTTCCAGCACCTCTCTGGGCAACCTGTGCCAGTGTCTCCCCACCCTCCTGGGGAAGAACTTCTTCCTAATGTCTCATCTGAATCTCCCCACCTCTAGTTTTGATCCATTCCCCCCAGTCCTACCACTACCTGACATCCTAAAAAGTCCCTCCCCAGCTTTCTTGTAGCCCCCTTCAGATACTGGAAGGCCACAATAAGGTCCCCTCAGAGCCTTCTCTTCCTTTCTCTCCTCCTTGTTGGGATGCCAGCTCTTGTAGCTGAGGACCTGTTGGTACACTGTGCACATGGGCAGAGAATGTCTGGTCTGGACACTGCTTCTTGGAGAAGGAGCATCTGAGAGGGGAGCTGGGGCTTTGAGCAAAAAAATCTGAAAAGAAACCCAAGGAGAACCCAAGACTGGGGAGGAAGAAAACCCCATCACAGACATTGTGCACCTTCCAGCAGAAATGCTTGGACGCTGACAACTTGGGTCAAATTCCTCTTTCTAGACTTTTTGGGAATGAAACCATCAGTCTTGTGACCTAAATGAAGCCTGGAAGGCTGAGCATCACAGCAGAGAAAAAGGAGAGGGATTGGTGAATTTTTTTATAACAACTTTAACTATATTGCTAAGGAGGGTTTTTTTGTATTAATTTGGACTGTTACTAACATTGTAACTGGGATAATAACTTTTTATAGCCTCTTGATTAGGTTGTTCATATTTTAGTCAGGGCAACAATAAATTCTTGTCTCCATACAGTAGGATTTGTTCCCCTTTACTCGTAACAAGATTTTGGGTATAAAAGTGCTCCAGGATACTCTTTTTATCCAAGAACACTTGGATAAACTTTTGGATAAACTTGGACTTTCCTTGTCTGAGGTGCAGATACAGGCATGTTCATGTCATGACCATAGGCACTGATGCAAATTTGTTTTATTCAACAATGGGGATTAATTTTTTGGGTCATATTTACAACAACTTGAGAGATCTACTTGTTTATGTGGGCAGAGGAACCCCACATATGCCAATAAATCCTTATTGAAGCCTACTGGGGGCTTTGATACACATGCAAAGATTTTTTTCACATGAAAATTTCTATTTAGACAACTCTATCCTAGGAATTTTTTTCCTAAAACTATTGTTTAAAATGTCCTGTAATCATTTAGCAAGTTATATCTTCTTCACCTTTTAAGCATATTATGTACTTATGCATTTAGTATTCTCTATTTCACTTCATACCCAAATATCACAATTCTGAAACCTCTCTGTGCATTGTTCAGGAATTCATATGAAATTGTACTCTCATAATAAATAAATTCAACACTTCAAGCTCGAACTTTAGTTGTGGTAATACAGTTGAAAATAACAATGAGTTGTGGTTACAAAGCTGTAGACTGAATCTACAATTCTTTTAATCTGAGCCTGTCCCTGACCTTACTCAGCTCTAAGCATCACCAAGGATCACATATTGCCAAGGTAAATCTCCTCTCAACATGCACAATTCCAGAACAAGCTGAGTTTTCAGAGTCAGCTGCTCTTAACTGCCCAGAGCCAAACAAAGCCAGAACGTAAATGATACTATTTCAGTTCCTTAAAAGAATTTCCTCAGTTACCTTTACCTCTTTTAGCCTCAGACCATCTGTGCCTATAATCTTCCATTTCTCCCTCTGGCCCGTGGCTGCTTTACGAGCCTTAAAAGCAAATGGAAGCTTTGCAACCACTATTTCTGGCTGGAGGTTAAGTGGTTCCCTTGGTTTCTCTCTCTGCTTTCCTTGCTGAATTATTATGACATTTTCCTTTCAAAATGTAAATTCTTGGGTTATATGAACCAGTAAATACAGAACCCCAAAGAAATCATATTTATATTACAAATATCACGCGAAAGGTCTCAGGAATTAAACTTAAATTAGCCCCAAACACAGATGCACACTTAGGAATGAATTTCCTCTAATATTAATTAAAGCAAATGTAGCTCCACTAACCAAAGAAATGTTCACGATCTCATTCACTGTTGGAGCTGTTTTAAACAAGCAGCTGGTTAAAAGAACTACCATGTGGAAGGATCAAGTGAATGAATAGACTTTCTTGTTGCAGCAGTGCTAAGCCAGTTACTCAATTACATGGAATTCAGGAGAGCACAGTGGATGTAACCATGGCTGCAGAGTGCTAAAATCCAGCTCTGATGTTGGGTTCCAGGAGACAGGTACTTTCTTGGGTGGCAAACTGCTGTGGCACACACACACAACTGAAGCACGGCTCAAGAAAGAAAGTTCATTAACTCTGAATAGAGAAAAAGGTAACGACTGAATTCAACGGATGTTAACAGCCAGGAGATGATCAAAATGATTGAGGACACAAGCCAGAGAAAGCAGACCTGCTGCATCTGACATGTGGGTCACAGGCAGGTTATTTGGCAGCAGTCATCTCCAGACTAACTGCTGAAGTGATGTCAGAAATCCTGACAAATATCAGTGTATGGAAAATTGTTTTAGCACGTGGTTTTCTTTTGTTTCAGCCAAGGCAATGCACTTTAGCAGGGCGTCTATCAATGGTAGAGCACAGAAAATTCAAGCAGGGACAATGGAGACTTCCTTTCTTTTTGACAAAAGGATAAGTTAAGACCTGATATTGCTCTGAGGTGAACGCTCCAATTAATTCTCTGCCATTTTCATGCTGTCACTCTGGATTAATTTCACTTCACTTGCCAGGGACTTTAGCAGAGAAAATACACCAATTAATGCCTGAGGAGGAGACAAAGAGAAGGAAGTAGTGCTGTGGAAGCCCATTCAACACCCAGTGTAGATGGTAATGACTCTCACAGATTCCATTAAAGTGACCTCTGAGGAAGTACCTACCAGTGAACAATTTACTGTGCCTTAGGTACCATTCTGGGGGAGGGAATTGCCATGTCATTACTGCTCCCCTGCTCAACCAAAAGCTAAAATGATGGAAGCTTTTCAGCCAGTTTCCTTCTTGGATGGGTCATAATTATTGTGCTTACCCTTTGACTGAGAGCATGAAAAGGTTAAAGCTGTTCCACTAAATCAGGCAGCAGCAGGTGAATTAAGACCATGGAAACCAGAACTTTCTCCTTCCCTACTCACAGGCACATCTGTCTACATTAGCCAAGTGGCAAATGATGTGTGGGTAAGAGACAAAGAGCTTATCCTCCTATGCTTATTTCCCATTTTTTCAGTATTTTTCAGTAACTCTGTTTCAAAAACAAGATCCAAACCCAACCACAAGCCAGCCAGTCTTCCAGAATAAAACCCAGCCCAGCAGGCTGAGGGTGGGAAATGCCTCCCCTGTCACAAATCAATGTCCCAAACAACTGGGGAGACAAACCCACAGGATTATGCATGTTCATGTTAATCCTTGGTGCTGTCTCATCTTTCTCTTGGCACCTCAAGAGCTGGTGTGATGACTCCCCAGAATCCGCAGCATCCTGCTCTGTTGGTTTTAGCTACTGCAAACTGTGGTGGTTTGAAGGCTACATAAAGTAATTTTAGAGCCAGCTTGGAAGGCAAGGATGAGGTTTACAACAGCAAGGTTATGTGGTTGCACTTCTCTAGCACCAACACATTATAAATATATTTCAGTATTATTTTTATATAAAGTAAAACCATATTTGCTACTGACCAGCAGCACAGTAGAAAAGAGATTGCAGCAATAATTTCCAGTGAAAACTGGTAATTCTTACTTGGGAGAAGGTGCTTTCACTTGTAAGGAAGAAATAAATACAAATCATACAGTGTATGCATCATGTTGGTAATAAGCAAACTTCTACTGGTGTTTTCTTTGGTGGTCCTCATTCTCCTCTTGCTATAAGCTTTGCTTCTAAGCAGTTAATCAGAGAGAGTGTGACCCTCAAGATATAGATTTATGTTTCCCTTCCTTTAACATCTTCCACTGGGTGCTTCTTACAGGGCAAATGGATGTTCACATGGCCCAAAGAGTTTGTATGAAAAGACTTTAAAGGCATTTAAGCAGCTCAGAGGATACAAGAGCTTCCCCTCCAAATTTTCAATGCCTCTAAAGTACCTACAGCTCATGGACTGTCTGCTCAAAGATAATTCCATATTCCTATCTATCTATCTATCTATCTATCTATCTATCTATCTATCTTTATCTATATCTAATCTATCTATCTCTATCTATCTATCTCTATCTCTATCTAATCTATCTATATCTATCTATATCTATATCATCTATATCTATATCTATACCTATATCTATGTATCTATCTATATCTACTTATATATCTTGTGTGCCTATTTATTTTCTTCCAAAATAGTAACTTTTAAAAACATGCACAATGTATTTTAGAACACATGAAGAAAACAAAACCCACTTTGTTGTTGTTGTTGTTGTCTGCTTCAATATTTATAGTTATATTTATTTAAAATAGTTTAGTTTAGTTTAAGGATGTTTAGTTTTATAGATGTTTAATGGCAGCAAGTTGAATTTTACAGAATACAGATCAGAAAAATAGCACTTGCACACTTTCCACCTACCTAATCTCAAATATATAAAATATATTATTCATCCCATAATGACTCGTGACAGTACATGGCACATATGAGCCATATCTCAGATGTCCTAAGTTCCTAACCTGCCCAGAAAATTGTGAAGTGATGATTATCATAGAATCCTTAAGGTTGGAAAAGGCCTCTAAGACCATCAAGTCCAACTGTCAACCCAACACTCCCACGACCACTAGACCATGTTACTCAAGTATTTCTTCAGAACTAAAAGCATCATTGTTTAGAGCTGGCACTGGAGCATCCTCACCTCATGAGCTCTGGACAGAAATTGCTTCCACAGCCCATGGTTACCACGACATCAATTTGGCTAAACTAAATATTTTCAGGCTACTGTGCTGACAGTGTAAGCAGGAAGATTGTGAAGGTAATAAAACACTGAATCTCTATTCATGTTATCCCTTAGTCCTGGTTGCTTTATGATCATACAATATATTGTACAACATAATTAACTGCTTTTACACCTCCTTCCATATTTTATGCCCTGTTACTTCATTTACTCTTTAAAAACAGTTTTATAATGTCATCATTATAGAGTCAAATGACTGGTTCTCACACATCTAGAAAAGAAGCCTGCAGATAATTTTTTTAATTAACAATAATTAGTTGACATTTGCATGATGCTCTGCTGAAAGCATGAATGAGATTATTATTTTATTTATATTATCAAATTACCAAATGAATAGTGTCGAGATGCTTTCTGGAGAGCACTGAGAAATCTGACTCGAGAGTAATTTTTTTCAAAGATTAGGGATATAAAACAAGAATTAATTGGTAAAAGAGCTTTTTTAGCTTATCCAGACTGGCTCCTGACATACATACAAGTGAAGACTAGAGCTGCTTTTCAACAGAGAGAAGTATGTGAGCATCTGAATTTAGCTGTGCTTCTTGCAGGACACCAACAGTGAAACCTGGTGGGTTTTAGCACCCTTGGATGTCACAGCTTTGCTTTTTAATCCATGTTTCATGAGGAACAGGGGCTTTCAGAATATAAAATAAAGCTATTGGCAGGCCAGCAGGGTTATTCTGAGTTACACCTCTTGGGATTTACAGTCTGGAACTCACTTTTTGTCTTCGTACTTATTTTTTTTCATCAGATGACATAGATGCCCAAGTTTTCTTTTAAGTAACTAGCACAGTGAAGACCTTTTTTTAGTAGCTAATGTACCAATTATTTACATTATTCAAATAGGATGTAGAAATCTGAGATTCATTATGCTTTCTGCAGAGGATGGTCAAACCCACAAGCCCTTGGGAAGAGTTCAGCTGCCATTCTGGCAGCTATTTTGTGTGTGGATAGGACCTGGAGCACACTAATAACTCAGAGTCCTCTGGAGGAGAAAGGTGAGCAACTGAGGGAACAACATCAACAATGGGTCAAAACTAGAGGTGGGGAGATTCAGATGAGATGTTAGGAAGAAGTTCTTCCCCAGGAGGGGGGGGAGACACTGGCACAGGTTGCCCAGAGAGGTGGTGGAAGCCCCATCCCTGGACATTTTGAAGGTCAGGCTGGATGGGGCTGTGCGTAACCTGCTCTAGTGGGAGGTGTCCCTGCTCATGGCAAGGGGGTTGGAACTAGATGATCTTTGAGGTCCTTTCCAACCCTGACAATTCTACAATTCTATGAACAAACCTAAACCTTTGTAACTAGTTTTCAGGAATTCACCAGGGAGGTTTTGCACAAACCTATTCTGTGCTATGGGACTAGACAGTAGCTCGTGGGGAAGAGCTGAGGTGCCACCTGTGCCTGTTGCCTGTGTTGTATGTGATGCTCACCCTGAGCAAACGTGGTAAATATTTTCAGAGCAGGCTCATCACGTCAAGCAGATTCCCAAGCAGAAGAGAAATAAGTTGCTGCTTCATCTGTGAATCCTGAAATATGGAGTGTGAGACTTGTTCTGGGTTACCCTGTGCAGCTACAGCTGAAGCGTGGCAGAGTCAAAGGGGTGCTGGAGGTGCCTGGACACCTTGTATGTATATCTGGAGCAGCTTGATCCCATCCCTGCAATGAGTCTCCTCTGACCATGACCGTGATGTAGAGTTAGGTCTTGATGGTGATCTTGGGTTCATCTGAAGCTGCTCTGCATATGTTTAACAAGTCTGGCTCTCTGGAGCTCCTGTGTGGTGGATTTATAGTAGCTCTTGGTGTGGCTGGTAAAGATCTACTGCATTCTGGCTGCCGGGTCCCTCTTGGACTGGGAGCCCGTGATTTATGGATGCAGTGATTTGAAACACTCCTGGGCACAACTCGAGGTAGCTCTAGGTAGCCCAGAAACTTTTAATGGTAAATATCTATCACATGGAGGTGTCTCCAGAGCAGGCAGGAGCTGAGCAGGGGTTTTTGAGCAAGGCTGCAAATTCTGCTTGGAGCAACTGAATTTATTTCTTGAATGTGTCTTTTAGTTCTTCTCGGCTAAGTTTGGTGTTTTATGTTTTAAGATGCTCTAAGGGGAGCTGAGATTTTCTTTCAGGTAACAGATGAATCTCTTGCTATTATTCTGGTAAAGCTATTGAAATGACAGTAGAAATGTGGGTGGCTAAATTGTGAGTCAAGAGGCATATTTGAAGTGATATTTGATATCATCATTGGACATTTTATCCAGAAGGTTCCTTGCCTTTAAAAATGTTTTCCACATTGCCTCATTTAATACACTGAAAAGTTTAATAGTCCTGAATTGGCAAATGAAATTCGAAAAGGAGTTGGAAATTAAACCCTTTCTATCAAGGAAGTGATCACTTCAGGCTTTAGAGATAAAAAATCTAATGTTCTAATCACAGGGAAATGACATAAAAGTTCATATGCAATGCTATATAAGCAACACTTTTGATTATTCTACACAAAATAACCTCTATCCTACTTAAACTGATTATGGGCTCTATTTCTCAAATAACTGCCAAACTTTCTGAGTTCCCTAGAGATTGTTAGGAACTCTTCCATGGTCTTGAGATGGGTGGGACTCTTATTCTTAATAAAATCATGAAGGTTTTTATATTTTATGTCTGCTGCCATGCCAGTTGTTCTGAAGTCTCATAATTAAACACTACCATGTTGGTTAATTTTGTGTATATGTTTCATGGATATTGTAATGTACACTGAAAACTGTATATTTTTGCACAAATTATTTTAAACAATTTATTTTTAATGTCGTTGCTTCACAGCCACATACTAATGGGTCTATTTTAATGTGTACTCTGTCTGTAAGCAAAGCAGAAAGAAACTATTGTCTCCTTGATTGTCCTGAGGTGAGATCTAGGTAGACATGTCCCTACTTGTGTAGGGAGGTTGGACAAGATGACCTCTAGAGGTCCCTTCCAGCCTGAAACATTCTATGATTCTATGAGAATAAATGACCTTCCAAAACTGAGAGGCAGTTGTCACATCAGCCTAATGCCTTTGCCAAACAAAATCCTCCCTCTTTGATGTTTTCCTGAGCCTTGAAGGTAGGAGCAAGAATGACCCACGTGTATCCAACCTCTCACCTTTCCCAAATGAGAACCTTCCCTATATATTTTAAACAAAAGGGACTATCTCTAAAATATGAAGTTGCATTCAGGGCACTAAATCATGCTGCCATCTCCAGGAATAGGCTCCAACAACTGATCCTCGATTCTTCAGGAGTTCAGTTCAAGACTGATATTTTCAGTGAGATGTTGCTGAGAGTGTCCAGGAAGAATCAGCAGCTGAACCTGCTTTGCTTTTACAGAGAAATAACTTGGAACAGGATGGGCCAATAAAGCATTTATTAGTAAAAAGGAGTAGGTTATGATGTTTTATGCCTGTGACACTTACCTGCATGAATATTTCATTAACACCCTTTTACAGCTATCACAGAGCTTATAGGGAGCTGCTGATTAGACCTCCTGCAACACAGTGATTATGTTGCTAAAGCACCAAGGATATCTTATGCCTGTGGTGGGCAATCACTAGTTCTGATTTTTATCAGCTTTCAAGAGTAATCAAGTGACAGCTCCCAAGTCCTGTAGCTGCCTTGCTGACTCAGAGTTGCCTTCTATATATTTTAATTATGTTATGAGCCCAGTTGCTTCCTGGGGTGCCAAAAAGCCTTTTATTGAGTTTTCGATGCCTGTTTTATTAGGTATGTCAGCTCAGTTTAAGTAGTCAGACACAAATGCCTTTCACTTACATGCACACCAACAGGTAGTAAAAGCCTTAATGAGCATGGATTTTTAAGCTGTAGTCAGTAATGAGTGTAGAGTGCAAGAAAGGGCATAAAACTTTGCAGTAGTTAAGATTATTTTTACTCTGGGAATGTTTTCATTTCAGAACTTCAAAAATGCTTTTAAATTGACTCTTTTTTTGTGTGTGTGTGGATTTAGCTTTAATGTAGTGCTACATTTTTAAGTAGGTATAGAGAGGGTGGGCAGAAATGACATCTGAAGATGAAAATAAAAAGTAAATACCAATTATTTCAGTTTTATACCAGTCATAAAAATATAGCATAGCAGATGCTTCCATGACATCTTTTAAAAGTTGGGTGTTTATTGTGTGCATATGTTCAATATCGAACATAACTCATTTTCCTCTATTCATCTCAAATTAAGGGAAAAGTCAAGCATCAGCAGCTCCACAGATAATGACAACAACAACAAGACCTACAAAATGTGAGGAAATGCAGAATGAAAGGCAACAAGCAAAACAATGGTGGTAAGTATGAAAGAGATGTGGCGGGTTGAAAAAAAAATAGAGATAAGAATAAAAAGCCACGCAAAGCAGGTGGAGGGAAATGTAAGACATTGACTTGGGAAATAAATTTTAAAATAAAATTAATTCTTAAACGTGGCTCACTCAGCTCTCTGGTGATGGGAACAGAGCTGCTAAAGGGTGACAGGTAACTGATATTTACTTTTCTTTCTCCCTGTGCTGTCAGGAAGGAGCTGTTCCTATCTTGTTTTCACATGTTATCAGAATGGCTTGATCCTGAAATGATGGGATTTGCATAAGAGGGGGAAAAAACAGTCTGATAAAGTTTTGGCTGTGTGGGCAGGGGAGAAAAATGTTTGAGGGCTGCTACACAGATTGAAACATCCATCAGCTCTGGATTCAGGACACTCCTTCTCCTCCTATAAAAGTGACCCTACACGTGTTGCTGCACCCCTGAGATGTGCCACCAAAAGCTGACATGTAAGAGGGGCACAGAGCCACAGAAATGGTTCTTACACCAGCTTTTTGCTGTGTTTAAGCCACATGGGTTGGTGCCACGCAGAGGAATAAGAGCTGGTGTTAAAAAGCTGGGACACAGGCTGTGTACAGCACTGTGCTGATAGAGTATTTATTCTTACAGGTGATGTCTAGGTCCAACCTAACATCTCCATACCAGAGCTCTGGGCTGGGTGATGTCCCTGCTCTTCTAGCTAGTGGAAAGAAGGTTATGGTTTATTGGTTTAATGGTTTATTGGTTTATTGGTGGACTTGGCAGTGCTGGGTTAAAGGTTGGACTCAATGATCTTAAAGGTCTTTTCCAACCTAAATGATTCTGTGATTCTAAGGAACTGATGCTGCATTGTGTTGTATGGCCAGAGTTACTCTCATGGACAGAGTTAATCCTCTAATCTGGCACTTCTCAGTGTCTATGTCTCCTCCAAGGGCTTCAGGAGCTTGCACAAGTACCTGGACACTGATCCAGTGCCTGGTAGCTTCAGGCTCTCAGAAACATGAGTTCAGGTCTTTTTAATGTAACTTAGCTTTTTGTCTTAATATAGAATTTCTTTCACTACTCTTGCTTCTAGGTCCTTGTAAGAATGTCTCAGTTATCCATATAAAGAGAATGGAACATATGGAACCAAGTTTTTTTGTGTGATTTTGATGGACAGCTCACAACAGCCCATTTTACTATTTACTTCTCAATAGGATGAAAGCAAAGATGTGTGGGTGGATGGCAGTCAAGACTGTGGGCTCATCAGCTTGGCAGACTGCAGCATGGTGCAATGCTCCTTCAGATTGCCTTAGATGGGCTTCTTCACACACCCAGATTTTAGCCATGGCAGGGTGGGACAAAGTGTCAGCTACTTTTCTTCACAGGGAAGTGCAGTGAGACATTGTTGACTTGAACTGGTGCAGGTGAAGCTCACCTCCAAACTGGTCTGGGAATTTCTATGCTGCCCAGTAAGCACATATTATAGAAAGCAGAATATCAATAATAAGACTGAAGTTCTGAGGCCTGAGCTGTGGGCCATGAGTTGGAGTTGACGTGTGGATGAGCCACAACCCAGCAGAAAGTTTTGTTTTCCTTGTTGGCTTCAGGTTCCAGAAGCAGAACTTGCCCCACCTGTGTCTCTGTGTCTCTACCCTCACCCAGGTGGTCACGGGTGGGGTGGTGGGTGAGGCCAGGACTATATTAACCAGGAACTGATTAGGAAGAGCTTCCTGTTAGGTGTGGTGTCTGTTGGGGCTGGTTGCATCTTCCTGAGCTCTCTTGGTGGTGTCCTTCCATGTGAAAGGTCCCCGAGGAGCCATCTCTATCCATTGTGTCCAGCAGGCAATGCTGGCACCACAGGAACCTCTGGCAGGAGTGTTTGAAAGAAGACTTCTGAGGAGATGTTGGTGAGTTCAGTGTTGGCCTGTGTGGTCAGGCAACTGGTGGCAGCATAAAATGATGATGGCTGAACCAGCAGAACAAAGCCTCACTTGGTGCAATGGTAGCAGGACGACTCAGGTAAAAAAGGTGATTTTCCCTAGAGCCAAGATTTACCTGTGTGGTCTGTTTGACTTCCAGTTAATAAGGCTGAACAAAACCCAGTGGTGTAACTGGTGTAGTGTTTGGTAGCCTGTCAAGAACCAATGGCTGAATGCATCTTGAACCCACACCCCATTTACATATTAGATTGTCCCTTCTGAAATAGGGGTGATGGAGCTTGGAGGATGCAGAGAATGGTGCTGGCAGACTTGGGATTTACTTTGTGAAGGGCTCAAAAGGCTTTAGTCTGCTCTGGGTTGTCAGTCTTGTGACCTTACGTAGCAATAAATGAATGCAAGATCAACAGAAAGGAAAGAGGGACTAATTCATGGCATTCAGCAGAGGCCTTGAGCAAATACTGTGGTGCTGAAGTTGCCCTGCTTGAGAATTGTGCATTCAAAAGATAAATATATGCAAGACTTCTGGGTCTGCCCATATTACAAGCCATTTATTTCACTCCCTTGCTGAATGTTTTAAAGTAAGATTAAAGACTCTTTTTAAGATGGCTCTTTACTGAGCTGATGCATAATTCCTTTCAGGGTGTAAAGTGTCTTGATATGCTTCCATGACAAGGGACTTTATAAATTAGACTGAATTATACCCAAACACAATACAATTTGTAATAGGTAGTTCTGTCTCTCTACTTTGCTTATACTTCACACTTGATATAAATGGAAACGTTTTATTCAAGCCAACTTCTATATCAGAATTAGGTGTTTTGCCACGTTCTTAAGAATATAAAGCTGTGCTTTTTATCATGTTGGTTTAAAACATTGTCTCAAAGATACTGTTGGAAGATTTTGGCAATTAAAATTGACATGAAAAAGCAGTTTATTTTGAGATCTGCATATGATCATCACATTTTATTTTGTGGAATGTATTCTAGCTTCTTATCTGTGATCACATCCATTCTTCTAGCATGGCATGGCCACAGCAGTTTGGCCAGTGTGCCAGTAACCCTGGGCTCTATAGTTACAATTTAAATGCCCATTTTTGTATATCCACAAGGTAACAGCATCTGATCTAATGAGACTTTCTCACTCCTTCCAATTTTTGGAAGGCAGTAGGTTAGTTTTTCAAGCTTGATGTCTACACTCCTTGGAAACATGGACCTTAATTGGGTGGAAACCCCTCCCCAGAAGACAGATTTTATAATTAGCTCTGTCAATAACGTTTTATAAACCAAAATCAGACCCCAAAAGCTTTGCCTTTCCCCACGTAACTAATAAAGATTCCTAACTGCTTTTCATTATCATTAAGCTTTCTCCTGGGGTCAGCGTTCCTCAGCCTCATTACTTCTGCAATGTCCCAATTTGCTGTCACACTCTCCTTTGGAAATGCATTTTAGTGCTACCTGTGTGTAGTGCTGGGAAATGAAGGAATGTATTTTAGGGCTGATAGCACTGTTAAAATGCCTTTTCCTATTTTTTACTGGTAATGTAAAGGAGAGGGGAAAAAGGAGCCTTTTAATGTTTACAGACCAAAGCCTGAGAATTTTTAAATCATCGTATAATGCCAGCACTATGAATTCCCATTTTCTCTACTTCTTCACCAAAGTAAAAAGCTCCTATCATGTACTTCAGCAATGGCTCCTAAGGTTACAAATCTAAATATGGAACTAATTGCTGTTGGGCTTATTTTTAAGGCAATAAACAGCCTGAAGCTCTATCAATGTTAATGAAAAGAACTGCCAGGGTCTCATCATTTTTGAAAACAGGATGCTTATATTTAGGTATCTTAGGTTTTATACCCAAATGGGAAATTTGTGTTTAATTTTTTGGTGAAAAGAGGATGAGGTATTAAAGCAGAAATTATAGATACTGGCATTTCTGAGGGGAAATTCTTCTTTTAAAGATCTTGCTTTGTGTTATTTGCCTGCAACACTTATTTCTCCATTGTAAAATTAATTCAAAACCATCTCTCAGCAAACAAATACATTTCACAATTCCCAGCTAATAAGCATGATAAGGCACATGCATCATCCTCTGGTCATTTCTGTATTTATACTTCAGTCAAAACACTAATTTATAGTCATAGAGGATCTTTGAAGTCCATGTTCAGACCCTTCAGCTCCTCAGTCAGTTCTAGAGACATGTCAGAGCACATGAATGGTCAGTTTGTTCTGCCTATAGCTGCTCTCCCTCAGTGTATATATCTAAATATATATATACACATGCAAATCACATGTGTTTAGGCTTTTCTTCTGCATATGAGTAGAAAAGAGGTAAAGGCAAGAGGTTGAACAGTGGTGCCACAGCAAGCATGGGGCTTTCAAATCTTATAGTTGAGATGCTGTGATGATTCGCTGTGATGAATCCACCATTTGTATTTGGTGAGACAAGGTAATAATTGGAAGCAGCACTTGGTTATTCTTGACCTTTCTCTGTCTCATTTGTTTAGTCTAAATTGTGAGTTAGTACTGATAGGAAAAACTTTGCAGCTGGCCCATTTAGATTGGGGTGGCACAGCTTGAATGAGGGGAAAGAAAAAAGACCTAAATGGTCTTCAGGAATAAAGAATTTGTCACTTGTTCACAAGACTGAAGAACTGATTCTGCTCAACCATAAGTGGGGAAATGTTTTCCTTGCTTGCTTAAAATGGAGCTCTACTTTACATTCAGACCTGCAAGCTTTGAGCGGTCGATTTAAAGCGATATTCTTCTTCCAGATCCTATCAAGCAGATCTCACCGTTGATAGCCTGTTCTGTGTATCTTTCATGCTCAGAGATGTGTGCATGTGAGGTGAGCAGGGTGATGGAGTTAAGATCAGCCACGTCCATCTGGAAGAAAAATGTTGCCTCTAACAAATGCTCCAGCCTGTTTCCTTTCCTTTGAGGAAACAACACTCCTTTAGAAGGACTGATGGGTTTTTTTTCCCCAAGATGATGTGTTTTCCTAAACCCTCAGCTTGTATATGTTGAGTTCTTGTTTGTGTAATTTAAAATGCAGTAATGACAGAAACAGGAGCAAAGAGAATTAGCATATCCTGATTATGCACAGTCAATAACAACATCTAAGCACTTTGTGAACAAATGTGAGGTAAATGTCACACAGCACTTAGTAACAGACTGGAACAATAAGGTAAGCAAAACAACTACATAGAAGTAAATAGAAGCAATAGAGGACACGAGGTTATAATTTAAATAATTGATTAGGGGATTCAAGATGTTTCAATTTAACTTGGAGAGAACTGGGCTTAATTGAGTCTCTCTTTCACTGGAAGGTGGTAAACTTAAAATGATCCCAAGATCTTGCATTAATAGCCTCTAATCTAAGCCTTAAACAAAAACATTTAAAGGAGACCAATCATTTTAATGAGAATTGGCAAAATTATGTGATAAAGTAGATTATTTAGAATATTGCTAAGCCAAATTCAGTCATATAGTATCACACAAGAAAGGGGTTGCAAATCCTGACAGAGCAAAGAGATCTCTGGAAGATTCCACATGTTGCAAACCCCTGTGGTTATAGGAGAGTCATAAAATTGAATAGATATAGAGGAAAGCTACTGTCCATAAAGAGACCTCTGCTCTGGAAGTGTCACAGGATTGTGTCTTGGAGGGTTGCAGGAGAATTGTAGGTTGGTATGAGACAAGGTATCTGCAATGATTTTTTTTTTTTTAAGACTAAAAGAGGACATTTAATTTATCTCTGGAGCCTATATAGAGGAGGGAGTGTACTTGACCAGCAGTTTAACTAATTTATTCTTAAATCTTGAGCAGGAAGATTGTTGATTCCTTAGGTAATCTACTGCAATGTTTAGCTATCCTGAAACTTGGAATTTTTTTTCAGTCACAGAAATTACCACTTTATCTTACTCTTAATGAATATGGTGAAGAAAAATGATAGTTGCAAATTTTTACATGAACTTGTAAACATCTAAAAAGCTATCCTGGGTCTTCTTGGTGACAATGTCAATGTCAACCTTTCCTTCTTCTTCCATACTTCATGTCATTTGTGCTTCTCCTCTGCCAGAATTCTTTCATTTATCAGTTTTCATAAAGGCCTAATGTTAGGTAGACTTCTCAATCTGAGACCCTTGTATTGATATAAACTAACAACATAGATAATTCTATATGTATGAAAATTTGTCTCATTTCTTTCTCTTGGCTGTCTGGGTGATATGATACATCTGAGAATGACATTGGCTTTTTTTTGCTTGTGACAGTCACATGGATGATCCTTATTCATTTGGGATCTACTCTATAGCTATCTAGGTTTTTTTGGTAGGTCTGCAGGCTTTTTACTTGATTTGACTTGATTTTAGCCCCTCTATCAGTTACATTTGCATGTTACCAGTTTCATCAAATTCCTCCAGGAACCAAACCATTCCTTCATTCATGAAGCCTCATTTCAAATTCTGAATCCAGCTACTTCAGGCTTGATGTCTTCCACAAGGTTTATAAGCACCCTTTGACTAGTTTAAATTGATTATGCCATTCAGAAATAATGAAATTTATCACATTGGAGATGAATTTTCCATATGATTATGATCTGGGATGAAAGCAAGTTAGACATTTTAAAGGATTTTTATGGGAGTTAAGATTAACATGTTTTCTGGCATCCATTCATTCCAAGAGTACCATTTACTTGAAATTATGGGGATCTTTTGACCTGTTGTGATTATTGTTTTATTTTAGGTTTCCTTCATATACTTAAAATTCTTCACAAATAGTTTTTAAGCAGGTTTTGAACTGGTAGCTGAGTATTAGATCATCAACACCACATTGCCCATCATTTACAGCAAGCATTTATATCTGAGATCCAAAGCGTCCTAAGTAATTGGAACATGATCCACATCTTGTGCAAGTGTCATAAATGTTATTAGCTATTCTCTCTGATCCCACTTGTTCACTCAAAACTGATTAAGTCTCCAGTGAAACAGTTTCAGTGTTGTCCTGATTTTAATTGAATTTGGATGTAAGTTGTTAGTGGAGAGTGGTTTATGGGCAACAGGCGTTGAATCCTTCTTAAGACTCATATTGAAAGTATTGAAGTGGAAACAATGAAATTGTGAAGTTGAAATCAAAGGAGGTTTCATTTTTTTTGAGGGCAAGCAATACAAGGCATGGAGCAACAATATTCAAGAAACGAACTTCTAAAATTCATCATATTAACATTGGGAAATTCATATTGTCACCAGGCAACATTAAGGGAAGCTTCTAGGAGTGATAAGGAAAAGATGTGGAAGGCTGGATTAGTCTGGAGAAAAATACAGGATGTATTTTGTCTATTAAAAACTGGTTCAATTGAACTTCAAAAACTCATCTGTCATTTCAAATTTGCCCCTGCTTTGAGTGGGGAATTGGACCAGATAAGCTCCAGATGCCCCTTGTAACCTCAATTAACCTACAATCACAGACTAGGGGGCATAAGTTATAGGTTGTACTATTATTCCCTTTACTTATTGAGTTATTGAATTTCTAGAGTGGAGTTCCTGTAAGACATGAGAATTATTTCTGTAATTAATCTAAAAGGGGGAAGACTTATTGGTCAGATTGTTTATCCTGATAATCAAATGATGGCTTGTCACCTATTCTGAGGAAAAAAAAGGCTATTTTTCACTTAGAGTGCAGGAGAATTTTTAGGGGGGGGTAGAATGGAGGAATTTTTGCAGGAAAATGTGGTATTAGGTCAACACATTGTAAGAGAAAAGTGGTTGTATTACTGTAACTTAGAGGGGGAAAACCCTTTCCTGAGCTATTATTTCATAGGAATAATTTTTGAGGCGAGCTGTCATTTGTGAAAGGAGCTCTGTAATACATTCTCACTCTCACATGCTGCTCTTTCATAAAATCTCAGTGCTTTTATGACAAAATTTGATTGGAAGACTTACCTAGAGCTGATGATGCCTTTCATGGATACAGGAGAGTATCAAAAAGGGATTTTAGGCAATTTTTTAGGGTTTTTTTTTGACAAAAGTAGTTAATGCATTGTAAGGAGATTTATTTTTGTTGTATCTAGTTATAGTATCTATACCTCTGAAGCAAGAGAGTTGTAGAAAGAGGATTTTTTTTGACAAAGCTTATTAGTTTTTAATATGTCCAGAGATCTATAGTTTGGTGGCAGTTAAAGATGAAGAAGAAAACTTTGTTTTAAAGTCATTCAAGTAAAAAGTCCCTGTGGGTTTATTAAAGCTGAGCTTAAGATGGACAAACACTCAGACTGTCATTCTGACCTCAATTCTATAATATTAATATTGTTTTTCAAGCTGTAGGAAGTTATTCAATATATAAATAGCTATCTGCAACAGGAGTAAAAAGAGGAAAGGAAATATCCTGATTATCAGAGAAGCCTTTTTCTTTATATGCATTTTTTTCCTGACACTTCTAACTAAATAATGCGTGGGTAATTTTGTCACCTTTATTTTTATTGCATTAAAATCCTGGCTCCCAATCTGTCCCACTTGGTAGTTTCAAGGTAGCTCAAAGAAAAGGAAGGTTATACAATTATATGTATTTTTACAAACCTCATTATTATGCGATTTAATTATTACAGGAAAGCTCAGGTACACTAATCAATTTCCTAATCAAAAAATGTGTATAATATGTTCCTACCTCTGTAAAAATATGATTTTATGTGGCTTATGCATCTTCCTAGAGTAAACCCAAACCAAAAATGAGCAATGGTATCCAGAGAAGGCAGCAAATTGCACTGATTCTGAGAAACATTTGAGGATGGTAGAAAATTGCATGAAGGAGCTTTTATATTGTTCTCATGAGTTTACTAAAAGCTTTTTGTTTGGTGTTTTTTTTTTCTTTCATTCCCTGGCACGTTGGTGACAGAAGTTTCTCTGTATCCTAATGCTCAGGTGTCACATTCTTTGTTACAGTACCCAGCACATCATCCTTTGAAGCATGATTTGGACTCTTGTACCATGGTGCTTGATTTGAAGGCTAATGAATGCAAATAGACATTTTAATTGCTCAAATTTTCAGAAATTTCTTCTAGAGAAACTCCAGAAGACTCACAGCACCCTCACTTTATGTGTATTGAAGCACCTGTTCCTCTCAGCTGGTGAATTTGGTCTTGATCATGGCAAATGATGATTTTGTGTTCTGAAATTAGGATTTACTTAACTTCTAAATGTCTAGAGGGTCTAAACCACCTATAGAGACACCTGTGAGTGAATGTTCTAAAAAATCTATGCACTGAACCCCACCCCCCAAACAAACCCCACAAAAAACCAAACCAAAAAACAAACCAACAAAACCCCAAACCCTCCAAAAACCAGCAAGGCATAAGGGTGTAAAGCTGATCTGAATAGCCAAGACTGTGAAAGGATGTATCTGTTCCTTATTTGACCTCAATATACAACATTTGGCTCAATGAATAACCTGAGGGTTAATTTTTAATATTCTCTATTGTAGGTATGGCTTATGATTAACAAAAAATGACATCTACTGAGTGCTGCTGTTCCACCAAGGATCATCCTCAGAAATGTTTAATTGTGAGTGGATATCTAAATAATGTTAATTCTGTATTTGCACTAATCCCTAAAGAGCACTGCAAATTTAGAGACAATGTTTTGTTATCTACAGCAACTGTTAAGCTCTCAGAGGTGACCATTATAGATTGCACGCCAAAATACTCTCAGTTCCTATTTGTGTCCTTGTTCTCAACAAAGATGTTTTCAGGAAACTAATCAATATTGGGTCCTCTAGTCCCTGTCTTCTAATTATCTAATTAGGCACAGAAATGTAACACAAACCACCAGGCTTTTTTTTTCCTTTTCACATTTACTTATTCCAGCTCTTCTCCCTAAGTAAGGTTATCTTGCTCCCTAAATTTTAATTTATTAAGTGTTTCACCTGAAAGCAATCACCCTTGCAGTCAATTCCCAGCATAAACCATCTGCCTTTTCAATTCAGACAGCCTATAAATGAAGAAATACACCAGGGAAACAGAATTATATTCTCTTTCAGGAGGTAGAGGTGTTTTATTCAGGCATCACTTGACCTCTTCTGTACTACAAATAAGCTGATTTTTGAACTGGGCTATGGACAACACAATTACCACCCATTTCCCCAGCTCAGGTCCTAAGTTCCTTGTGTTACAGATCTTCTTTATTAATCCTTTCTCCTCTACTAATTGACCTTTACCTGGGCTACTTGAGACTTTTAAGTCCTTTGACTGATAGCACTACCAGCCTTCACATTTTCCTGAAGGATGTATTTACATGAGACTTGTGGGTTTAGTGCTGTCTGAAAAAGTAGATCTTACAACTCTGTGAAGATGAACTCTTAATAAATTACACCTATTGAGACTCTAAGGTTCTGCCTTGCATTTGAATGAGTTCTTATTGTTTTCAAGTGAAATTGATACACAGGGCAAACTGTATCATAACCAAATAATCCAAGGAAATTTTATAATACACAAGAAAAAATTATATTTACATGTTAGAGGTGGGACTGCAATTATCTCTGACTAATCAATTTGTGTTTAAGCTTTTTGCTTTGTGTAGATTGAGAGATAACATGAAGTTGTCAACTCTCAACTAAGTGCAAACAACTTAGTACAAACTCTGAAGTACATGTTTGAAGAACAGACAATAGAATCATAGAATATTTTGATTGGAAAGGACCTTTAAAGGTCCTCTAGTCCAACCCCCTGCACTGAGCAGGGACATCTGCAACTATCTCAGGTTGCTCAGAGCCCAACCTCCCCTGCAATGGCTCCAGGGATGGGGCAGCCACCACCTCTCTGGGTAACCTGGCACAGGCTCTCACCACCCTCAGTGTCAACGATTTCTTCCTTCTCTCTAGTCTAAATCTCCCTCTTTTAAAATCATTAACCCTTGTCCTGTCACAACAGGCCTTGCTAAAAAGGTTGTCCTCATCTTTCTTCAAGGACTCTTTAAGTACTGAAAGGCCACAACAAGATCTCCTCAGAGCCTTCTCTCCTCCAGGCTGACCAAGCCCAACTCCCCCAGCCTGGCCTCACACCAGAGGGGTTCCAGCCCTCCCATCATTGCTGAGGCCTCCTCTGGACCCACTCTAATATGTCTTTCTCTGAGGACTCCAGAGCTGGACACAGTTCTCCAGGTGGGGTCTCACCAGAGTGGAGCAGAGGGACACAATCACCTCCACAATGATGTTAAGAGAGACAAACTCCTCCAATCAAAGACAATGTCTATGGAAACACTGCAGATCTTAAGCATTACTTGCTATCACCTTAACGAAATGATAGGAGATATAAGGACTCATTTATTTCAGCTGGTTTATCATAGAATCACAGAATGTTTGAGGCTGGAAGGGACCTCTAGAGGTCATCTGGTCCAACCTCCCTATACAAGTAGGGACATCTCTACCTAAGGCAGGCTGCAAAGAGCCCCAGGTACTTGGTTATCCAGAAAATTTTCTGAAAGAAATTAGATGTCAATAAATGAGTCTTTTTTTTCTACTAATATAATTTGTGACATTTTGCCTGGAGGATTAAAGTAAATAGTATAGCTTTTAATTATCAATATTACCATCAGCTACATATGTTCTGAGCTGCAGATTATTGGTGATAGTTTTAAAAAGAAATGACAGAAATATTTAGATGGATGCTTATCCAAGCAAGACATTCAAATTATAAAACCACACATGTATTGCTAATCTCAGCTAAAAATATTTTTGTAGCATTTGGTAATTCCTACCTACAGTGAAAAGCAGTATGAAATAGTACAATAATTACTGAATTGCTTTTGCAGGTAACTGATTTTTTAGGGTAGATTATTTTTTTTCCACCTTTGGATGATTTCAGATCAGTTTTCCAGAGAAAAATGAATACATTGAACTCAGCAACCTGACTTTTCCATCACTCTTACCAAAGTAAACCTAGAACCAACTGAACTAATATTTCAATTGAATGGAAAGATTAAAACCAACAGTTTGCTTGAGATTTTTTCTTTTTTGCAACAGTTTGTGAATATTTTGCTTAAGCAGAAGCTCCCACCAGGCAGCTTTGTCCCTGGGGTGATTAGAAGATGAACTCCAGAAGTTCTGGAGTTCTGCTACTCCTCTGGATTTGACCAAAGCATCATGTGTATGTCTGTCTGTGGTTTTCTCTCCTTCATGCTTACACATCTTCCCCCTCCATTCCCTCAGAAACATGCAAAAGCCACCTAAACCCTCTTGAAAAAGAAATAATTACAGTTACAAATGCCTTCCATGCATTAACTTGGTAGGGTGATTTCCTCAAGTGCCATTTGTGAGCAATACAAGCAGAGAAAAGGAAAAGATGTCATGTGTGCTTTATGTGCAGGGGGCTGCAAGCCTCCTCTGATCTCCCCTCAAAGTCAGATTGCCCATTTATGCTGCTGCTGCTTTAGAAACAGTGATGCAAAGGTTCAGATACATCTCTTTCATCAACTATGAGTCACCTACAAGTGCTTTCCATGTTTTTATTTTAGAAGCCAGCCAAAGCTGTTATGCGTGGTGTTATACATGAGTAGTACTGACAATAACTAGCCCTGGTGATGTGGAACATCTGTGTGCCACATATTTTCTTTATGGGGCCATTTCCTCATAGTAAATGCAATGGAGACACCACCACCAAGGCCACGTGCAGCACTTGGACACTGAAACATTGCAAGAGGTGACTCGAGCCTAGCAGGGCATGAATGATGCTGCTGAACAGACATTTACAGGGTGGCTGTGAAGAAGCTGCTGCTGTGCTGAAATTTCTGAGCTTTGGCTTTCCAGGCATGTAGTGTGGTGTCAAATCTTACTGTATTGAGTGTCACAGTGCTGGAACCTGCACAGAAGAGTGACTCTGTGTGCTGAATGCAAGCCTGAGCTGCTACACACCTCCATGGTCTGTCCTGAAGTCATGATTTAGTTCATGCTAAACAGCAACAATTTTTTCGTTGCAGGTGTTTGCCAGCGAGCATTAACCTAATCCTAAATAATAACTCTATTTTACAACAGATCTTGAGGATTGCAGATCTGTTATGTTGCAATGAGAATGAGGGTTTCACGAGTATTTCCAAGGGGGGGGAAAAAGCAAACACACAGCACAAGTAGGATCACTCAGAATAGCTAATAACATTTATGACACTCTTGTGGAATTTGGATCAGGATTTGTTCTCTGAACTGGTAACCCATGCACAGAGTTTTGCTACCAGTCTTTGAATCTCTATTTATTAATTAAAACCATACACATATGACTAAAAAAATGAAAAGTCTCATGACAGATGAATGCCAATTTCTCCAGTGTGTGACTGTGAAAGATATGACTGATTGTGTCAAAAGGTTCCTTATAGAAATGGGCATGTTGCCCCCCAGATCTGAGAAGATATTTTATCACTCAGTAGACCAGTGGTTTGTCAAGTCCAGGAGATCATGCTTCCCCTGCCAAAAGGACATCAATATTTTTAAAATGGAGAGGGCAGTGAACAGTCTAAGAGGAGGAAAAGAAAGTGTTTCCTGAATAAGGTCTAGATCAATAATTTTAAGATGGGGGTTGGGGAATATAGTCTAAGAGACCCCTAAAAGGGAACAAGAAGAATCAAAGCTGTTACACCTTTTCTTTTCAGGACTGAAAATATACAGCATTCAAAGGATTTTGACTATTTAGCTCAGATAAGCATCCATAGCTTGCCAGTTGGTTGAGAAGAAGGGAAGACTGAGTTGTATCTTAGATGAAATGTGATTTTCTTTCTTTTCTGTTATTTGTGTCTTTATGAATTTTTCAACAGTGTTACCCACCTAGGATTTTATAACTAAATATGCATATTTCCTTTTATTTTAGTGTAACCTGTTTAGCAATAAAATTTTAACAACAGGCCAAGACTCAGGAGGAGTGAGGATAATTTTAACACAGGTTCTGGACATTTGAGGCTGAGGTGAATGCTGAAGTTCAATGACCCAGGATTTTCAGGTGAAAAGAGTATAACTGTGTATCTGCACAAGTTTTGAAGTGTCCTGGAGAACCTTGATCTGAGATACCATGCTCATAATTCATTTGTCAAGGTGTAAACGACCATTTCTGAGGTCAAGCTTGGCCTCCATCCTGATTGTGTAGCAGCAATGAAAGGAGGAGACTGGGAAGAGTTCTCTGAGTGATACTTGGCATCTGGCTTGGGCAGGAATAAGTAATGAGGGACTATTCCTACTTTAAACTTGGGAAAAGAGTGTACTGGAGGTATGTCTAGAACTACAAGGGAAGTATATGCCAGCATTATTTAATGTTAGAGGGAATCTAGGTTTTGACAGAGCTGTGGAGTTGCTGCAAGTCTGAAGGTCCTTTTAATCATGAGGGGCTCCCAAGGACTGTTTCACCTCCCACCACTGTTCTCAAAGTGGAAAAAAAAGTGGCTTAAAACAAGCACTGGGCTCATTTATCCTGAGCTGTGGGATATATCCCAGATTTTCTTCTGTGTCATCATGAGACTTGGAGAGCTTGGGCTTGCTACAGAAAATGTCTTTGTCAGCCAGAACCAGGCAAGATGCAAACTCTGAATTTTCATTAAATGATGCAACATATTCCTATGGGACTGAAGGTACTGAGAGGAGGTATTTCCAACCTGCTACTCAGTTGTACCCATTGACAGCCCTGAAGATTTTACAAATCTGTGAAATCCTTTCCTTTACCATGCCTGACATATATTCAATATTAGAAAAATGATTAGAGACATATTGGACGTCTAGAGAGGAAAGTAGAGCTCCGAGGTCAGAAAATCTTCCACTTCACTTTTGTTTTTAATATTGTTTTCAGGGCTGGCTTTTCCCTTAATAACAGAGCAAGGCTTCTATTTCTCTGAGTTCTCTCAGAGCTGTCTGTTCTGATTCATGAGTTCTCCCTTGCTCCTCTGTTTCCATCTACTCCAGAAACAAACTTATGTCCATGGTAAGAGCAAAGCGTATGGACTTTGTAGGGTCCCAGCTGCGGGAGCAGACCAGGGAATCCTCTTAGAATTTGGGGGTAACATCAGTCTGCTTCAGAAGCAAAGCACACCTCTTGTCCTAGACAGGATGAGGGGATAATGTTACTGCAGCTTCTGCCCCTGAGCATTTCCACTTGCTTAATTTCTTTCTTTTACTGATTCTCTGTATAAAGTTATTAAAAGATACCATCTTACCCCCTGAAGTCACTGCAATTTCATGTCAGGTGAAAAGATTCCTTTGTACTCCCGTTGAGACTCAACACATCTTTTAGGATGGTGCAAACATCTAAGATGTTGTATTACTGTGAAATTTAAACCCTTACACTTGTAACTACAATAGCTTTGGCACTGTCTCTCTCATCTTGATGGCACAGCTTTACATTACAACTATTCTTTTTTTTTTTCTTCCTTTTCAACCTACATAACTTGTCTTTGAGCATCACAGGAACAAAATCTGAAGTACCTATGCATACTATCCTGGGTGAAAATGGTTATACAGGTAAGATGCACTGCAGCAAACACACTAACTTTCCACTCAGCTCCTCATCAATTTGTTTTATTGTCAATTCTAGTAATAGTTACAGAGACTTTCCCCTCAAGAATACCCTTGTGTTACCCCCCCTCTATCCTAATTCCCCTTATTAACTTTGAGGATTTATTGCGTTAAATATTTGATAATTTCAGGTTCTGAGGTGCTTGTGGAGTGAACGTTGTGATGACTCTAGCTCATGAACTTCCACGCCAGTCTAAATCACTAATCCATTTACTCCAATATTCCACCTTTGGCTAGTTCAGGACATTTCCAATAGTGATCAACAGATAATTATGGAGCAATGGAGTTGTGTGAAATGATGGTTTTGCTCTGATTGGCAATTGAAAAATTAGCTTATAGGTTCAGCAGAAAGATTTCTGTTCTCTCTTAATCATTCAAACCAGATCTTTTCTTTTTTTAAGATCTTTTCTTACCTAAAATACCAAATCTGACTTTGAAAACCTTATTTTCTATACATATTATTATTATAGATGTTCACCTATATAACACCTTTGACATAAAGTTTTCCGTTCTAAGTGTTTGGGGTTTTTGTTTTGCTTGTTTTTGTTTTTCCTTCCAGAATATTACATAGTTCATCTCATTTTTCTCTGCACGCCTTGGAGATAATTGTTTGCATTTGCAATGTGTGTGGGCACAACATCTGCCTCAGAGTGAGTTGCTGTGTTCACTACTCAATGAAGCAATGAAGCATTTGAAACGCAGGAACATCCCTCAGCCAGCGTTGCTAGTTAATGATTCTTCATGCTCTGAATGTTGTGTCTCCTGCATCCCGTGGCTATTAATCTTAAAATGACACACCTCACATTGTCAGTCATCTCACTAAGAAATAAATCCAGCAAAACCAACAAAAACCAGAGAGGGATCATTCAAGAAAGTGTGTTCAAGCAATAATGTATCTTGATTGTTCAAAAAGGAAAAAAAAATGTTGAGAATGTTGCTCTCCCTGTAAACAAGAGGCATTTAACTTGGAGCTAGTCATGGTTAATCAGCCTTCATACACAGAACTCAAAAGGTTTTGCTGCTCTCTTCTGACTTTATCTTTTTTTTTTTTCCCAATCTGTCCTGCTGTCTGGATATGTGGCAAGCGTGAGGTTAGTAGGTTGAAGAACTGAGCAGATGTGAACAACAATCTGTGACAAATGCTGTGTGCAAGAGGTGTGGAACAAATCAAAAATGGCACACGTGTGAATTCAGACCCAATTAAGGAAGAACTGGCAATCTGGACAAAATGAGGGTGCAAACCAAAGAGGAACTTGCCCTTCTGGAAAGGATCAATACATTCTTAAAAGGCTGTTGGGGAACATTTTAAGGACAAGATCATAGAATCATCAGGGTTGGAAGGGAGCTTAAAGATCATCTAGTTCCAACCCCCCTGCCATGGGCAGGGACACCTCCCACTAGAGCAGGTTACTCAGATATTTCAATTTTAAAATTTAAACACCAATATATTTGGGGTTATTTTGGCTTTTATTTAGTACTCTACCTAAATTATTACCACTCCTAAGTGATGTCTGCTTTCTGCACTCAAGGCTCTTAAATGCCAAGATATGTTTTAGTGATTAAGCTCTTTGTGTGAAACACTGTATGGGAGTCTCAAAAAGAAAGGGTGGGTAGATTTGCAGTAACCTATATAGAATGGCATGGGAGTTGTACTGTAGAGCTTCCCAATAGGATTGGAGCTTTTCTTTCTCAGATCCTGAATGCAAACTAAATAGAGTGCTCTGCATTAAATATCACCTTGGCAAAACAAAAAAAAGAAATATCACCTTGAAGGCTGCCATCAAGGAATAAGGGAGAAAGGGAAGGCAGCAGGGAAACTCTGGCACAGGGAACTATCATCTCAGTATAAATGACTCCAATAGTTAGAGGAAAGTCAGGGTCGTGCAGCTTTTTCAATGTTGCAACAGTTTATTATAACATTTGCTTTGAATTAGACATTTTCTCTCAGCATAATACACAAAGCTTTACCCCAACATGTTTTATAATAGTGTTAAACCTCTAAAAGAGATTAAATGATGTAAAAATGGAAAGATTAGGATTTTCAAAACCCACTTACCTGTATCAAAGAGCATCATAATGAATTCTGAGTGGTAAGACTCAGAAAGTTCTTACTAAGCTGAAAACCTGAATTATATTGTTTAATGAAAATAATAATTTTGATTATTTTTCCCAAGGTCGTGCAATACAAAAGAACTTAATATTTGCATGCCAGAGTGCTAAAGAATATTAAGAGGTACTAAACACTAGATATTTTTGTCAAGTATTTGCAAGTCTTTCCTTCCTCCATCTTCAGGTGTTTGAACTGGCTTAAAAGCCAAAATGACCATTTAAAAATGATTCTTTTTTGTAGTTTTTCTTTGCAACCAAGCTGTCCCTAAAAACCATCATGGTGGAAAATGGATATTAAAAGAATACTGTTGAAGGCTCACACATAATACACAGAAATAGCCTTTTCAAAGTAGCAGAAATTTGATATCTTCAGAGGTTCTCCTGGACTCATTTAGATCTCAGCTTGTTAACAACTGTGGTAGAAGATGACACTAAGAACACAATTTCTGATCCACATGACAAGTGGATCAGAAATTCCTAAAATACATATTCCTTAAAATATATAGATGGAAAGGAAAAGAGAACATGGTTTATCTGGCTTCAGAGTGATGTTCTGATTTCTGCCTAAAAAAGACAGGTTCTAGGGTGGCTTTTATTTTGCCTTAAGAGACTATCCTTGTTTAACCATCCTAATTTCAACTAAACCAAAGGAAAATTAGTTTGCATCTAACCCATCATGGATCTGATCCAGAGCTTGTGGAATTCAGCCATTTGGTAAAATTTATGGGCTTTGGATCAGGCCATGTATGAAGAAAGAAAATGCTTCTGTCCCCAAGAAAAACAAACTTGTTAAACATTTGTGGAAATCCTGCAGATCTGGAGTAACAGCAATATGATTTACTGAAAGAATTGAATTTATATACTGAGTACCTGAAGCTGACTTATCAGATGCTGAACTACAAAGGTGAGATTTAACAAAGAACATCATAAAGCTTTATCTTATCTAACCATATTCACAAAGTGTGAAATACGGGCCAGTACCAGATTTATGATGATTAATCCCATATTTCTATATTCAGAAGCTCATCGATGCCAATATAATTATAGATGTTTTTTCTTGGTGTGCAACATACAGTGTTTTTAGCACATTGTCCTACTTTTGGGTGACTATAATTATTTAAATAATATGTATCTATGAGGATTTCAGCATGGTTCACTTCCAGTATATTTGTTATCCTCTGTCCACTGCTTTAAGCAGCATCCTGGCAAAAAGCACTACATGTTTTTGAACATAGCTGAAGGTGCAGAGAAGTAAGGGCTTAATTTTTATTCAGTTTAAATAGGAATGTCTTAATACTAAACAATGAGAAAACTGTATCAGGAAATGCTTTTGAGTATTACATGACTTTTTGATTTAATTTATTGCCTGTTAATTCTAAGTGAATTGAATCAAGCATTTCTCCTTTAAGTGTTTTGTCATTGGCTTCTCAAATAGTTCAGAACAGAAATAGGCAAACATGTAGCACTTGCTATTTTTGAGTTAAAAGCAGTGTAGGAAACCAGCCTTCAGAATGCTGCTATCAAAATGGAGTGGGATAGAAAGTGTTGTCATAAAATTGCCAAAGGGAGTAAGTTCTCGGGGCAAATCATGCACTGTTCAAATACTAAATCTTGTTTTGCATTCCAGCAAGCAGAAAAAAAGGGAGATGCAACAAAGAAAACAGACATCATCTTAGATTAGCCCAACATAAATGAAAGAAAGAAAGCAAGCTGAAAATTGTAGAAGAGTTGATTTCTCTACATGTTTATGTTAATAGGGTATTTGACTTTTGAATGCTTCATAAACCTTGTTATGTTCAGTGCTATTTGAGGTAGTAAAACAGCTGGAACTCTGCCAGAAGCTTTAATTGGAATCAGCTTAGCAGGAGCTGACAAGGTTTCCTAGTGTTTAGTTTCAAACTTATTATAAATATGCAAAATTATGTGCTATTTATTTTCTATTCCTCTTTGGTGTACGCCCATAAAGGTGAGACATGGCTGTGCTAGAAAACGGGGTAATTTTTCCTCACAAGCCTCAGGCCAGTGTTTGGAAGAGGGCAGAGTGGATACTGTCATTTATAATTAGGTGTTTCCTCACACAGGAGGCTGCAGAGACTCACCAGAGAGGGTTTTTTTGCACATCTTGGTTATAGATCAGGCCAGCGTGTCAGATGGTAGCAATATGTGACCAGGCAATGGGATCGGGGGCATCACCAAAGAAACATCAGAGGAGTGGACTGACTACACTCCTCACCTAACAATAAAATAAGGAGCTGCAGACCAGAGCATCTTTCTGCACAGAAGGAATGATTGTTTTGTGGCACCAGCCCTGCAGGCTTGGCCATAACAGGGGATCTGAAAGACAGAAGGAAGCAACTGTGGTGTTTGAGCCTATGAAACTGATTAAAAACTTTGATCCAGGAATATTAAAAAAAGATCATTCATTCATTATCTATAGCTACAAATTAACAGATTAAAAAAAAAGTCTTTCTCCCTTCAGATTGTCTGCATGATCTCTTGGAATTCTGCACATGATGAATGTAGGTCATATGGATACGTAACAAATACAGATAAATGACTTCCACCAAGGCTGTTAAGGCAGGAATGAATCCCAGGATAACATTGCATTGTCAAGAGGGCAGAATTAGTCAAGAAAGTCAGGTCTGGAAAACACAGCTTTCAGAGTTTTAATAGAAAATCTTCACCTTGGGAAACTTCTAGTTCATAGTAAATAACCCACCCCACATCCCACCCCCACCTCAGGAAGCCCTTTTCAGCAGGCTACTTACCATCACCATCAAACCTCACCACAAATACCACAGCTGCATAAAATCCTTCCCAACCTCAATGTTTAAGTAGATAAAGCAAAAGTAAGAATAAGAAACAGCAAAAGTCATCTTTGTCTGCCTTTTGCAATTAGTTTGAGCCATTCGTGGCTGGGCAGCACAAAGATGCTGGCTGAGGTGCAGTGATTTCTCCAGGGCCAGCAGAAAAGCCTTGCTCCCAGCCACAGGCTCAGGCTTTGCAAAGCCCTGAATCAGAAGGCTGCATCTCTAATCTCAGGCTTAGGAAGGCTTTTGAGTTCTCCAGCCTGAGGGTCTGAGGGAAAGCCAGATCATCTGAGAGCTTATCACCAGCTTAGTGCTGCAGCCCAGCAAATACTGTTTTGATATGACTTGTGAAAGGACACAGGCTTTGGACTGACCTAATGGTGCAGTGCTGCAGGACTTGTCTGGGCTTGAGCTTATTTTCAGCTTGCTTTAGGTATCAGAGTAATTGTCTCCCAGCCAGGTGACTCCTGCCTAGGTTTGCCTCCACGTAGTTTTCCACCGTTGCACAGTGCAGTGTTAATTAATGTTAATTAATAGACAGTAATAATAACTGGCAATTCTATGTAGACTGAACTCTTTATGACCCTAGAATAAAACTGTACTCTAAGAAAGTGTAGGCAAAGGATGATATAGAGGCTTCAGACTGTAAAATACCATCAATCTTCATGGTCAGTCAGTGCTTACTAAAGGCATGCAACCCTGAGAGAGAGGTGAATCAATTCTAGGGTGTCCTGGGTTGAGCTGGAACAGCACTAATTCAGTGGTTTCACTTCCCAGCTCAGTCTCTCCCAAGTCCTGGCACTGTCTGAAGTTCAGGCAGATGTTCTCAGCCAGTCTCTGCTTCTGGCAGTGAGAAGCTCCATGGTTAGAGTCACTGCCAAGGGTTGGGGGGTGCAGAAAGGCCCTGGCTGGGACTTGCTCCTGTGCTGACCAAGGTCACTGCTCAATCTTGTGCCATGTTGGGGGCTGCAAAGCAAGAGATGGCACCTGCAGGGAGGAGTGGCCAGGACAGGGGACCCTAAACTGACCAGAGAGTGATTCCAGCCCATGAACGGTGTGTTCAGGGTAAAGCTGAGGGGTCATGAGGGACAAGCCTCTTCTTCTGTGGCTGGTTGAAGTGCTGGGGCCTGGGCTGTGGGCTCTGAGTTGGAGCTGACCTACGGATGAGTCCCAACCCAGCAGTAGGTTTTGTTCCCCAAGTGGTTTCAGGCCCCAGAGACAGAACCTGCCCCACCTGTGTGAGGTCCCACCTTCCCCCAGGTGATCATGGTTGGGGTGGTGGGTGAGGCTAGAGCTAGATCAACCAGGAACCAGCCAATTTGGGAGAAGCAACGAGGAGCTGAATCAGTTTGAAGATGGAGTTCTAGGATAAGAGAGTTCCTGTTGGGGTCAGCTGGAAGAAATTCTTGTTGGAGGCAGCTTGCTGAGCTGTTCCCCCTTGAATTGTCTGTAAAAACAGANGTCTGAAGTTCAGGCAGATGTTCTCAGCCAGTCTCTGCTTCTGGCAGTGAGAAGCTCCATGGTTAGAGTCACTGCCAAGGGTTGGGGGGTGCAGAAAGGCCCTGGCTGGGACTTGCTCCTGTGCTGACCAAGGTCACTGCTCAATCTTGTGCCATGTTGGGGGCTGCAAAGCAAGAGATGGCACCTGCAGGGAGGAGTGGCCAGGACAGGGGACCCTAAACTGACCAGAGAGTGATTCCAGCCCATGAACGGTGTGTTCAGGGTAAAGCTGAGGGGTCATGAGGGACAAGCCTCTTCTTCTGTGGCTGGTTGAAGTGCTGGGGCCTGGGCTGTGGGCTCTGAGTTGGAGCTGACCTACGGATGAGTCCCAACCCAGCAGTAGGTTTTGTTCCCCAAGTGGTTTCAGGCCCCAGAGACAGAACCTGCCCCACCTGTGTGAGGTCCCACCTTCCCCCAGGTGATCATGGTTGGGGTGGTGGGTGAGGCTAGAGTTAGATCAACCAGGAAACAGCCAATTTGGGAGAAGCAACGAGGAGCTGAATCAGTTTGAAGATGGAGTTCTAGGATAAGAGAGTTCCTGTTGGGGTCAGCTGGAAGAAATTCTTGTTGGAGGCAGCTTGCTGAGCTGTTCCCCCTTGAATTGTCTGTAAAAACAGAATGCCAGATGGACCCCAAATTGAGAAGACATACCCAGAGCATCGTTTCCACTGACCTCCAGAGGTCAGCATGCTGAGGAATTGCTGTAGCTCCTTCCCCTACCCTTCTTGAGGCAGCCAGCAAGGCACTGGGAGGTGAAGAAACCACCAGAGGAAAGGTATGTGTATAATACCTGTAGCACTATGAGTGAGGAATATTTCCAGGAATAACCAGGTAATTCAGACTATGACTTCTAGTTTAACTGCAGCTACAATAATAATGGTTTATTGTGTTTGATTAGGGTGTTAAGACTTTAATTAGACTAACAATGAATTCTTGACTCTGCATAGAAGTTGTGGCTCCTTTTTGTGCAGAATGAGATTTAGAATGTGAGTGCTGCATGTACACACCTGGGCTTCTCTGGAGAGGGGGACACAAGTCTGTGGGACAAGGACAATAAAATCTGTATTTCAATACTGCTAAGATCATATCATTACTTATTTTCATTCCTTTAGCATCAAAAAACATTCATTTTCTATCCCAGCCACTGCTCACTTCAATCTCATGTTTGTTGAGATTACTAATTGTACATAATTAGTTGTTCCTTAGGAATCTCACCCTATAGGAAAGTGATAAAATCTCCTGAATTAAACTCCTGCCTCTCTTAATTATATACTATCTGAACTAGTTGTACTGTAAATGAGCTTCAGTCTATGTCTAGAAGTATCAGCAAATATCAGTGAGTGTGTGATTTAGTAAACTGTAGCTAAGGAGAAAGTGAAGCAAGTAACAAAAAAAGAAAGTGCTTCCATCTGAGAATTAAATGAGAAGAAATTTTGCCCCAATGTTCCATCCTTTCCTAAAATTCTATCCCCATTTTTCTGAGTAACTGCTGGAGCTCCACTGAAGAGAAAAATAAAAAGATTGTTTTCTTTTTGTAGTCCCCAGCTGATGTCCTGAGTGACACTGATAGTAAAGAAAAAAAAGGTAAGAAAGCAAGACTCACTCATGGCTCTTGCATGAGGTTGGTAAATTAGCAGCAATTAGAAGCCAGGGTTTGTTTATTCTCTATTTGTCTTGTTTGGTGCAAAGACTTTTTGCCTCCCCTTGCAAAGGGACAATTGAGAGAGTAGCAGACATAAGGGGGGCAGGTTTTTTTTTATTCTAGAGTGAACATGAAAGCAATCTTGTGTTCAATGTCTGGCTGATAAAATTCAATATTTTCCACATTTATAGTCTTACTTCTTTCAGGAGTACCTTTCTTAGGATCAAGTAGAAAGAGGAAGCAGCACAGTTCCCATCAACAGCTAATTCCATGTTACATCACTTGGTTTTCAGAGTTATTCATGCACTTTTTCTCTGCAGTGCTGTAACTGCATTACAGTGGGGATGAAATTTCCCTTCTCTAGGTGCCAGAAAGGGCAGTGACTTTAAAGGTAAGAAAGAGCTTGCCTGAAGACTTAAAATCATCCTCCTGCCTCCAAGGAACAAAGCTGAGCAGTGCTGGCTGACTGAGCAGCTGACAGGAGATTAGCACAAGCTGGACATCCAGTGACTATCAGGAGACAGGTCAAACAACAGGGACTGAATGAAGGGGAAGCAAGGGGAAAACAAATTAGAGAAGGAGCTTTTCACAGGGGCAGAGGAATACTGCTAAAAACATGGGAGGTACTGCTAAAAACATGGGAGGTACTGCTAAACTAGATGAAATACAGTTTTGGGCTCTGCATATTTGAAGTTCATATTTGCTCGTGATTTTTTTAAGGAGTGATGAATGGCACAATGAGTGTGTCTTCCTAAATATCTCCTCTCCCTTGATGTTTACACAGAGTCAAGTGCACTAAATGGAATATATTTGAGTGGTGGTAGGTCAGCAGCAGATACTATAATGCCCAGCTATGCAACCACTTCTCAGGGGAGAAAAACGCTTGTGAAAATGGGAAAAAAATGCAATTCCTTAAGTTCTCTTGGTATGTGAGTGCTCTACATGGTTAAGGTTGCTTCATTGAAATAGTTCTGAAAGGCCCATGTATGTCTCTGTTGTACATATACCTATTAGAATCTTGTTTTTTTTCTCCTGTATACTCCATGTAATTATATATATATATACACACACTCCATTTTTCTCCATGATACTACATGTAATAATGGTTTATTGTAGGTTACATGATATATACATTAGGCGTGGTCTCATGTGTCCATCATCAAGTTGTCCATATAATGATGAGGATTAATTTGTGTTCTTTTGGCTGATCTCTGGCAGCTCCTGTAAAGGCTAAAACCAGGAGCACTCAGTAGCTGAGTTTAGGAAGGAAAATTGCTGGATGAAGTGGGAAATACTGGATAAGTCTCTGTTCTAAAGAGATTATGCAATAGATAATACAAAGATGCCTGCTCAGCATTGTATGTAAATTCCACAGAATTTAAGAAACTAAATCTTGGTTTGTGTTCAGTGAGCAGAAAACCAGCACTTGATCAAGATGAATGAGGTTAGATTTTCCTGAAGACAAATGCAGATGTTTGTTGCAAGCACTATTGGTTAATGTTAACAGTCAAACGTTTACAGACACGGGTTACAGCTGTTGACAACCTTTTAAATGTCTATGCTGCTAAAAGTGGTGCTGTATTTACCCTGATGTATTTACCATTACACATGGCTCTGTTGAGGCCACCAGGGCCATACTTTTGACACACCTTTGACTCTTTTTTGCTTGCTCAGGCTCATGAAGTCCTAGGAAGAGGCTGTGTTATCTGGAGAACCAGGCTGTAGCTATTCCAGCACTTGCTCTAGGCTAGAGTGTCACAGACAAGTGGCACTAACCCCTTTGTTACTGGCTGGGGTTGTGAGCATGGGGGACTCTCTTCATACACCCCTCCCCTAGCCACTCAGTATGTGCTCTGTAGGAGAAAATCCAACCCATCCTTGCTTCTAAAATCAACCCCATCACGCAGATATTCCAGGGGAGGTTGGCCAGGGCGCTGAGCAACCTGCTCTGGTTGCAGATGTCCCTGCTCAGTGCAGGGGGTTGGACTGGATGATCTTTGATGGTTCTTTCCAGCCCCAACTATTCTATGATTCTATATCTCAATGGACCACTTTTTGTCTAGGTCTTTGGGTTTTTAACATTTCAAAAGGCTATAAATATACAAGTAGGACACATCTTTTACAAATACTAAAATCTGGCAAATTGTTCATGCAGCCAATACATGAGAATTTGGTCTTCCTAGAATGCCCTGCAAAGTTCTACCCTGTGGACTGTGCTCTGGCTTCTGAGAGACATTGTGGAGAACTTCTCCTTTTGCCAAGGTTTCTTTGTCCTGTAGGACAAAGTGACTGTCAGCATGATGTTACTTATTTCTAAGTAACCTAAATCTAAATACTTCTTTAAAATATAGTGACTATATGAATAGTTATACATATGAATAGGAAAGAAGCTGTATGGATGGCCATGTGTGTGACAGAAATCTGCCATGAGAATGTGTTGGGTATTTATTATTGCAGCTATGAAGCTATTTTGCACTAAGAAATTCAGAAATGTAGGAGATACACTTTACCACAGGGCTTATTTTGCTAAGCAAGCACATTTAAAGCAAATCAAGGTGTACTTCAAAGGGATTTCTATATTTAAAATGAGTTTGTTTTCTCAGGGGGGAAAGAAAAAAAAAGGTAATCTACAGACTGATGAATTTTGTGACATTCAAGTTACAGTGCAGGGGTCTCAGGGGGGAAAGAAAGCATCACTTAGTGCTGTACATCACTCATTAATCGGACAATCCAGCTGCTTGTTCATCAGCTCTGGCAGGAGGAGGCAGGAAAATGCTGCCAGCTGTTGATGCTCTGCTTTGCTTTTGAAATTCACTGTGTGGAAAGGAGAGCAAGAACCCAAGCTCCTTACAGGGGAAGTTTTGGGGACTCAAAGGTGTTCTCTCAAACTGAACTCCATGATAAGTCAGGAAATCTCAGTGAATATGTTATTGAGGGGTTGGTTAAAGAAAGGAATGTAAGTTATGGAGGTAAAGCCAAAATGGAGACTTCTGTTTGTGTTTCACAGGTTGATTTTGTGGCAACACTGCTATACCATAACATGCACACCTATAACATTACATAAACTATATTTATAGATATGTATATAATATATGACTATATATATAGCATAAGCTATACGAGCAAAAAAATCCTGTCCCCTGGATTCCCATCCCCTTCTCCCTGTGTCTACAAGAGAAAGGTTTTTTAGTCTGTGCTAAACTAGACCTGAGATAATCTCCCTGAATTATCACAAGCTGTGAATAGGTAGATCAGGTAACTCATTACCTTCCTTTTACAGAAGAAATGATCACTGTTAAATAGGGAAGTGGTCTGTGTCTCTGCCAGAAGAGTGAGGAAAGCAAAGCAGACAGGACACCTCTGTAGAAAGGAGCAGATGTGAACTGCCAGCACTGGTTGCTTTTTAATCAAGCAGAGACAAGGTCCTGACAGACAGGAACAAGACTAAAGCAGAGCTTTTCCAGGGAAGAAATATTATTGCCATTTCCTTGTCTGGACATATAATGCAATGAAAGCAGAAAACAAAGTTGGATGTGTGTATCAGCAAGGATTTCTTATATTACAAAGGAACAGTGAGAGAGGATTCAAAACTCAATCTTTCTTTCTCCCTCTTATCACAGGGGTTATAGAGAACCTCTATTTTTCTCCCTTGTCTAGTTCAACTGGGACATGATGTCTCTCTGCATCCTGGATAACACAGGTGGAAATACAAGTCACTTAAACCTGTGTCATCTCTCAAAGATCCCAGGCACTGTTCTCTTCATTACAGTGAGACCACTGCTCGTGACAGATTTCCCTAGACAGGTGATATTACACTGTTGGGGTTTTTGGGTAATTTTCTTTAGTCTCCCACAAGACTGTAGAACTAATTCATATTCTGTCAGAACTGCTCTATTTCAAAATATTGCTTGTTTACCAGTAGAATAAACAGGTAATCTTAGCACAGTCACCTGATGGTTTTCAAAACAGTGTGGCAAATTACTCCTTTAGACTGCCTAGAAAATGCCAGCCTGGGATCTTAGCAGCACCCAGGAAATATGAAGACTACAGATATGTCAGGAGTTTTACATAATTATATACAGGATTTATAAGCATTTAGCTTAATCCCAGGAATTTTGCAGCTTAACTTGGTTTAAGTGGTTCCCAGACTTTGCAAGGCATAAATTGCACTCAAAGTCAAGGTGGGTTTTTTTTTCCACAACCATTTTACCCTCTGGAAAATGTCACTAGTGCAGATGAAAACTTTTTGCACAAACCTCTCTTTCCATAAACTTCAGACAACCCTTACCCAAAATAATCTTGTCTCTTCAAGGGAATTGTTATAGCCCTCTGCCAGGGTGGAATTATCTACCTTTTCTCACCAAACCTCATTATTTTAAGAGATAGAGCAATGTTTAATTGCCTCCATACTGAGGACTCTTGCTACTCAAACACTTTGGCTGATTCTTTAAGGACTGAAAGGATCATGGAATACTTGGGAGGAGTCAACAGGTATAACCAGGAGGCCTTTCTTCCAGGTTTCTATTGGGACTTTTCCTTGTCCTTCCTGCACATGCGTGTTCATAAAATCCATGTGTGTTATTATGAAGTTATTTTGCTCAACATTTGCCAAGGGGAGCATAAAAGCTGCTTGGAAACCTAGGCAGAGACAAAAAGGCTTTTGTTGGACAATACCTATAGGTTGAACTCAGGATGGGTTTGATGTTTAGATTCAGTGATCTTGCAAGAAATTAGAGGCAGGATTCCCAGGGAGCTCTTCATGGTTTGCTCTGGAGGCACCAAAGCACAAAGCTACAGCTGTAGGGTAGGAGTTAGCTGAACCCTGGGGCTCCCCACTCTGACCATGGGGTCCTGTCTGGATGTCAGGGATCTTCTATAGTCTCTGCCAGATTTGCTTATCAGTGGCTCCCAAACCACTTGCCATAGAGCTGACATAAAACCCAACTTGAAGCTGGGGCTTCCTTGTGTTGGCTCTGGCCCAGAGGCTACAGACTTTGAGGCTCCTTTCAAAGAAAGCCAGAAACTTGTTATTTTTTATTAGGACAGACTCTCTAGCTCCAGGCAATGCTGTGGTTTACTTCAGAGTAGGAGGTGGGTGACTCCTGGCAACTGCTACAAGAAACTCATGCTCTGTGTGAAGAAAAAAAAGTCAAATATCTTGACACAATTTCCTCTGTAAATCAGAAATCTTATTACCAACTTACACACTTGTATCAATGCTCTGTGATCCTGGGATGAAAGACCTTGCTTATTATTACATTATCTTTGTTCAATGCACTATGTCAAGACCTGAGTTTGGCTCTGCAACGTCCTTCCTTAAACACTGTCCATTGTACAGTGTCTGGCACTGCTGAATTAATTTAGAATATCTGTCCTTAAAACCAATGCCTCTGCACATTCATGGAAAAAATAAAAGGCAGGAAAAAGCCTTAGTTACAGAAGTGACAAATACTTTTGGAAGTAGTCCTAATCAAATTTTACCTTTTGAATTTGATGACTTTTTATGTCTTTATATATACTCTAATGTATATATAATGACTTTATTTAAGTCTTTATATATACTCTATATAATGTATATATACACTCTATAACTTTATATAAGAAAAAAACCCTGAGGAGAATTATGGGTGATTATTGCACTGGCTTTTTTCATTCTCCCATGTGGATCTAAGGAAAGCTTCATTTTTTGTATGATTCTTGTTGAACTTGTAGAATGGAAAGCAAACTGTAAAGAGAAGAATTCTAACAAAATAATTTACTAACAGTATTTTTTCTGAAGATTTTTTTTTTTTTTTCTTTTAGTATGCTTATCCTGGAGCTCTTTTCTCAACCAGTGTTCTCCTAGTTCAGCTTTGCAACTTCATTTTGCAAGGCTTGTCCAATACTTTCATTTTATAATACTTTTAAATGATAAAGTTTATGCTTCAGTCTTAAAATCAGAGTTATCCAGTGTTTTACTATTGTTAGTACATCTCATCCTCACAATGTCCTGGTGAAACAGATAAATAATCTGGGTCTATACTATGGATCAGAAAGAGCACACACACAACATGCACAGACCGTGTTGGAAGACTCCTAAGTTAGCATTGATTTCATTGTACATAGAGCTACTTGGTTGGTCCTAGTGCAGGTACTTTGAATTTTAGAGCCATAAATTTATTCTGTTACCCATCATAGGATGATGTGGTGTAGAGGAAGGGTCCAGGTTTCTTTTATGCTTTTGTTCCTGAGTGTAACTGGAGTGGTCTTAATTCTGATCTATTAGGTACAGTTGGACTTAATGATCTTAATGGTCTTTTTCAACCTAAATTATGATTCTGCATAAATTANGTTGCCCAGAGAGGTGCTGGAAGCCCCATGCCTGGACATTTTGAAGGCCAGGCTGGATGGGGCTCTGAGCAACCTGCTCTAGTGGGAGGTGTCCCTGCCCATGGCAGGGGGGTTGGAACTAGATGATCTTTAAGGTCCCTTCCAACCCTGACAATTCTATGTAGACCCATCTTGAGATGTGAAAAGAAAGACCTAGTTTCAGAGGTATATAAGACACTTCACTCCCACTGAATTAAGTGGAAGTTAAGCACCCACAACCCTGTGAGGATCAGTGTTTCTCTGGTGTAATCATGGTCCTAAAAGGCTAAGCAGGGAACTCATCCCACCACCTATGCCTGAGGTTAATGCTGTTGCCACACTGTCATCTTGATGAGTTTTTTCTTCCTAGATGTTTTGGCACACCCAATTTTACTGGGTCCACTTGCAAAATGTACTTTTATGGAATAGTAGCAGAGCAAATAATAGATTCTAAAATAATAATTGTAGCAAAGAAAACCCAAAGCATTTTATCTTTGATTTTTTAACTTCAACCTCAGTATTTCTGAAGTCTTTTTTTCCCTCCAAAGCCATTCTGCACATTTATCTTATTGTAGTAAAACAAATGAAATGTTGTTAAAAAAAGAATGACAAAACATTTCCTTTTAAAAAAAATGTTTCCTGCTTCTTCCTATAATAATTTATCCACACGACTTAGATTTGGCAAGACTGCCAGAGGAATGACCTTGTTCAGTACTTCAATTTATGTTTTCATCTTCAAGAATTTGAGGTGGCTTATGAGGCAGCAAATGTAAAATACAGGAACACATCTTAAAGCAAATGCATTTTTTTTATCGAATAAATAGAAAATTGCAGCTTCTTATATGGCAGAAGCCCTGAACTATAAAAGTAATAAAATCAAACCTGAAATTTCCAGTTTTGTGTTATATTTTTTCTCTTGTCAGAGGAAAACTTAATAAGCATTGCCTTTGGTAGCAGGCATCTAAAAGAAAAGTGAATGAAAAGGAAAATAAGTTAGGGTTGGGTTTTTTTGTTTGTTTTTTGGGTTTGGTGCCCTTGTGAAGACTTTCATTGTTGACATGATTTTATTGAGGACAAAAAGTTGAAGAAAAGTGCCCCTTCTAGAGGCTCTTAAAGTAGTTTGGTGCATTCAAAGCCTGAGCAGAGGAAGCTAAACAGAATTTAACAGAGCTTCCAGAAAACCTGTGTTCAGAAACGCTTTGTAAGGGATTAAAGGAAACAAGAGGTGGATGTGCTGACTTAGATCTTACTGTTTCTGTGTTGCCTGTTTTTCTCAAAACCATGTCTACTTCTTGAGGAAATCTCTGATATTGAGTGAGAACATCTTAAAAGCAGAAAGTCAAGGTTTAGGTGAACATCAAGACTTGGTTGACCACCAGATCTATATGCCTAACTTTAAGCAAGAGGCCCTTGACACACCCACTTAGACACCTTTCTGAATGAGGACATTTATGTCCTAGTCAAATAGAAAAATTATCATTAAAGGTATTTATTATGAGATGTGCAAGGGGTATTATTTGGAATAATTATATATATATTTATATGTCACAAGACAGACTGTATTTGTATTAAAAAAACCATTGTCTGTGAACATTAAGAGGAAAAATATTTCCTCTTCCCCTAAATATTGTTTTATGGAAATGGTAAGAATGAAACACATTTAACTTTTACAGTCCCAGCCTTGGTGCCTCTTCCTGACCAGTCTGTCATATTTTAGCCAAATTATTGCAAACTTTCTGGCTTTATTTTTGTTAAACATAAGATTGCATTTTTTAGTGTGAAAGCCAACACAACATTTCATCTTGTGCTACATTCAGCAGAAATTTGGGTTGATTATCATACCTCCAGAGGAACATATCTTTGTCACTAATTATGATTTTCTTCCTAGCAATTCTGTTGCAGAATCATAAATGATCATTTCAGCATAGTAGATGAGGTGTTTAATTTTTTTTAAGCTAAACTGTGATTATATTCCACACAAATATAATATATTAGCCCATAGGTGGCACTGACAAATGAAATTCTAATGTAAGTAATTCTGCATAGGAGGCTAGTCAGTTTGTCAGGAAAGAAAAGACAGTGGGGGCAGCAGAAATTGAAACAATAAAATAACAGGACAGCAAAGCCAGACTGCAGAATTTGAGTCCCTTTTCCAAGCTATATGGAAGAACAGAAGCTGAGTGGCCAGAAAAATACATAGACAAAAAAAGAAGGAATATTTGGAGCAAATCATTATGGTATTAAATAAGGCAGTGTTCAAGGAAGAATCCAGATGCAGTTGAAGGATTTTCAAGCTTTTAGGTGTTTGTAACAAACACTGCCTGGCATAGATGGAGAGGGATTGGTTTGGGGTCTATGTTCTAGTGGGACATGAATGCTTTGAGGGGCATCATGATTCCTTTGACCAGCAATATTTCACTGGTGCTTAAGCAAAAGGTCTTCCCACTGAGAGGCAAATCTCGAGTCCTGACTCCCATCTAGTTAATAGCA
>VYZX01001798.1:334677-389819 GCA_013401335.1 Brachypteracias leptosomus | reverse complement strand
TCTAGTGGACTGATCCTAAACCTCAACAAGATTAATCAAAAAACATCAGTTGGTTTTAATTTCCCTTTGAAACTTTTCCTCTCCGCAAAATGCTGCCACAAGCAACACTTTTGTACCAACAGAATCACTTTATAAAATAAAAAATAAAGGTATCATTTTCAGCATGGGGCTCCAATGTTGGGCTGAGCACTATTTTTTCCCAAGAGACTTTGAAATTTAATTTTACTTAGCTTGCATGTTGCCTCAAGTCTCAAGGCTTCCTACCAGCTTTACACCAGAACATGTCAAAGAGTTTCTGTATTATGAAAATCAAGCTTAAAACCATAGCAGACACTGATGCATCAGCTGAAATCTCAAAACCAGACTTTATACTTGGTGGGAAGTCATCAGCTAATAACAAGAGGAAATGGGTCTCAACGATAAGTGGACCATATGCCTAAAGTGAGCATCTGGCTGCAGCAGGATGGGGGACGCCTCACCCCAAATGTGCTTACCACAGTCAGTGATAACTCCTCTTCCAATGACTCACCTGGGGTGCTGTTCTCCTCTCTGGAGAGCTCCTGAGGTTGGGCAGAAAGCACACAGGGGTATTCTCACAATTTAGCATTTCAGTGCAGCCCATAGCCTCTCACTGAACACCAGAAAAAGGGTTAAATTACCTCAGAAGGCATTAAATTACATCAGTTCCACCAGTATGGCCCTGGCATGGGAATATGGTTTGTCTTTTTGCACCTGGCCGGTCCCTAGGCCAGACAGAGCTAATATTCTATAGAGGAGCTCTTAGCACTGAGAAATGGCTGGAGAAATCCCATCTTTGGTTCAGGCCACCAAAGTGAGTTCTTAAGAGGAAAGAGAGCCAGCTCCAGGTCTTGTATCTGTGATGGTGGCAGGAGGTTGACCAGCCTGCAAGCTGGAGGAGAAACTCAGCACTGTGGGATAGCTCCTGCTACAGGGTGTTGCTGCTTCCCACTCACGGGCAGTGCCTTGTCCCTTAGCTCTCTCCTTTACCCTAGATGAGCTCAAGCTTGGGATAAACATTAACCCAATACAGAAACAACCTTCCTGGGAATGCCTCATCCCAGGGCAGCATGCCAGGGTACAGGAGTGGATCAAGTGTCTTTGCTGTGCACTAGCACTTCTGCATGGAAGGGCTTGGCTGCAGCACACAGAGGTAATGGTAGCTCAGACCACAGATCCTTCCAGTTCAATACCACCCAGGGCCAAAAATGGGTGAAGAAGGGAAGCCTCGTGGCCTCTACCTGCTTGTAGCTCAGGGACTTACTGAGCTAGCAGTGGCTTTCTGTGTGTTTGGCTACCCTCCAATAATTTGTCTTCTTAAAACCATATAAACACCTGGTGGCCCAAACAAGTCCTGCAACAAGTCAATCTATAGATGAATTACACATCCTAGAGGGGAAGGAAAAAAAAAAAAATTGAAGCCATCCTTCTTAGGTTTGGAGCTGGTATCCCAGGGTTTAGATTAATGCAGAGACAGAAGGTGTAATTTAACAGTAATGTTTTGCATACAGCAAAGCTCAGCATGGAGACACCTGTTCTATCCACAGGTGCCAGCACAGGCAGAGGGAGCTACCAGGCTGTGCAACCAGGTCAAACTGTTTTCCAACCACAACAGTTGGCTGTGGTAGCACAAATTATCCTTGTGGACTTCATGCAGGGGTAACCTCTGTTCAAAACACCACCGTGCGGGCTGGTACTTGCCGCAGGTCTTACAGAGGCCTGAGGGACTTCACAGGGCTAAGCTAACCTCTGGACCTAGCCAGTATCTTCTGACATGAGTTCAGTGCTTTTCAGTAGCCCTAAAGTTTGTGGAGCAGAAGGGAAGTAGAAGAGTTCCTATGAGGACATATTAGCTTGGCTCTAAGGTGCAGGTCTGCACTGCCTTGTAGACATTCCTGCATCTGCAACATTTTAGTGAAGAAGGACCACAAGTGACTGGTTGGTGGTATGACCAGAGGAAACAACCCTCAACAAATACACATGAAGCAAAATGAAGAGCTGGTGAAGACACAACAGAAGAGAATCTTCTAACAACCCTGAGAAATCCTTCCCTTTTGATTTCAATTAAAAATTATTTTCATAATTACCAAATTTTCATAATTTGGTCCTTATGCCTTCTTCAGAAAAGTTTTATTTTTTAATGGGTCATAATATACCACACAGGCCAATGTTTATTTGTACACTGTAAACATATGTCAGGCTATGGTTTGATCTAATAATGCATGTTTCAAATGCTTTTTTTTAAAAAGACAACATAAGGGCAGGATGGAACAAAAGATTTTTAAGCTGTTGCAAAATGCTCTAGGAAAAATACAATTGTAAGTATAGTTCTAATTTCCATGGTCTTGATTTAAAAGATAATGCCTTTCAAAAGCCCCTTGCAGTAGCAAAAATCTGTATTTGTGTGCCCCCATGCACATAACAGTATGAGTAAATTAGATCAGCAATATCATCTGCAAAGAAAAGACTTCTGCCTTTCGAGCTTCTCTAGCTAGGTGGCTTCATTTTAAAACCAGTGCTTTTTAGATATTGTGGTAGGATTCCAGTAGCATTTTCTTCCCACCCCATACTTTCAATGTGTGCAGCTGTCAGTGGCATGCCAGGCATCTACCTCATTCTTCCTCATCTATCCGGTCTTCCCAAAACCTCATTTTCACTTTGATTACTTCCATACTGTGTGGCTTGCCTCCACATCTCTCTCTCCCAACTCAGATTTTTATCATTCTTTAGAATTATAGAGCTGAGGCAGGTTATGTGTCTGAGGTGAGTAAAGCTGGTGCTGCTTCCACTAGAGTCTGTGATCTTGGCTACGGCCCACCTGGCTGAGAACAGTACAGGCTATGAATGCTTCTTTTCCCTTCCTCTGCAAGCACTGACAACTTTATACCACAAGAGGTTTAAAGGAGGCATCATCCACTGATTGGGCTTGGGTTCAAGGCCAGTAGAACAGAGCCCCCCTTACAGCAGGGCCTACTGTGTGCCGTCAATGCCAGCGTTCCGGGCACACCTCTCATAAAGCGAGGCTCAGCAGGAGAACGGGGCAGCAGGATCTGACATTGTGTTAGGGAAAAGAAGTTGTATTTATCTGAAGCACTTGACTTATCCCAAATCTGTGGACAATTGAGCTGCACAGGCAGGACATCCAGCCCAGGGGATGGGCGAGCCTGGGAGGCAGGGGAGAAGGCTATCAGACCCCACTCCCAGAGGCAGCCAGGGCATCTCTGTGTGCTAGGCCTTTGGGGGCCAGTTCCTTCGTTCATAGGAAATTAGTATCTTTTCTAAAGAACAGCAAGCCAGCTTTTGTGACCTAATCCAAGTTTGCATGTTTATCCCCAGAGTGTTATGAGTCAAACAACTTCAATATTGGAAACTCATACAGAAAAGACCTCCTCCCTCCCATTATGAATGGGAGTCAGAGACAGGGATATCAACGTAGAAACGCTGCACAGGAGGAGAAACCCCACACAGGAGGAGCATAACCATGAGGCAGAGAGATGGGCACATGCTCATCCTGGCCAACTGTGAGGTGATCAGAAGAGGATCCCCAGTAGTCAAAGTCTCCATGACATTAGGCCCTGCCACCAAACAGGCTGTGGTTGGTTTCACATTGAGATGAGAGCTCCTCTATGGAGCAAACTCCACTGAAGGCACAGTGCTGCCAGGGTCAGGCCAACCCACAGACGGCTCTGCTCAGGGCTCAACAAAGAGCAGAGGTAGCTCCCAGCATTTTCCAGCCAGGCAGGGAGACACACCTCATGCTCCCATGGACTTCCACAGGAACCAAAATAAACAGGAGAGGCAACTCTGCTCTCCCACAACCCATTTCACTTGTCCCAGCCTGAGTCCTGTGGGGAGATGTCCTCAAGCTCCCAGGACTTCCTCAGGCCCAACACTCATCTGGAGACAGTGTCATGACTTAGTAACTGCAATGTTAAACACATGCTTTCCTGGCAGGCTAGTCACTGAAGGCAGCAGGCCTTCAAAGACCAGATTTCCTTCCTGACAAATTCAGAAGCATTAGTCACCAATGAGGAAGGGCTTTCAGTTCATTATTTCCAGTGATTTTACTCATACCTGCAGATCTCTTCCAAGCCTCCATCAAAAAAGGTAGAAAAGCCCTGCCTAGCTGTGTCTTTTGCACCATGTCTATTTCTGCCATCAAGATCTGGTAAATTAAGAACTCTCTAACATGCAGTTTAATGTTAGAGTACCACAACTGGTATTTCCTATGGACCTTCAGTTGTAATCCTGAATTGCATAAGACAGGGTGGTCTGAATGGGGAGAGGTACAGAAAAGAGTAAAACTCCTTTGACACCCTCCAATCCATTACAAAGTCTGGCTTGGTCCTCATATGGTCCTGTATCTACAGCCTTGCTTCCTGGGATAGATGAACTCCTGCTGTGACCACCTTTCCATCTTACAGACAGTTGCTACTGAAGACCTTCTGCATGGCGGGAGGGAAGCAATGAGGAACTCTGCTTTTGTTAAATCTCTTCTTCCTCTTCACTAACAACCTCCTTCAGGTCCTGAGGCCCCTGCTCTGCTCTCTCTTTTACATAGGCTGCCTTGATTTGTTCCAGCTGGCACATCTCTGCCTCCAGCTCTTCCCTGTGCATTGACCGCCGGTTCCTCAGCAGTTTCATGGGGAAGGGGTTTAAGTCATTGAAGGCAATGTTCATCAGCTTTCTACAATGGAAAAGACAGGCCTGGTTAATTGATTTACTGGCTGGTAGCAGATGGTAACAGATACATCAAGTGCAACCTTGGGTAGGCAAAGAGTAGGGCCTCAGATTTCAGCTCTCTGAGCTCAAAAGTCATCAAGCAGCAGAGTCTTAAAGGAATCACAGGCAATTCCTTTCCACACAAGTAATAACCACCTTTTAAGGTACTGGTGTGCGGCCACCAGTCAGGAGATGGTAGATCAGTTGACAATTTTGATGGCCCCTTGGGAAGGAATATTCCCAATGTTGAGCTTTTCTGATCACAGAAATCTTCTCAGACATGTTGGCATTAAAGTTTGTGAACGGTGCTGTGTTCCCAACTAGAGCTGGGAGAAACCCAGCAAGAGGTAGCACAAGTTCCAGCTGCTGCAAAAAAGAGGCTGGCCAAGACTTTGTGACCTGCTCAGCTGTAGCATGCCTTTGCCCAAGCTAAAAATACTTTAAGTAACACCATAAAGGGGAAGTCAAAAAGAGATAAACTGATCCATGTTCCATGTACCTGCCAATGTGCATTCATCTCTCTTAGCACACTGGTCACAGCTCTTTTTAGGCTGACCTAACAGGCAGACAAGCATAAACCCAGCATGCAAGGTGGCCTACAACCCACAGTCCTACCTGCCATCCACGATCATTCTCGTGAAAAAGCGTAGGTACTGGTAGATCTCCACACTGTCATGAATTCTTAGGATTTCCTCCTCATTGTATTTAAAAATCGCAAGAGCATAGCGGAATATCACCTGGAGGTTTGAAAGGTATTTGAGATGACAAAGTTTTAGGCATTTGAGGGACCAGGCCCACCTGGTGTAAAACATGGGGTGGGGCATACAGCACTGCAGTACAGGCTGGACACTGGCTTCTCCTGCTCTCAGTAGGCTGCATTAGGGCAGGCCTAAAGAAGCACAGAGCTGATCCCAAGAGAACGATCCTCTGTAAGCAAATCTACAACCCCAGAGTGTATGAGGTCCTCCAAAAAGATCCCACAGTGATTTCACAAGGGTTCTCCAATTCTTCCTATGCAAGACTCATGTTTTCAGATAGAGCTCTCCACCCATCTTCTACTCCATGTATCTGTCATACTCTCAGCTGTGTCTGGGTCACAGAGCAGAAGAGACCATGGCCTGTCAGACAGCAGTTTCATAGCAAGACTACTTGCTATACAGTGTCAGGAGTACTGTGCGCAGTATCAGGGACTAGGTCTGCCCACTGGCAGCAAGTACACAGACAACACAGAAGCTGGGAGCTATCAAGACACCCCACCAAACCGGCATGATAGGACAGGAGACTCAATTCCACATTTCTTTGGCACATGTGCATGTCCATTGCCCTGCCATCATGCCAAAGAAGTGGTGTAGATGGGAGGAAGGCCTAGACTGAGAGTTGCACCTTAGTTCCCTCATACAAGAAGGCATCCCACACTCGCAGGAGGATGTCGCTGACCAAGCTGTCCACAAAGGCCACCAGAAACCAGTTGAAGGTGATGAGCGAGACATCAATCCGATATTGCTCAAAATGAGCCATGAGGCGAGGCAGCTTCTCTGACAGGAAGTCTTTGAAGACTCTCTGATCTACCTAAAGTTGACAAAAAAGAAAACAATGAAGTCTTAGAGCAGTCCTGGTGCTGGAGGAGAGGACAGTGGCCCATTCATATCACAGTAATCACTGGTGCTGCCCTCTAGCCTAACCTCACCTTAGGAAGGGCAGAGCATCCTTTGTCTTCCAACCCTTCCAAATTACTGAGCAGTGTACTTCTATGCTGTACCCAGTGGAAGCTGTGGAGCTGCAACTGGGCCAAGATACAAGCAGAGATACATAGATTCTGCTCACTCAGAGGATCATATTCCTTCCCAACCTGAAAGTCAAGAGGGAAATTCTTCCGTATCTTCCCACATCAGTCTTACTGGGATTTTCTGTGATGTCATGAGCATCCAGTTGAATGTCAGCGATTAAAGCCTGCTCAGGTGTGAATGACTGCACATGGGCCTAACAGAATAAACACCTAGAATCCTTCTGACATGGCAAGCAGGACCTGATCTTCTCACTTAGCTTCTTTTTGTGGTCTGAATACTGCCTGAACTCTGCATTTGGTTGCATGAGCTGAGACACAGAAATGCAGTTGGTTGAGATCCTTGACCCAGGTTTATAAAGGTTTTCACTCAGGGAAGCTGTTGCTTCATGAGGGAAGTGCTAAGGAGCAAGACTGTGGTTAAGTCTTCCTCTATATCATACTACTGCACCAGCTGTGCCAGCCCACTTAGCTGTGGCACAGTGGTATCAGCCAGGGGAGGCGATACACTTGGTCTTTAAAATCTGCAAAAGCTAAATCTTGTTTTCCAGCCAACTCCTAGCTTTCATGTTGTCAAGCCAGTCCATAAAGCATCACCCTAGAAGCACCTCTTTATGTAGGTCTTGGCTAGACTTTCAGAGAGCAACCATGAGGTCAGGAAGTCTTTCTAAAAAAAGGCTCCCTCGGCTGACAGTCTTTTCTTATCAAATATAGAGGAGCCTCTCTTTCTTCAGTATGCCATGTTTTCCCTGTCAATCACTATTTGTCAAGTATTGAGCACTGCCTACTAAAATCTCTCAGCTAATACTACCCGCTCCAGATAGACATTTTGCTATCTGCACAGCGATTTGGCTGCTTCCCCAGTCTGTGGGTTGTTCTCTTCATCAGCACACCACTGTCCCCATAAACATTAGTCAACCTTTTCAGGCACAGTCACTCTCAGCTACCAATGCTTGTAGCCTCATCTGTTGTGGGCCCAAGATACAACCCTCTGCTCTGAAAGGACCACACATAATAAAGACATCAAAGTCACGGCCAGGTGACAGGCTCAGCACTGTTGGGTGTGGGCGGTATGGGCACAAATTACAATTCCATCAAACTATGTGGTGGTGAGACACTGGCACAGGCTGCCCAGGGAAGTTGTGGATGCTCCATCCCTGAAGATGTTCAAAGCCAGGTTGGATGAGGTCCTGGGTGGCCTGGTCTAGTGGGAGGTGTCTCTGCTGTGGCAGGGGGAGTTGGAACTAGATGATCTTGGAAGGTCCCTTCCAACCTAAACCATTCTCTGATTCTATATGTGATTTATCCTAGCTTTGTGTCTGCCTGAGAGGACACAGTATAGCTGATACAAGACAACATACCTTGAAAACCTTGACATCTAGTGACTTTGAACCAGCAGGGCATGTTACTCACAGAACAACGTCAAGTGGCCAGAGGGCTCTCTGATCTGTAGGAAACCCCAAAGCCAGAAATAACATTGTATTTGATCATGAACTGAGGCAAGTAGAGTGAATAAAAAAACTCAGTATTTTCTTCCATCTGCTCTCCAAAGATAAGGTGCAGTTTCCAGAGAAACACCTGAAGAGCTGCAGAATGATGCCTTCTTCATATTTAGTCCTACATGTCAGAGTTTGCTGCTTCACCTCTACTAGGCCCTCCTTAAAATAAGTAACTATGCAATTAATGGGCAGCTTCCTTCTGACTAACCTGACCTTAAAGTGATTAGTCAGGAGTTGTGCCCTATTTCCTAGCACTGGGGATCAATTTTGCTGCTCCTGTGTGTCTAACAACTTTGTACTCTCAAGTCTACACCACCTCTGCAATGGAAAGGACTGCAAGATCCTGTGAGAAATCAAATACTGCAAGCCGACTGCTTGCTTTTAAACCTTTACTGTAAATCACTGTCTCAGAGTCCAAGCAGATGTAAGAGTGCCCAGCTCACCTGTGATGTTATCAGTGTGTCACTGTAGTAGTCTGCTGGCATTAGGTTCTCCACAATATGGACCAGGCACCAGAAAGCACTTTCCTCATCTTCCAGGACCAGGAGGGCAACAGCTGCCAGTCTGTGATGGATGAGACATGGTAAGACAATGTAACAGTGCAGGAGAAGACATAGCCCAGCACAGGAACTGGAGAATCCAGGATTCCTCTTGGCATATCTCTACTTCTATGAGCATCCAAAAACTCAAATGTGGCAGAACAGTTGGCCAGAGAGGCAAGTGATCTGTTCTGCGTGTTTCTGAAGGAACCAGAGGGCTGTGATTTTCTTTCCCATATGCCCCTGTCAGCAAACAGGAAGGATCAAATACAAAACTGGCATGACAAAGCCAGACTTGCCAGCTAATGGGATGTTCTGTAGATCTACTCAAGCTAGCAGTGTGTTGATTTTGGCTATTTCAACACAGGAAAGAGCTCACTCAGAGATACTCTACATTATGTGACATAGCTCACCTTCTCATACATTCTTCTACAGCACTTACTCACTTCAGCTCTGACTTAACCCCTTTCAGCAAGACTGGAAAGATGATATCTAATATAAAGGGCTCTCTAGAGCGAAAAATGTCTTTTTGAAGACCATCCAAAGAAAAAAAGGAATAGCTTACAAAGACTTTCTTCATATGAAAAGGTCCAATCAGAAAGTCCCTTCTTGCAACTAGTGCCCTATGCCTCTTTTACTTGATGGCACACTTCTAAGAAGTCTGGTTTTATCTTTCCTACAGCTTTTTGACTCCCTGAACCTTCTCAACACAGAACAACCCAAGTTTTCTTAGCCTCTTCTCATGTAATTTGCTGCAGCTCTCTCATCTCTAACACTTCCCAGCACTTACTCCAACTCTTCTCAGCTAAAAGGAAAATCATCAGTGCTTTGCTAAGCACTTTTAAGAAATTCAGACCCAGCTGTTATTCTGAGACTGCTTCACTCTACATCCTATAGCTGCTCCTTCCTATTTTGTAACTATGGAGATGCCAAACAAGTGCATCCTACTGCTTGCTTGATCTCAGCAACAACACTGGGTGGAAAAGGCACCAAATGCAGAGTTCTGCAGGAAAATACCAAGAGCCAGGACAGAACTCTGGACAGGCAGGAGCCTGGGGTTGCTTGAATCACAACCTAGAGTACAGGTCCACACCTTCTCAGTATTATCCCATGAAGCAGCAGCACACCCGGCTCCTCACCTGTTCAGTCCCTGGCAGTATCCAATGGCAGGATTGTGCCAGGAGAATGCCACAAGCACCCTCCGGAGCTTGGGGATGAGCTGGGAGGTAGGAGAGGTAAAATGTTTGTTGTTGGTCAGCGTGCGGGGAAGGTCAAGCTCGATCTGCCGGCAGGCAGGGTGCTCGGTGCTCCTGCTCTGGTGCAGCAGCCGCTGGTAGTGGTCAGGCAGGCGGCGGCAGTGCCGGCTGACCATCCACCTCCAGACGCGCTGCCGGTGCTCCACGGGAATGCCGCTACGGATCAGGGCCTTCAGCTCTGCAGAGGGGCTCAGCTCTCCAACGCTGTTCCACCTGTCACGGAGGGGCTTCTCCACTACCTCCTGGCTTCGCAGGTTGTTGGACTTTATCTCCAGAGCTTGGATTTTGGCCAGAAGTTTCCAGTCCTCAACTTCATAGTCAGGTACAGTCATAAACCCATACTCGTCATACTCACTGCAAGGACACAAGGCAGAGGTTAGCTCAAAGAACAGTGCTGGTACTTGCATCAGGGACTACTCACTGACTGGGGCCATGCCTACTACAGCCTGCTACCAGGGTCCTGTCACCCATGCAGGAGCACAGGCATTCCACTCCTCTGGCAGCTGCATGTGAGAGCCTGCCATGCCCACTGTTTCAGAGCCTTGAAGACAACCAAGAGCCTGCAGCAATGGCATACACACACAAACTCAAGTGTAACTTTGCTCTGAGCTACAGCCCAGCCTCATCGATCTCTTTCACCCCTCCTGCTCTGCTGACCCAAAGGAAGTATCTAGCTCGACCTGTATAGCTTCTTGCTACCAAGTCCTAATGCAGAGACAGGTTCTATAGAAAGGGACTGCAAAGGCTTATGGTCATCAGACCAAAGAACAGAGATCCACAGTCCCTCCTGACATTTCCCTGTACACAATACAAATCTCCTTCTGATTGGAAAACACCAGGAGTGCTGATAATACAGCTCATTGAGGGTTTGTGCATCATCAGTCCACAGGCTGGCATACTTGTAAGATACCATTACCTTCCTGACAGAGAGACAGAGCCTGCTTTGGGGATCTCATCTCCAAAGAGACCTGGAGAACCTGCAAGTCTGGCCAACCAGATGAAATGGAAACTGCTTCACAACTGGGGCACTAATTGAACAGGAAAGCATAAACACAAATGCAAGGATCCCAGCAGCACTGATGGCAAGGCTCTCTGGAGGTCCTGCCACTCTTCACTGCAGTACTGTCCCCAACCCTAGAACAGGGCAACAGTGGCTTTGTATGGTTGGGACTAGAAAACCCCAAAGAACAGAGATCCCCCACCTCCCAGGTGGCCTTCTCTCCTACAGAAGTTTATCCTCATGTCCAGTGTTCACCTCCCCAGCACATCATGTCTTCTTGTCATTTGCCATACCACATGGCATCTGCCACTTCCAAGAAAAGTTTATCTGTACCATCTTTAACTTCCTGTTGCTACAGTGATATCCTGCAGGTATTTATGGTCTTCACATCACCAAACTAAACCAGCTTCCTCAACCTCCACTCCTAGGTAATGGCTCCAAGTCCCTGCTATAGAAAAGTCCCCAGGTCTTTCTTGCCAGCGCATTTCCTCCACAGCTAGACTCCTACAAGGGTGTGAATATCATCATGCTCTTGCCTCTTACCTTACAGGGTTCAGGTTAAAACCTTCTTCTGCTTCTTCCTTCACATCCCACTCGAGGGCTTCCTGGATGAGGTTCCTCACCAACTCAGCATGAGAGCTGGGCAGGCCAGGGACAGCCTCCTGCAGCTTCCTCAAGACTGTTAGGTATTTGCTCTCCATCTGGCAGTTTCGTGCTTGCAGGCAGGCACACTGATGGGGAAACAAAAGGGAATGAGCCAGCTCATTTACGGTTCTTCGTGCATTGCCACTGCTCTCCACTGGCCTGGCTTGCACAGAAAATGACAATTTACAAAGAGCAAAACCACAGAAGACACATCCAGCAGTCTTCTACAGTCAGTGGAATTGCAGCCATGAATGAATCACTGTGGTCTTTGAACAAGCACAAGCTGCAGTAGCAAGCATGCAACCAAAGTTGCTTATTGAGTGGGAGACCTACTACAGCATCACCTATTTTAGCTACTGCATTGCATCAGTGGATGACAGCCAGCTCAGCTCAGGACACAACTGAGGAGCCACCACTGCAGCTGAGTTCTCTGCAGTCTTTTTCACTGCTCCTCAGACAAGTTCTCTACCCGACATTGAGCTGTATCCTGACAAAACACACCACTCCTGTGACTGACCTATGACCCAGGATACACAGCAGCGCCACAGACCAGGTGGCCAGATGCCCCTCAGCAACCCCAGTCCCATGGCACTGGAACACAAAACTTCTCAAGCACAGGAAGCACAACTGAGTTCAAATAGCAGGACAGTCCCTACCATCACCATACTCCTGGGCACACTAAGCAGAAGAGTACTGAAGACTGTTACCCACACTCCACAAGTTGGGAACTGAGGCTACAGAGGTGACAAGACTCACCCAGTATCTCACAGGAAGCCCAATGAAGACTCCTGCTCAGTGGGAAACAGCAGTTGAAAACAAAAACAAAACAAAAACCACAGGGAGAATTAGGCTGCATATAGAGGGAACAGAAAGGAGCATGGGATATTGTTGTACTACCACTTTAATCAGCATTTTGCCTCACATTTAGCATGTTGGTCTGATTACTTCCTTTCATTAGGTTACATCAGTTTCAGTGTCAAGAGAAGGGCAATAAGTTAGGAGGGAGGCAGGGTTTAAAAGGACTAAAAAGCAAACAGATGTAAGAAAGGCACTTTGGAAGCAGCTTTTTGCCCTGTTCCAGAATCCAAGACTGTGGAGGCATTCCTTTAAATCCAGGGAAGTAAGCCACAGGGAAAACCCACAGAACAAATGCCAGCACACACCACCAGTCTGGAGAAGTGGTTCAGGACCAGAAGGTAGGATTAGAAAAGTCTGGGAGTAACCAGGTTATGCACAATTACAAGGCTAAATATGAAAACAGAACTTAAGAAAACATCTTAAAAACTCTGGTCTAGCTGCAGGACCTAAGAGTGCTGCCACCTAGAAGTGCTAAGCTTGGTAGAGAAATCAAGACTAGATGGAGCCAGTCAGTCTGCCAGGTCACAGGAAAATTTTCTGATCCCCTACACATAGTGTTACTTTTTCATTTGTAACCAAAAGCATGGCTGAAATGCTGAAATCTGGTTAAGTTTCAGTATCTTTAAGGCTAGGCTTTCAGATATTTTATTTTTATTGAAGAATGACCATGATCATGTTTAATTTGGGAAAAACACAAAGCAGAAAAAAAGGTCAGAATAAAAAACCACATGAGTAAGAAAGCTTATTCCTGGCGTGTTTTGGACCAAAATCCATTCCAGTGCCAACTCTGGAAAAAAAATTAGTAACAGCTCTCACCGAGAAAAAAAAAGTAATTTTGCCTTACCTTCATCAGAAGGGCTTTTTCATTCTCAGCAACCCTTGTCCAGAGTCGAGTAACCTGGTGGATCTCCGAGTTGAGAAACTGGTTCTGTGTTTTGTATGCATCAATATCATCCTGCCACAAAGCAAAAGAGTCACACAAGAGGAGTCCTTGAGGCGCCTGGAATTCCCTCCCAGGACAGGGACCTCAGATGTAGATGGTGTTAAGGACAAGAAAATCTCTCAACAATTTGGGTACTGGGGAGAAGACAGGACTCCCCAGGACAAATACTGCCTACAAAGGAAATCAAGGAACAACACTAAACAGGAGTGTCAAGCACAGACAAGATACCTGAAAATGCTAAGTGCATGTACATACTTATAAAACACGGAGACATCTGGGTGATATAAAGCTACAGAAGCACATACATAAGATGAACTATAAAATGTGTTTTGTCCTGTTTGTTTTTTTTTTTTTCAAACTGGCACAAATCTCAGCCTCAAGACTGGCAGCAAAAACAAATACCTTCCCACAACACAGTAAATGGCTCTTTTGGCTTTTCCCCACCTCACACTAACTGGTCACTGTAACTGTGCATGTAGTGACATGCAACAGGCTGGATTTGAAAGAACCAGGATGTACTGGAAAACTATTTCCAAGAAGGAAATAACAAAGAAACAAACTTAGTGAGGCAGCAAGTGAGATTGCAGCTGTGAAACAAGAGGGAAGAAAGAGGCAGGCACTGAATGGTGACAGTAAATCAAACAAAACAGGCTCTAAACTGACGCTGAAACTGACCCAGATGCTTTTGAGCACCCTGTTGCTATCAGGTGAGCCCTTATCACCCTGCATCTGGTTTGGATGCAGATGGAGCAACTAGCAAAAGTGTATTCTGTGCGTCCCAGAAGGAACACCCTCCCACTGAATCAAAGGGCACAGAAAAGGGAGCCTCCAAATGACCCGTGTCATCTTACACACCTTCAGGTGCACAATCTCCTCCTGCTGCTTATACAATGTCTCTGTAGTGATAGTGTTGGCTTCTTGCAAGGGATCAGATAATTCCCGGGCCATCTGCTCCGTCAAGGCCATGATGACTTCCTGTTTGGCATGGTTCTTCTCCATCAGAAGCTGCACATGCTCCTTGAGTTCCTGGATGTGGCTGTCTCTCAGAGTCAGTGTCTGCTCCAGCTCCTTCTTTTCTCGTTCAAGAGCTTCCAGACGACTTGTGAGATCTGCAATTTGTCTCACTTTGTGGCGCACCAGCTCCAGTCTGTCCTTATCTTGTGTTGCAGCCAGATACATGCTAGATACTCGCTTCTCCTGCTGGGCTGCCTCCAGAGCTTTGTGGAGAAGTTTAACCAGCTCCTGGAAAGAGAATGGAAAACCATCACATCGCAGTGTTGCCCAGAATAATGGCAGTATGGACAGCATACACCCAACCAGTAATAAGTGAACAGTGGAGAGCCTTCAGGATCTTGAAATTTACTCCTTTCAGAAGCAAAACTGAAAGCAGCAATCTTAAAATCACAGTGCCTCCCCAGAAGAGAAGCTCTGTTCTCAGAGCTGGGCCTGAAAGGCCACAGATGACTTGACTTTAGGTGGACTGCTAACAGACAAGCTGTTGGTCACATTGTCTGAATTCTGCCTTTCCTACAGGCCCAGCAGAGACCAGAAAAACTGGAGATCTGGTCAGTAGTATGGTAAAATGGGAGGGAGGGAAATAATGCAAGCTACATCTATCTGTGCTACCAGAAGGAAACTGCTGTATCCTTTTTCTTTCTGCCACAGTCCTCCTTCACTCCATCCCAAAAGGCACAAAAACTTGCTCCAGCTCCATGCTGCTGATTGAGGCTCTGCCATCTCAGCCATTTAAGGAAGCAAATCAAAGATGTAACTGATTGCCCACTATGAGACCTAGCTCTCCTGCCTCTTCTGCTGGAAATGCTAACAGCATCATTAGTTGAGAGCCCGGCATTGCTCCACGCTTGTCAACAAGAACAGTACCATTCAGAAGAGAGAGCCCTTGCAGTGACCCATGTGCTGACTTCTACAGTCACATCACCTCTTAGTGGTGGATCATTGTTCAAAAAGAATGACCTGCTGTTAACAGCACGACTCAACCTGGCAGTTCCTGTCAGTGGCATGGTACCTATTCAGGACTGTGCTTCATACATTCTCTGAGCAATAGCAATGCATGGCAGGACATCTGCAGAGCACACTTGGATTTACCTCCCTTCTCCAGCCCACCTAATAGCTGCAGTTCCTAGCAATGTCTGAAGAACAGCCCATTCTCCCTTGCACTGGGCATAATCAGGCAGGTAAAAAGTTGTAACATCAAGAGCTTCAACTGGGCTCCAGTGAGTGCCTGCTAAGCACTTCATAGCCTAACACCAAGGTATAAGGCAGTTCCTTTGACCAGTCTCAGGGTCCTGCCCTTAGAAACAGCAGACTCTGCCACACTCACCTTCTGTGACTTGACTTCCTCTGTGAGAGTCAGGATCTGTTGCTGTAGGACACTCACTTTATCCATTTGGTTTCTCTCCCTGGACAGTTCTTCAGGCAAGTTTGGGAAGCCACTGTTCATCCTCCTGGCTCTCCTAACCCAGTTCAGCCTGGAATCCATCCTCCCATCCTCTGGGGTCCCCTCCTTAACTGAAGGGAAATAGGGTTAACTTACACAGAACTGGGTTGCTACTATGGGCTCCTGAGTCTTGCTATGGGAGGACTCATAACAATTCATCAGAGAAGACTGNCTCTCAAGTCTACACCACCTCTGCAATGGAAAGGACTGCAAGATCCTGTGAGAAATCAAATACTGCAAGCCGACTGCTTGCTTTTAAACCTTTACTGTAAATCACTGTCTCAGAGTCCAAGCAGATGTAAGAGTGCCCAGCTCACCTGTGATGTTATCAGTGTGTCACTGTAGTAGTCTGCTGGCATTAGGTTCTCCACAATATGGACCAGGCACCAGAAAGCACTTTCCTCATCTTCCAGGACCAGGAGGGCAACAGCTGCCAGTCTGTGATGGATGAGACATGGTAAGACAATGTAACAGTGCAGGAGAAGACATAGCCCAGCACAGGAACTGGAGAATCCAGGATTCCTCTTGGCATATCTCTACTTCTATGAGCATCCAAAAACTCAAATGTGGCAGAACAGTTGGCCAGAGAGGCAAGTGATCTGTTCTGCGTGTTTCTGAAGGAACCAGAGGGCTGTGATTTTCTTTCCCATATGCCCCTGTCAGCAAACAGGAAGGATCAAATACAAAACTGGCATGACAAAGCCAGACTTGCCAGCTAATGGGATGTTCTGTAGATCTACTCAAGCTAGCAGTGTGTTGATTTTGGCTATTTCAACACAGGAAAGAGCTCACTCAGAGATACTCTACATTATGTGACATAGCTCACCTTCTCATACATTCTTCTACAGCACTTACTCACTTCAGCTCTGACTTAACCCCTTTCAGCAAGACTGGAAAGATGATATCTAATATAAAGGGCTCTCTAGAGCGAAAAATGTCTTTTTGAAGACCATCCAAAGAAAAAAAGGAATAGCTTACAAAGACTTTCTTCATATGAAAAGGTCCAATCAGAAAGTCCCTTCTTGCAACTAGTGCCCTATGCCTCTTTTACTTGATGGCACACTTCTAAGAAGTCTGGTTTTATCTTTCCTACAGCTTTTTGACTCCCTGAACCTTCTCAACACAGAACAACCCAAGTTTTCTTAGCCTCTTCTCATGTAATTTGCTGCAGCTCTCTCATCTCTAACACTTCCCAGCACTTACTCCAACTCTTCTCAGCTAAAAGGAAAATCATCAGTGCTTTGCTAAGCACTTTTAAGAAATTCAGACCCAGCTGTTATTCTGAGACTGCTTCACTCTACATCCTATAGCTGCTCCTTCCTATTTTGTAACTATGGAGATGCCAAACAAGTGCATCCTACTGCTTGCTTGATCTCAGCAACAACACTGGGTGGAAAAGGCACCAAATGCAGAGTTCTGCAGGAAAATACCAAGAGCCAGGACAGAACTCTGGACAGGCAGGAGCCTGGGGTTGCTTGAATCACAACCTAGAGTACAGGTCCACACCTTCTCAGTATTATCCCATGAAGCAGCAGCACACCCGGCTCCTCACCTGTTCAGTCCCTGGCAGTATCCAATGGCAGGATTGTGCCAGGAGAATGCCACAAGCACCCTCCGGAGCTTGGGGATGAGCTGGGAGGTAGGAGAGGTAAAATGTTTGTTGTTGGTCAGCGTGCGGGGAAGGTCAAGCTCGATCTGCCGGCAGGCAGGGTGCTCGGTGCTCCTGCTCTGGTGCAGCAGCCGCTGGTAGTGGTCAGGCAGGCGGCGGCAGTGCCGGCTGACCATCCACCTCCAGACGCGCTGCCGGTGCTCCACGGGAATGCCGCTACGGATCAGGGCCTTCAGCTCTGCAGAGGGGCTCAGCTCTCCAACGCTGTTCCACCTGTCACGGAGGGGCTTCTCCACTACCTCCTGGCTTCGCAGGTTGTTGGACTTTATCTCCAGAGCTTGGATTTTGGCCAGAAGTTTCCAGTCCTCAACTTCATAGTCAGGTACAGTCATAAACCCATACTCGTCATACTCACTGCAAGGACACAAGGCAGAGGTTAGCTCAAAGAACAGTGCTGGTACTTGCATCAGGGACTACTCACTGACTGGGGCCATGCCTACTACAGCCTGCTACCAGGGTCCTGTCACCCATGCAGGAGCACAGGCATTCCACTCCTCTGGCAGCTGCATGTGAGAGCCTGCCATGCCCACTGTTTCAGAGCCTTGAAGACAACCAAGAGCCTGCAGCAATGGCATACACACACAAACTCAAGTGTAACTTTGCTCTGAGCTACAGCCCAGCCTCATCGATCTCTTTCACCCCTCCTGCTCTGCTGACCCAAAGGAAGTATCTAGCTCGACCTGTATAGCTTCTTGCTACCAAGTCCTAATGCAGAGACAGGTTCTATAGAAAGGGACTGCAAAGGCTTATGGTCATCAGACCAAAGAACAGAGATCCACAGTCCCTCCTGACATTTCCCTGTACACAATACAAATCTCCTTCTGATTGGAAAACACCAGGAGTGCTGATAATACAGCTCATTGAGGGTTTGTGCATCATCAGTCCACAGGCTGGCATACTTGTAAGATACCATTACCTTCCTGACAGAGAGACAGAGCCTGCTTTGGGGATCTCATCTCCAAAGAGACCTGGAGAACCTGCAAGTCTGGCCAACCAGATGAAATGGAAACTGCTTCACAACTGGGGCACTAATTGAACAGGAAAGCATAAACACAAATGCAAGGATCCCAGCAGCACTGATGGCAAGGCTCTCTGGAGGTCCTGCCACTCTTCACTGCAGTACTGTCCCCAACCCTAGAACAGGGCAACAGTGGCTTTGTATGGTTGGGACTAGAAAACCCCAAAGAACAGAGATCCCCCACCTCCCAGGTGGCCTTCTCTCCTACAGAAGTTTATCCTCATGTCCAGTGTTCACCTCCCCAGCACATCATGTCTTCTTGTCATTTGCCATACCACATGGCATCTGCCACTTCCAAGAAAAGTTTATCTGTACCATCTTTAACTTCCTGTTGCTACAGTGATATCCTGCAGGTATTTATGGTCTTCACATCACCAAACTAAACCAGCTTCCTCAACCTCCACTCCTAGGTAATGGCTCCAAGTCCCTGCTATAGAAAAGTCCCCAGGTCTTTCTTGCCAGCGCATTTCCTCCACAGCTAGACTCCTACAAGGGTGTGAATATCATCATGCTCTTGCCTCTTACCTTACAGGGTTCAGGTTAAAACCTTCTTCTGCTTCTTCCTTCACATCCCACTCGAGGGCTTCCTGGATGAGGTTCCTCACCAACTCAGCATGAGAGCTGGGCAGGCCAGGGACAGCCTCCTGCAGCTTCCTCAAGACTGTTAGGTATTTGCTCTCCATCTGGCAGTTTCGTGCTTGCAGGCAGGCACACTGATGGGGAAACAAAAGGGAATGAGCCAGCTCATTTACGGTTCTTCGTGCATTGCCACTGCTCTCCACTGGCCTGGCTTGCACAGAAAATGACAATTTACAAAGAGCAAAACCACAGAAGACACATCCAGCAGTCTTCTACAGTCAGTGGAATTGCAGCCATGAATGAATCACTGTGGTCTTTGAACAAGCACAAGCTGCAGTAGCAAGCATGCAACCAAAGTTGCTTATTGAGTGGGAGACCTACTACAGCATCACCTATTTTAGCTACTGCATTGCATCAGTGGATGACAGCCAGCTCAGCTCAGGACACAACTGAGGAGCCACCACTGCAGCTGAGTTCTCTGCAGTCTTTTTCACTGCTCCTCAGACAAGTTCTCTACCCGACATTGAGCTGTATCCTGACAAAACACACCACTCCTGTGACTGACCTATGACCCAGGATACACAGCAGCGCCACAGACCAGGTGGCCAGATGCCCCTCAGCAACCCCAGTCCCATGGCACTGGAACACAAAACTTCTCAAGCACAGGAAGCACAACTGAGTTCAAATAGCAGGACAGTCCCTACCATCACCATACTCCTGGGCACACTAAGCAGAAGAGTACTGAAGACTGTTACCCACACTCCACAAGTTGGGAACTGAGGCTACAGAGGTGACAAGACTCACCCAGTATCTCACAGGAAGCCCAATGAAGACTCCTGCTCAGTGGGAAACAGCAGTTGAAAACAAAAACAAAACAAAAACCACAGGGAGAATTAGGCTGCATATAGAGGGAACAGAAAGGAGCATGGGATATTGTTGTACTACCACTTTAATCAGCATTTTGCCTCACATTTAGCATGTTGGTCTGATTACTTCCTTTCATTAGGTTACATCAGTTTCAGTGTCAAGAGAAGGGCAATAAGTTAGGAGGGAGGCAGGGTTTAAAAGGACTAAAAAGCAAACAGATGTAAGAAAGGCACTTTGGAAGCAGCTTTTTGCCCTGTTCCAGAATCCAAGACTGTGGAGGCATTCCTTTAAATCCAGGGAAGTAAGCCACAGGGAAAACCCACAGAACAAATGCCAGCACACACCACCAGTCTGGAGAAGTGGTTCAGGACCAGAAGGTAGGATTAGAAAAGTCTGGGAGTAACCAGGTTATGCACAATTACAAGGCTAAATATGAAAACAGAACTTAAGAAAACATCTTAAAAACTCTGGTCTAGCTGCAGGACCTAAGAGTGCTGCCACCTAGAAGTGCTAAGCTTGGTAGAGAAATCAAGACTAGATGGAGCCAGTCAGTCTGCCAGGTCACAGGAAAATTTTCTGATCCCCTACACATAGTGTTACTTTTTCATTTGTAACCAAAAGCATGGCTGAAATGCTGAAATCTGGTTAAGTTTCAGTATCTTTAAGGCTAGGCTTTCAGATATTTTATTTTTATTGAAGAATGACCATGATCATGTTTAATTTGGGAAAAACACAAAGCAGAAAAAAAGGTCAGAATAAAAAACCACATGAGTAAGAAAGCTTATTCCTGGCGTGTTTTGGACCAAAATCCATTCCAGTGCCAACTCTGGAAAAAAAATTAGTAACAGCTCTCACCGAGAAAAAAAAAGTAATTTTGCCTTACCTTCATCAGAAGGGCTTTTTCATTCTCAGCAACCCTTGTCCAGAGTCGAGTAACCTGGTGGATCTCCGAGTTGAGAAACTGGTTCTGTGTTTTGTATGCATCAATATCATCCTGCCACAAAGCAAAAGAGTCACACAAGAGGAGTCCTTGAGGCGCCTGGAATTCCCTCCCAGGACAGGGACCTCAGATGTAGATGGTGTTAAGGACAAGAAAATCTCTCAACAATTTGGGTACTGGGGAGAAGACAGGACTCCCCAGGACAAATACTGCCTACAAAGGAAATCAAGGAACAACACTAAACAGGAGTGTCAAGCACAGACAAGATACCTGAAAATGCTAAGTGCATGTACATACTTATAAAACACGGAGACATCTGGGTGATATAAAGCTACAGAAGCACATACATAAGATGAACTATAAAATGTGTTTTGTCCTGTTTGTTTTTTTTTTTTTCAAACTGGCACAAATCTCAGCCTCAAGACTGGCAGCAAAAACAAATACCTTCCCACAACACAGTAAATGGCTCTTTTGGCTTTTCCCCACCTCACACTAACTGGTCACTGTAACTGTGCATGTAGTGACATGCAACAGGCTGGATTTGAAAGAACCAGGATGTACTGGAAAACTATTTCCAAGAAGGAAATAACAAAGAAACAAACTTAGTGAGGCAGCAAGTGAGATTGCAGCTGTGAAACAAGAGGGAAGAAAGAGGCAGGCACTGAATGGTGACAGTAAATCAAACAAAACAGGCTCTAAACTGACGCTGAAACTGACCCAGATGCTTTTGAGCACCCTGTTGCTATCAGGTGAGCCCTTATCACCCTGCATCTGGTTTGGATGCAGATGGAGCAACTAGCAAAAGTGTATTCTGTGCGTCCCAGAAGGAACACCCTCCCACTGAATCAAAGGGCACAGAAAAGGGAGCCTCCAAATGACCCGTGTCATCTTACACACCTTCAGGTGCACAATCTCCTCCTGCTGCTTATACAATGTCTCTGTAGTGATAGTGTTGGCTTCTTGCAAGGGATCAGATAATTCCCGGGCCATCTGCTCCGTCAAGGCCATGATGACTTCCTGTTTGGCATGGTTCTTCTCCATCAGAAGCTGCACATGCTCCTTGAGTTCCTGGATGTGGCTGTCTCTCAGAGTCAGTGTCTGCTCCAGCTCCTTCTTTTCTCGTTCAAGAGCTTCCAGACGACTTGTGAGATCTGCAATTTGTCTCACTTTGTGGCGCACCAGCTCCAGTCTGTCCTTATCTTGTGTTGCAGCCAGATACATGCTAGATACTCGCTTCTCCTGCTGGGCTGCCTCCAGAGCTTTGTGGAGAAGTTTAACCAGCTCCTGGAAAGAGAATGGAAAACCATCACATCGCAGTGTTGCCCAGAATAATGGCAGTATGGACAGCATACACCCAACCAGTAATAAGTGAACAGTGGAGAGCCTTCAGGATCTTGAAATTTACTCCTTTCAGAAGCAAAACTGAAAGCAGCAATCTTAAAATCACAGTGCCTCCCCAGAAGAGAAGCTCTGTTCTCAGAGCTGGGCCTGAAAGGCCACAGATGACTTGACTTTAGGTGGACTGCTAACAGACAAGCTGTTGGTCACATTGTCTGAATTCTGCCTTTCCTACAGGCCCAGCAGAGACCAGAAAAACTGGAGATCTGGTCAGTAGTATGGTAAAATGGGAGGGAGGGAAATAATGCAAGCTACATCTATCTGTGCTACCAGAAGGAAACTGCTGTATCCTTTTTCTTTCTGCCACAGTCCTCCTTCACTCCATCCCAAAAGGCACAAAAACTTGCTCCAGCTCCATGCTGCTGATTGAGGCTCTGCCATCTCAGCCATTTAAGGAAGCAAATCAAAGATGTAACTGATTGCCCACTATGAGACCTAGCTCTCCTGCCTCTTCTGCTGGAAATGCTAACAGCATCATTAGTTGAGAGCCCGGCATTGCTCCACGCTTGTCAACAAGAACAGTACCATTCAGAAGAGAGAGCCCTTGCAGTGACCCATGTGCTGACTTCTACAGTCACATCACCTCTTAGTGGTGGATCATTGTTCAAAAAGAATGACCTGCTGTTAACAGCACGACTCAACCTGGCAGTTCCTGTCAGTGGCATGGTACCTATTCAGGACTGTGCTTCATACATTCTCTGAGCAATAGCAATGCATGGCAGGACATCTGCAGAGCACACTTGGATTTACCTCCCTTCTCCAGCCCACCTAATAGCTGCAGTTCCTAGCAATGTCTGAAGAACAGCCCATTCTCCCTTGCACTGGGCATAATCAGGCAGGTAAAAAGTTGTAACATCAAGAGCTTCAACTGGGCTCCAGTGAGTGCCTGCTAAGCACTTCATAGCCTAACACCAAGGTATAAGGCAGTTCCTTTGACCAGTCTCAGGGTCCTGCCCTTAGAAACAGCAGACTCTGCCACACTCACCTTCTGTGACTTGACTTCCTCTGTGAGAGTCAGGATCTGTTGCTGTAGGACACTCACTTTATCCATTTGGTTTCTCTCCCTGGACAGTTCTTCAGGCAAGTTTGGGAAGCCACTGTTCATCCTCCTGGCTCTCCTAACCCAGTTCAGCCTGGAATCCATCCTCCCATCCTCTGGGGTCCCCTCCTTAACTGAAGGGAAATAGGGTTAACTTACACAGAACTGGGTTGCTACTATGGGCTCCTGAGTCTTGCTATGGGAGGACTCATAACAATTCATCAGAGAAGACTGACACACAGGACAGGGCTCAGATCCACAAAGTTCGAGCACAGACAGTAGGGATTAGCCACAGGTACGCCCAGAATAAACAAAGACATTATGTTTTATGGTACTTGTTAACCCACCTTGGACTCCACCCATCTATCCTGCACACAGCAAATCCAAGTTACCATCATGAAGAGGTAACTTCTCAAGCATACAGTAGAGCTGCTGAGCTTGGCCTGTGACCATGACACAATTTAGCTTCTATCTCAAAGAAATACCAGTATGGGCTGGCATCATGGATGCTATTTTTGCCTCTACAGAAGGTTCCAGTGGTAGAAGATAGACAGATGCACCCTGAATCAAAGCCAAAATTGTTAGTCTTGTACTGACAACACAGGAACAGACCTGAGACAATATGACAGAGTTTTCATGTCCCATGATGATTTGCCACCCTCTCCTTTTTTTCCTGCCAAGTCTGACTCTCTGCTAGAAGGCATCACACTCAGACCAGCTCACACAGCTCAGTAACAAGTACCTGCACACTCTACTTCCACTTCTGCCTCTTGCTCCTCATCTGGGTTCTCAGGATGCTCCTGGAATTCACTGAAGCTAAAGACATTCCCATTGTTCCCCCAGAGCTGCTTGGAGCTGCAGATATTGTAGACAGTATTTCTGAAACAAGAAGAGATCAAGACAGCCTAGTGAACAGAGAAGTAATGATCACTGCAGCCAGTGCATATTCAAACTATTCAACACTTTACCTCTCCTCATATCCCACCCCTTCTCCCAAAACCTATATCCTTCATATGTTGAGAAAATGAACTGTTCACAGCACTGGTGGATTTGAGTGGAGCAAAGCTGTAGCTGGTGTAAATCAGGAAGGTGACACAAAATCAGTATCAGCATAGCAATGTAAATCAGCTGTGAAACTTTCCCCACATGCTTGAGCTCTGTACATAAATGCCTCAGGCTGGACAGAAGGGGTAACAAAGGTAACAGCATGACAACCACACCCCTCCCTTTCTCCCTTTCCTACTTCTCACTTTCCTCCTTCTCCCTGTAGAAATCCCCAGGTGCCAAGGAAAGCTCAGCTACCTACAGCACAACCAAAACTTCCACAATGATCACATCTGAAGCAGCCGCAGTTCCTGTGCTCTGAACCACGTTGAATAAACTTGTCACAACAAGCTCAGTAGACTTTGGTGTAGTAAAGAGATTTAGGAACAAAACTGCAACCAGACCCAGAACCAGTTTGTTAGAGCTGCTGCTATCAGATATTGCTAGAAACACTAAGAGGTGACTTACAGCATCATTCAGAACAACAAATTCACAAGTATATTCTGTAAAACCTATGCAGGAAAGTGAGATGGTTGCCTATCTCTATACAGATCTTTTCCCTTCCCTTTCTGCTGTTCATCTGCTAAAACAAAACAAGCCCTGTGTTCTGAGATCTACAAGAGACTCAGTGTCAGCTACTTCCAAACTGTAAATGAATCTGGCATTTAGATATTGTTCTCCTTTTGCATTGTTACTGTAAGGCTTCGCAGCTGAAGAGCAGACATTTCTGATTTCAGGGAACACACTGGCACATGACATCAGCAGACCTTCATTTCCTGTAGTCTGCAGGTGGCGCTCCTCCAATGCAACTGTCTGATTTTACCTGCTGTTACTCCTCCGAGGCAGCAGCAGCTCAGGGACCTGATGAGCCCCCCGCTGAAACCAGACAAGCTACACCGCTAAAGACCCAGCCTCATAGTGACAGAGCCTGAAGAAATGCTCATAGAACCAGGGGAACCATACAATTCGGAGCTGAAAAGAGACAACTCTTATTCAAGCTAGCAAAAGCAAGACTGGGGAGGGGGTAGATGATACAATCACATTCTTTTCAGTCAAAGTGAGGAGTAGAGAATGCATAGCCTTCAAAATAGTACAGCTGGCTCTGATCCTCTTTGGTGCCATGGGGGATCTTTCTTCCTATCATCAGATTGTAGCCACAGTAGTGGTGGTAAAAAACAACAGCCAACCTTCTCACCAAAACCATTTGGCAGGTGCCCCACCTGTGGCCACTTACACATTTTTTATTATATGTACATAAGTGACTAGGACACGGTTAAGGAGATACTGATGGTTGCAGTGCAACTGTAACTGCCCAAGGCTTGTAATCTGTAGCCCTGATGGAGCTACACATCACAACTCTAGATAGCAGCATCACTGTAGGCAGTAGGAATATTCACATACTGGGAACTCAACACGGAGCAGCAAGCTGTGCAGTGTCAGGCCTTATTACAGGCTCAAGCACCTTTTGCTTGCAGTTCCTGAGAGGGTGCACAATATTCAAGGTCCTTTGAAACCACAGGAAAGTGCTAAAGGGTTTCTATCACTGTCCGACTGAGGACAGCTCAACCTGCCCATGTGTCCTTCCAAGAGCAATGTGCAGGTGCGTTGCAGTAGGCATGCAAACCACTACCTACACTGAAGAAAGCTTAAGTCTGCCACTAGGATCTTTGCTATGGGAGCTGTATGTTGTGAAATGCATTGAAACAGGGAGATGTGAAAGACCCTCTGGCAAGAAGTTTACTTTCAACCTGGAATACCCTTCAAAAAGCAGCTTCATATATTTTCCACCTAGACAAGAGTCCAATTTCATACAGTATGTGACAAGCAGGGAGGGCACAAAGCTGCAGGCCAGCATGTCAACTGCAGTACAGGTCTCCTCATGCACTTACTGTATCTCTGTCCAAGGGTGCTTAAGGGAGATGTTCTGCAAAGCAGTGGATGTTTGGGGTGCAGGCAAAGACGCTGCCTTTAAACCCACTGCTTCTGTTGGTGTTTTCACTGGAGGCAGGAAGTCTTCATTGTCAACATCTATGTAAAAGCAAACCAGGACACAAAAACAAGTGAGCAACACAGAATTCAATTGGCCTTTGGCTTCTTCATTTAACTTGGGAGCCACAACATTTTACTGCAGGTACACATTCCACGTTCAACTGGCCAGGTGGAAAAAGGGCAGAAAAGCAGGTTTCCTTAGTTTTAGGTCAAATTACAGAAAGTTCCATGAACTACTAGAGTCATCTGTTAAGCACAATCAAGTGACTCCAATCATTTGCATATGAAAATGATTAACCATAAACAATCAAACTTTAACTGCTTAGGGAATAAGGAAGGAAGCTGTTGCTGTTCTTTTCCCCCATCCCAAAGAGTTTGATAGTTTTGATGTGCAGATAACACTCTACACAGTTTCTTACCAAATTATTCCCTGCTGTAGCAAAATGCCAAGGTATCCAGAACCTTTTAAAGGAATGCACATCATCCTACCACTGCTGGAAAAAAAAATTGCTTGCTATAAATTTCATAGGTCTTGAAAGAGGAATGGGATATACCAAATGTGCACACTCCATATGTGTGAGGAAAATCAAGACAGAATTCATTATTGTAAGATACCTGAGCACCTCCAACCACATACTGTGAATTAGGAGACAGCCCATTCATATTAATCCATAATAAAGCCAGAAGTTCCAAACATCAACCAAGCATTGATAGCTGGCACCTGCACTTAAAATCCTGGCCAAAACCTTTGCCCACTTACAGATGAGGAGCACCATTCATCACTGGGGGGCTGAAGGCAGAAGAAAGGCTGACCCACGCGATACCTACTTGTTCTGCCAGTCAGAGGTTCATTCACAAGCTGGGAGCTGCCCACAGGAAATCTGCCCTGAGTGTTGCAAAATTCCCAACGTCTCATTTGTAGCTGCTGCAGCCAGTACATCATTGCCTGCTTGCTGATTGCCTAATGTAATACAAAAGAGGAAGGGGGGGGAAGTAATCTCATCAGCATGAGACATCCTGAAGGGCTGACCACCACTTCGCTGCCCAAGTCATCAGAAATAAAGGACAGCTGTGTCAAGCCCATGCTACATCCTCTGGTCCTAACCTTGATTTGGGAGGACAGAGTAAACCTACAAGCATGGCCTCAAGAACAGAGCCTCAGTGGATCACTGACCTAATTATAAATGGTTTTTGGTTTACTATGTTCCAAGGCTAAGCAGAAATGTCAGGATTATTTTATCCAGGAATCACCCACAGAGCTTCTTAATAGCAATTTTCACAGAGACAAAAACTAGCAAAGGTTCCTGGTGGAGCAATCATTTTAGACAGAGGAGCTTATTTTTGTTCAGCAAATTACATATGGAAGGCAGGACTTCCCAGTGATTTTAACTCTGCACCCTGTACAGCTTTTACTCCTACTCTGTTAAACATTCGTCATCTCACAGGTAACGGACCCTTATGCAAGTAATTTAGATCCAAGTCGTAACAATCCAGGCTGAGAGGACTAAAGCGAAACTCGAGCTAAGAGGCATCTTAGCAGAGATGTGTTTGTCCTGATTGGGAATGTTTCATAACAGCCCTCACAAGAAGATGCTGACCCTTACCTTCAAAGTAAAAGTTCTGCTCGGTGTTCTGATCTCAAAAACACCTTCCCCATTTTCCACCTTGCAGTCAAAGCTGGCACTGGAGAGATCAATAGACCCCAAAGGGTTGATGTCCTGTGCAGTTCTGTAGTATAGTAAATTACATTTGTTTTCATCGTAAAAGAACCAGCGAGACTTCCAGGTCTTGATTGGCCCCTTGATGCCCAGCTTATTCAAATAGCCACAGAGTTTTTTTCTGGACGTTTCTCTGCTGGGTTTCAGCTGTACGTTTTCCAGTTCTCCAGAGGAGGAAGGCGTGTCTTTCTCTTTCACTGAGGCTCCATTGCTGCTGTTATTGTCTGGATTTGACTCTACTAAATTGCCTGGAGTGGCAAGGGGACAAGCTCTGCTCTCTGGCCCTTTTCTCATCTCTTTCAGGAAGTACACTCAGAATTGGACTGAAACAGGAAATTCTCCAGGTAAATAAGTAGCTGCAAGTCCTGACTATATCATAATTGTTAAAGAACCTGCAGGAAACAAAAAAGGAGGAATAAGCTCAGGTCTGGCATACAACAAAAAACATTCCCTAGCTTCCAAATTGCCCAGCCAAGGTCTCCAACTTCTGCTTTTGGTCACTGCTCCCTGCCTTCCTCAGCTCAGATGAACGCTATTTTTTTTCTCCCTTTTCCATTCCTAAATTATCCTGGACTAGCAGCAGTTATCACAACCTCTTCAGTGAAAAATAAGTACAGTCTGTGGTCACACCAAATCAGTAGCAATAATCAGGGCACGTGAAGCCATAGACAACAATGTTAAGCAACAGTTGCAGAAAACATGGCCAGATAACAGGCTCTAGTGGGGAACATGTGGAGGTCAAGGGATTTCAGGTTAGTGCATCCAGATAAATGAAATTTCCACTGAATGTTCAGCTAGTATCTTAAACCATGGTGTCTGGAGAAAAATCAAGCCTTATGCAAAATCCTTATAAATCATTTGCATCAGTTGAGGATTGTTGTTAAAAGCCTGCATACCATGTGTTAGGTCTCCATCCAGTAAGCTTCATATGAAGGACCATACACTAGATAAAGTAATTTTCTGATCCTTGTAAAAGAGACTCAGTTGCTCACTGGCTATAGTAACATGCTGGGTTCCCAAGAGGAACACAACATGCAAGAGAAAAATAGAAAAATAAAGCTGGTGGGGATCTGTGGAGAGCTCTACTCCAACTTCCCTCTCAGAGAAGGGACCAACTTCAAAGCCATAGTCAGCTACTCAGGTCCACTTTCAGATGAATTTCGATGCTATGCAAGTATAGCAATTCTGCCACATTTCTGGGCACTTTTTCAAGAGCTTAACCATACAGCAGGTGTGATTTTTTGCTCAGAGGCGCAGAAACCCACGACCCTTGCAAAAAGAAAGATAACATTCCAGAAAAATACCTAGACATCATTTCTTGCATTTTTTCTTAAAATTTCTTCTTGGTTTAAAGATCAATAAATGAAAAGACTACCACATACTTCAGACACTAACAAATCTAAAGTAAATAAATTTTTGCAGTGTTAAGTTGGTGGGACTCCAACTGCAGACACAAAACTATTGAACATGACAGCCAGCTATGTGGGAACAGGTGAATGGAGATTAATATAGTGGAGCACACAGAGATGTCACCCAAGCTCACCCTCTTAGGAACAACTTATCCTCACGGCTGAAAGAAGGCTTATGTATCCCAGCACTGGTTAAGCCCCATCACATTTACGGCTGTCCCCTCCAGTTCCCACATTAGCTTTTTAGACAACTATAGATGATGTTCACACTTTTTGGAAAAGTTACTGAACTTCTTTTAGTTCAGTCCCCTGACGCCATGCTACTACTGCTGAACGCATTCATAAATGCCAGGAAGAAGCATCACTCATGAAGGTGCTGCTTCAGCTAAGCTGCTGAAACACCCAAAAGCTTCATTTCCTAACTAATTTTGCCTGGCACAAAGGAACCATCATCAGAAGGAAGAAGCAATCATAATTTGCCCTAACAGATCCTGGGGCTTTTATGACAGTACCAGCATAAGGACCTCCTGTACCATCTGAAGACTCCATCACACTTCTACCTCTTGCCAGCATGATGGTCCATGGGTCCACACCGTGAACAGGATGAAGTAAGCATTTTCGGTTTAAGCACTAAGAGTCATGTCAGATCTGCATTGCAAAGCACTCTAGAGAAGATCTCACCTCCTTAAGAGAAGTGGAGAGATGCCACTGTAGTAACAAGCAGAGCAACTGCTGCAGGCTCCACCAGGCAGGTAACCACAGCCTCCAGAACAAATCCAACAGCAACAGAAGAAGCGCTTCAGCCCCAAGTTTCCTTTGGTCCAGTCGCCGCCGGGGAGCTGTCTGGAAGAGGTATTTTTCTGAAAGCAGCTCTGACACTGACTCATCAATGAAAACAGAAGATCGGGGCACTGCCCTTTCTGGAGCTGCTGGTGTGAGCCCAGCGTGGGCAGCCCCCTCGCCCCTCCACGCGTCTCCCCGGGCGCTGCAGAAGCGCCTCCCAGCCCAGCTGTACCGCGCCCGGGCACAGCGAGGGCTGCTGGAGCCTGGCACGGGGCTGCGCTGCCCGGCGCCGCGGGGGCCGGACCCTGGCACCGCTCGCACCGCCCGACCCGGGGCCGCGCCCCAGTCGCAGCACCCTCAGCCCCACCACCCTCAGCCCCACCCGCCAGCCCCGCGCATGCGCGGCTCCGCCGCTGAGCACCGGCAAGATGGCGGCGGCAACGCTGGGCTGGGCGCTCTGGGCGGCTCGGCAGGTCNCGGGCTGTCCCGACCGCCACCCCACGCTTCCTGCCGGGCCGGTCTGGAGCGGGAGCGGCAGGGCGGGGCGCGGCGCGGAGGGGGGGGGCACCGGCTGCGGCCGCGGAAAAGGGGTTTTTAAAGGACATTTCAGCCAGGGAGCTGGACCGCGTCCAGAGGCCGGCAACGGAGCTGTGGAGGGTGTAGGCAGCAAGTCTTGTGAGGAGCGGCTGAGGGGACTGGGGCTGTTCAGCATGGAGAGAAGGAGGCTCAGGGGAGACCTTCTCGCTCTCTACAAGTCCCTGAAGGGAGGTTGGAGTGAGGTGGGTGTTGGTCTCTTCTCCCAAGTAACAAACAATACGGTAAGAGGAAATGACCGCAGCCAGGGGAGCATTAGATTGGAATTAGGAAAAAGTTTTCACCGTAAGGGCTGTCAAGCCCTGGAGCAGGCTGCCCAAGGAAGTGTTGAAGTCACCATCCCTGGAGGGAATTAAAAGTCGTGTAGATGTGGTGCTTAGTCACATGGTTTAGTGGTGGACTTGGCAGTGTTAGGTTTAGGGTTGGACTTGATGCAACTGTAAACCAAGGTCTTTTCCTAAACGATTCTATGATTCCATGATAAGAAAATGATTCACCAGGGTGATGCCACACATTGAAAGCAAGTCCAGAAGAAGACAGCACATGGGCTGGAGGGGACCAGCAGGTCCCATCTCTTAGGAGGAATGCATCACAGAATCACAGAATTACTATGGTTGGAAAGGGCCTTTAAGCTCATCGAGTCCAACCATTATCTATCTCTATCAGGCCACTTCTACACCATATCCTTAAGGACCTTATCTAGATGGCTTTTAAATACATCCAGGGATGGTGATTGAACCACTTCCCTGGGCAGCCTGTTCCAGTCCTTAACAACCATTTCAGTGTATAAGTTTTTACTAATGTCTAACCTAAACCGCCCTGGCATAACTTAAAGCCATTTCCTCTTGTCCTGTCAGTTGCGGCTTGTAAGTAGAGACCAACACCCACCTCCCTACAACCTCCTTTCACAGAATCACAGAATGTCAGGGATTGGAAGGGACCTCAAAAGATCATCTAGTCCATTTCCCCTGCCGGAGCAGGATCACCTAGATGAGGTTACACAGGAACATGTCCAGGCGGGTTTTGAATATCTCCAGAGAAGGAGACTCCACAACCTCCCTGGGCAGCCCGTTCCAGTGTCCTGTTACCTTCACTGAGAAGAAGTTTCTTCTCATATTTAAGTGGAACCTCCTGTGTTCCAGTTTGTACCCGTTACCCCTTGTCTTATCATTGTTTGTCACTGAGAAGAGCCTGGCTCCATCTTCGTGACACTCCCCCTTTATATATTTATAAACATTAATGAGGTCTCCCCTCAGTCTCCTCTTTTGCAAGCTAAAGAGACCCAGCTCCCTCAGCCGTTCCTCATAAGGGAGATGCTCCACTCCCTTAATCATCTTTGTAGCCCTACGCTGGACTCTCTCCAGCAGTTCCCTGTCCTTCTTGAATTGAGGGGCCCAGAACTGGACACAATATTCCAGATGAGGTCTCACCAGGGCAGAGTAGAGGGGCAGGAGAACCTCTCTTGACCTACTAACCACCCCCCTTCTAATACACCCCGAGATGCCATTGGCCTTCTTGGCCACAAGGGCACATTGCTGGCTCATGGTCATCCTGCTGTCCACCAGGACCCCCAGGTCCCTTTCCCCTACACTGCTCTCTAATAGGTCATTCCCCAATTTATACTGGAACCTGAACAAGATACTGGTACCTGAACAAGAAGCAAAACTGCCCAGATGTCTGGTGGCCCATCCTTCCACTGGCCTAAGCTCCAAAACTGTAGTACAGATGAAGCTGGTAAAAGCATTCAAACCCTACACATTTCTGTAACCAAACCCAATTTGACTCAAATTTGTCTTGGACAGTGGCTGACCATTAGACAGGACCAATGCTGATGGAGTCTACCTCCACTAGCCAAAATGTGAAAGTGTGAAGGCTATACCTGCAGTTGCACAAAGTCCTTCTTCCCTCTGAAGCCTAAGCTGCCTTGTCCTCTCCTTCAGCTGCAGCTGGAGGGAAAGGACCGAGTGTGACCAAAGGGTGGTATCAGAGCAGCACTGGCTTGCCTATGTGTAGGCTGCCATGGAAACACCTTGAAAATCTCATCTGAAGTTCCTCAACTGGTTAATACCAGCATTGCTGCAAAATAACCATCCTGCTCCCAGTACCTTATACCCTGCCACTGGCATGGGTGTATGCAACCACACAGTGGAACTGAGCTGGTGAAAAGTCAGAACATTGGTTTTGTTGGCTAAACCACAACCCCACGTGGCTTCCAGACCCAGCATGTGCTGCATGAGTCACAAAGGGGAAGGTGGTTGTAGGACCAGCAGCAGAGGAAGGCCAGGAGGAACACGGCGGTGCCTGCTATGCAGCCACCACTGACCCACCTGCTCCGCCATGGTCCCAGTCTGGCACAGGTACAAGTGCCAGCCCTTCACCCTGCACAGCTGCCTGTGCCAGGGCAGGCCAGGAGAGATGCTCGGGGACCTGACCGTCTTACAGTGGGCTTCAGGAAAGAATGTCATCAAGGACTACAACCAGCACATCCTGAAGGAATACACATCCAAGAAGTGTTGCAAGGGGCCTCAGGAAGGAACACAAACAAGGCCAAGATTAAGGGACTTAAGCAGTCTACAAAGAGGTGGACTAAGACCATCTATGCAATAAGGCCCAGAGTTTAAAAGATCCCTCTTCAGAGACCACTAGGGACCACCAGACCACCAAAAACCTCCAGAGAAGCCCCCTCAGAGACCCAGGCCGCATCTGTAATGACTATGCAACTATGATAATTAGTTCCAGGACACAGAATGTATATGTATTCCCTTTCCGTGAAATTCGATGCATATGTATGTCACAGAGTATCAAGCTGTGTCTGATGCCTCACATGGCCTGCACGTTAGGTGGAACTATCTCCCGTACATCCAGCACTGTAATAAAGAATGCCTGCTCCTTAATTCTACATTGCCCTTTAAGAGTTTTACTCCCAATTTTGGTAACAACAGGAGGAGCAGGTGATGGTAAGCGATCTGCACCGAACCGGGGCGACATCTCCCTGTGGCAGTCCCCCCTCCCCCTCAGCCCGCACCAGGAAGACTCTGAAGCCTCCAGGTGCACTCTGAAGGGTTCGATACGAGGCCGCGGAGCGGGAGAACAGCCCCCCCCAGGCCCGGCCGCCATCTCCCGCTACCCTGAGGAGCCTCCACGCACTGCGCCTGTGCCTCAACCAGGCCGCGCCTGCGCAGACTGCACCAGCGGCGTATCGCGCCTGCGCCAAATGCGGATCGCGCCTGCGCCAAATGCGGATCGCGCCTGCGCCCGCCGCTTGCGTATGCGCTGCCTCCCCCGCGCCCCGCCGAGAAGATGGCGGCGCCGTGAGCCGCGCGGTGCTGGCCGTGCTCCTCCACCATGAGGAATCTGCGGCTGCTGCGCACCGGTGGCCGCCGCTGCGCCGCCGCCCGGGGCACCCCGCAGTGCTTCTGCCTCGGTGTCGAGCCCGGCACCGTCTTCGTGGGCTCGCAGCACGGCCTTCAGGAGCTGGGCCCCGCCGCCGACTCGGTGAGAGCCGCCGCCCTCTTGCCGTTGTCAGGCTCGGGCAGGGCTGTGGCTTCGGGGGAGGGCGCCGGTGCCCGCCGGCTGTCGCGCATCGCCGCGAGTGTGTTGTCAGGGACGGGTTCTGTTCTCCCTGTGCAAAACTGGAATCAAGCGTTCGGGCCTGACGGTGGCTGGGAAGCTGCCTGCGAGGCTGCACCGTGATCTCGGTGGCTGGCTGTGCTTTGAAAATAAGCCTGCCCCCACGGGAGTGGTTGTATTTGACATGGGTCGTTCTTGTGCTGAAGCCTTAAGCGTGATCAGGGAGCAGGTGTGTCAGACATAGCTCACAAGGCAGAAACAAAACCGCAAAGGGGTAATGAAGAGGACACGAGGAAGTTTTTGAAGCCTTGCTCTAAGGAATGAAACCAAGCATATCGATAAAGAAAAAAATGCTGTTGAGCCATGAATTCCTGCTCAGGCTGACCTGCAGTGTCACAGAGTCTCTGGAAACACTGCATCTGGTTCCCTCAGTGCGCTCAGTTCTGAAGTTAGCTGGCAGAAGAGCTTTTCACTTTCCTGGGATCTCATTTTTGAAGAAGGGTGTTTTCTGAAAATCTCAGTTGTGGTCTGTTTGTGAAGGCTGTAAACTTAGAATTAAAAAGAAATAAAACCTCTGGAGTTTATATGAAGTTGCTAAGCATGTCACTTTCCTTTTCTGTTTTAGGGGGTTGATTATTTCAGGTCTTCTGTGTTTTTTTCTCTGATGGCTGGATGTGTAAAACATTCAGCTAAGCTAGAGAGAGCTATTTTAGCTAAAACTTTCTTGTTTTGCTGCATCTGAATGCATAGCCAACTAGTTTTCCTTTTGATTTTTTTTTTTTTAACACTGTGTGTAAAGTCTGAATGACCTCTTCAAAGTATTGGGACACTTTAAGCAGCTCTCCATTCATCTCTTAATGTTGATACTGTGGAGGATTATGAAAAGGCAGTTGAAAGATGAGCAACAAGACAAATTGGAAGCTGCAGTATCGCCATTTATTATTTGCTTGCTTACGTGAGCTTCCTTATTGTTTAGCATTTTTAACATCAGAGTTTCCCATGAATAAGTGAAGATAAGTACTTGCGCTACGGCTCTTTCCTGATGCCACTCACATACTTGCTTCTGCTGTGTGTAATGCTTCATGTAATTGTAGTAGAATGAAATATACCCATGGATGTTATTCTGTCATTTCTGTGATGGGGTGATGTGTAGTTAGTAAGCCATTGCCTTTTCTGTGTCAAGGTGTCAAGAGAAGTTTCCTTGACTGCAGAGGGTTTCCTGCCTGAGGATGGAAGTGGCCAAATCGTGGGTCTTGAAGATCTTCCAGAGCAGGAGTGTGTGTGTGTTGCTACAGCAGCTGGAGACATCCTACTGTGCAATCTTGACACAAAGCAGGTAACATGGCAGGCACAACAATACTGATGGATTTTGAAAGAAAGGATGACACTCTTTTAATTTCTTCAGGGAGCAGTTTTATGTTTATGACATACTGAGATGTGATTAGTCTCCCTTATCTGAACAGATGAGCTGATTTTTCAGGGAGCAGGATTAAGCACAGAATATATACTCTATAAAAGAACCAGAATTGAAACAGCGGCTTGCCTGTCCACAGACATAGTCCTGTATATTTGCTCAGGAGCCTATTGGCACGCACCCTGCAGAAGGGAATCCACTGGACTGTTATGAATCCATTCATAACATATAGTGTAGCTGTCTTTTAGTGTCAGTCAATACAGAATATCATGCTGACATGACTTAACTGAAAAGAGGAGAAAATGTTGTGTGTTGTGCTTTGAAGAACATTTGGGATAAAAAAGTCCTAGAAAACACTAAAGGGAAACCAAAGTATCTTAGCTGAGTAAATATGGCAGGAACTGAGATGCTCCTTCCTCAGTGTCAGATTTGTGCAGTCTTCAGCAAGACATTTAAACATCACAGCAGCACCCTCTGAAGTCTGCATCAGGTCCCACAATACTAGCCCAACAGTGCAGGTGTGGGTAGGCGTGAGATGACAGTGGTCTGTCTGGGTTAACTGTCAGGTTATGGTTATTTGCAGCTCACCTGTTCTGGTTTCTGTTTGGGTTTGGTTTGCAGATACCACTTAAATATGCAATCAACTGTATCTGAAAAATGTGCCCTATATTGCAACTTAAAACACATCATAAGGGAATAGAGATTAACAAAAGATGTGATACATGAGGCTTTTCTTGCACTCATATGTGGGTCAGAGTTGAGGTTTAACTTCAGATCCTTTATTTAAAGGCTTTTTGGCTTTCTTTTTCTGTTCTAAAGTTGTGTTCTTTCAGTGCAGTCTAGGCAGTAAGAAGGAAGTCTTGAAGGTTTCTCTGCTCATTTTCAATCCTTTTGCATGTGGATTATGGTTACTCTGCCCACCGGTGCCCGCTTGCTTTACCTGTAAAGATTGTGACACCCAAGCTTAATTGCTTGAATGTCATCATCTTGCTGTTTATCACAGTTCTGTTCCACACCTTTAGCAAGTCAGGATAACAGTGCATGGCAGAAGCTCTCTGCCCACTGCCTTCACTTTGATACTAATAATGGCCAAGTAAAACTCAACCAGTTTTTCATAAACTTTGAAGTTAGTACTGATATGTAAAGTTGTCAAGTTCAGCATGCACAAGCTGATCAGAGTTTTAATGGATATATTGTCCCTTAACTACATGTTGGAATTCTCTAGGTAAGAACCATTATTTCTGTGTTTTGTGACTGCAGTATGTTTACCAATGTAACCAGAGACCCAATCAGGCAGTATTGGTATTTGCACTATACATGCTGACATAAGACTGAGAGTTGCAGAATAAAGCTCTTACTAAAACTGTGTATGGTAGAAGATGCTAATCACTAGATTATCTGGACTTTCATATAGAAACATTCTGTAACCATCTTTAGTTAGAAATGTTTCTTTTGTTTCATTCAACATAAAGGGTAAAGTAAGACTTGTGACTTTTCTAAGTAGGAGAGGACTTTCCTCCCTTGGTGACTGATTGCTTTTTGTGCTGCACTGGTGTTCTGCACCTCTGTGATCTTATTTTGGTCTTGCAGGTGGAATGTGTTGGAAGTGTGGACAGTGGTCTGAGTACCATGAGCTGGAGTCCTGACCAAGAGCTTGTTTTGCTTGCAACAGGTACCAAAACCAGCCTGTAAGCTTTCTGCTTTTAGGAGTGAAACCCACTATGCCCAAAATGTAAAACACAGTTAAGTTTAAGATAGAAGCAACAAAATACAAAGTTCTGAAATGGGGGCTAAGAATTAAAGAGAGAAGAAAACCACTTGATCCTGTATATGAGATTTCATTTCATGATCCATGAGGTGCTTTGGTGATCCAAGTAGAAGCTGTTCAGGCCCCAAAAGACAGATTTTACAGAACAGTAATTAGTCTTTCATATCTTCCAAAGAAGTACACTTGATCTTGTCTTTGAAACATAAAGACTCCTGCTTTATATCCCCATTTGATTTCTTAGTAACAAAAACTGCTTCTTATTCTTTGGGAGGAAAAGTATGTGTCACAGGCTCAACTTAGCTACAGATGTGTCTCACCTAGAAAATAAAGTTAGCCTCAAGTAAAACAATCACAGAATACTTAGGGTTGGACATCACCTATTCCAGCCCCCATACTCAAAACAGGTTACCTGGAGCGAGTTCAGATTTTGGGTATCTCCAAGGATGGAGACCCCACAACCTCTGTGGACACCCTGTTCCCGTCTGTGACCATCCTCAAGTAAAAAATCATTTTCTTGTGTTTTAAAGGAATTTGCTGTATCTTAGTTTGTGCTCATTGCCTCTTGTGCTGTCACTCAGCACCACTAAAAGCCTGGCTCTGTCTTCTTTACTGTACCCCACCTCCCTCACAAGGTATTTATACACACTGATGAGATGCCCCTGAGCCTTCTCTCCACAGGAGTCTGATTTCTGTCCACCTCCTCTCATGTGACAGATTCACCAAGCCCTTAATCATTTGTGTGACCCTTTGCTGCACTCATTCCAGTATGTCCTTGTCTGTCTTGTCAGTTCTGGGGACCCCAGAACTGAAGCCAGCATTGTACATGTGTTTCACCAGCACTGAGTAAAGGAGAAGGATCACATCCTTCGACCTGCTGGCAACACTCCTAATGCAGCCCAGGGTGCTGCTAGCCACCTATGCAGCATACTGCTGGCTCACATTCAACCTGGTGTCCCTCAGGAAACAGGACATTTTTTTACCAAGCTACTATCCAGCTGCTTGTCTCCCAGTCTGTCCTGGTGCCTGAGATTATTATTTTCCAGGTGTAGGACATGGCTTTTTCCCTTGTTGAGCTTCATAAGGTTCTTGGCAGCCCATCTTGCCTACATGACAAAGTCCTAGAGGACAGCAGCACAACATTCTGGTCTACCTGCTACTTTTCCCAGTTTTGTGTCATCTACAAACTTGCTGAATGTCCCATCCTCCAGGTCATTTCATTACTGAAGATGTTAAACGTTGGCACTACTGTCCACGTGCCACTGGTGATTGACCTCAAGTTGGACTGCTAGCAAGATTTTGAGCTTGGCAGTTCAGCTGGTTTTAAGTCCACTTCACTGTCCTTTTATCTATCCCATGCTTCAGGAGTTTGTCCTTGATGATGTTATGGAAGACAGTGTCAAAAGCCTTATTAGAATCAAGATAAATGACCTCCACTGGTCTCCCCATATCTACAAGTTGGTTGTCTCATTGTAGAAGGCTATCAGGATGGTCAGGCATGATTTCCCCTTTATAAATCCATGCTGACTGCTCCCAGTCACCTTCTTGTCCAGAAGAAAAAATGTTTACGAGTAACAGGTACTTATTTTGAAGGTGGAAAAATCTTCTTAAGATTAGGGCAGGAAGCATGTGTTTGAAGAGACAGTTGAAAGTGTTCTTCCATTCCAGTTTGAGATTTTGTGTGAGGTATGATGTTACCATTAGAAATATTTCTATATTCAAGTCCATGGCAGAGCAGTAGGACAACACAGGAGAACATTGAGGTTTTAGTTGTTGGAGATACCATTACCAGTACTGATTTTAAATGTCTACCTTGCAGGTCAACAAACACTCATCATGATGACAAGGGATTTTGAACCGATTACTGAAAAGCAAATCCACCAGGATGAATTTGGGGAAGGTGAGAGGTGCACTGCAGTGAAGTTGTTCAAACTGATGTCATTGATGTGTTGCAAGTATGTAGAAAGTAAAGAAATGAAGCTGAGCACTTAATGACACCACATCACCCCCCCCCACCCCCAAACTTTTTAAAATGTAAAGCTGCCAGACAGCTGAAGGGGAACACCAATATTTTACTTGTCAGCATAAATTCAGTAGGATTCCTATATTAGAGGACTTCCTGAGCTATGTAAATTTCCTGCAGGTTTTTAGAACTGGACTTGTATGGAAGGTGTGGGTGTCTTGGAGCTGTGGTTGCATTTACCATGCTGTTCAGAGTAGTGCTGTAAATCTTCTACTAAAATGATTATTTCTTCCTCAGGAAAGTTTGTTGCTCTTGGCTGGGGTAAGAAGGAGACACAGTTCCATGGATCAGAGGGAAAAGAGGCAGCTCATCGCAAGCAGGCGGTAATGATACTTCTCTTATGACACACGTGCTGTCTGGGAAAACGTGCGTAAAGAGAGTCTCTGTTACTTATGCAGTGCCAGTTTGCCACTGCCTTCCTGGTAGTTGTCTTCATAGGCTGCTTCTGTTTGTTTCTGTTGCTATTTGAAATCCATCGTTTTTACCCTCCTCCTAATTCAAGATGGCAGCTGGGAGTAATTAGGACTGTTCATACAGAGCTCAAAACAAGAGGATTTGCAAGCAGTAGTGCTTGCAGAGGTAAAGCCACCCTTAAATCAGCGTGACAGATTTTGCTGAATGTGTGGTATATACCATAGTGTTCATATGACCAAGAGAAATGGAAAGCAGTTTGGCTGAGAGCAGCAGAAATAACAGTTGTTTGAGCTGCTGGGAGGCAAGAGTTGAAGGATTTGCACTACTGAACTTCTCCAGTCATGTGAGGCAGCTCCGTGTGCCTGAACATTTTAGCTAGTTGCTCCTTTGTCTGACACCACCTTGTTTGGGTCTTGTGTTCTCTACTTTTTATGTGGTGAAAAGTCAGGTAGCTAAAACCACTCCACTGCTGGATTTTTAATTCTTGTGGTTAAGTTTCAAAATTAAAACTGGCCTGCTGAAACCTGGCAGTCTGGAGTGCAGAGACGTGAAATGTGACCTGTTCCAGCTTTACTGTTAGGAGGGACAGGACAAAGCTTGGCTGTATCTGGAAAAAAATGCCTATTTTGACAATGCTAAACCTTTGAACAGCTGCCTCTTTTTGTGTATTTTGTTGAGATCTATTTTTTTTTCTGTGTTGTTTTGTGAGGAACCTGTTTGCCTCAAAGAACATGGCTTCTCATCCCAGCTTCTGTCTGCCATACCAGTTGCCTGGATGGCATGACTTTCTCACCTTCTTCTTCCAAGGGTTGTGACTCCTGGCATCAGTCATGAGCAAACCCTGATTCACCTTTGTGTCCAGCCTATGCACAGCTGCTCTGTAAGCAGAGATCCTGGTGGAGGGGAAGGATAGGGTGTGTTCATGTCAACAGACATCAGTCATATGCACTTGCAGGAAGAGCAGATTGAATTTACAGAGTTTTAATTCTAGTACTTCCTAAAATAACATTCTGAGTAATGAATTTTTAACTTTGCAGCCTTATGGGGGTTTTTTTGGTGGGTTGATTCCACACTAGGGCTCTTGAAAGAGCTGTCTTAGCAATGCAGTCTGTTTTGACAAAGACAGCAGTGGCTTTCCCAAGCTTTGATCCAACTTTCTCTTGTGTGACTTCAGGAAGTGTCGCCTACTTCAGCCTGGGACGATGGCAGGCCTCGGGTGACGTGGAGAGGAGATGGGCAGTTTGTTGCAGTGAGTGCTGTGTGTCCAGAGACAGGTATGGGACCAAACTTCTTTGAAATACCAACATGTGTAAGAGTCTTCTTAAGCAGAAACTAGGCAAGGCAAGAACTGGCTGGTGTTCATGGTCTCTTAGCCTTAAAGCAAGGATGAGGTGAGCTAGTTAATTGCTCTTTTCTCTGTTTTAGTGTTCTCAGAGGCATTTTATAGACACAGTAGTTTCAACACTTTCTTTGTGGTTTGGTTTTCAGTCTGATGAGAAGCCAGGAGAGGTTAGTGCTGAGCAGTATTTATCCAAACTGCTTCTTTTGCTAGTGCTAAATCACCACTCAAGCTCTAAACAATCTCTGATGGGCTCCCAGCACCAAATGGATGAATCTGCTTTGATTGCCATACCCACATTCCCTCATACTAGCAGTTTGACCTTGTACACTTGTGTTTGAATACCGGTAATACTTTTACCTAAGTTTTGCCCTAGAGCTAAAGTGCTGATGAGTGCAAACATTTCTTGTGAGATGGTAATTGATGCCTTCCATGATAAATGTTACTGAGTAATTTAAAGGTATTGGTCAACATCTTGAACAGCATGAAACTGCACTGCTCTTCCACTAGTTTGGGTTTTTACTGTTAGTACTTCAGATTATGGAGGATCTTGCGTTTATAGGAAGATTTTAACATTCCTGTTGTGAAAGCTGGAGAGGAAAATGGCTATGACCGAGTTACATCAGACTGAAATTCCTACTTGGTTCCTTTAGAGTCACTCAGTTTCTATGGGAGAACTACCTGGTACAGAATAAGTTCCTAACCCTTAAGGTGTGCAAGAGAAATCTTTTTATTTATGTGCGTCAACATTTGCTCTCCTGCCCTCATAAAATGAGAAAAGTCTTTTCCCGGTGCTTTCTTCCACCTTTATCTCATTCCTCTCTCAACCTGTAGGTGCTCGGAAGGTCCGAGTATGGAACAGAGAGCTTGTACTGCAGTCAACAAGTGAGCCTGTCTCAGGATTAGAACAAGCACTGTCTTGGAAGTGAGTAGCAAAGCCGTTTGTATGCTGGCAGCAGAGTTGTTTTTTATTCACTGCTTACAGTCTTTAATCAGCATCAGTTTCATTTCTTGTGTGTTTATTTTCCTATCTCTTGAAGGAAGCTTCCTTCTGATCCAGCATGAGTAAGAGTAGCCCTTTAAATCCTGAAAAGCCTAATACTTGCATTATGTGTGGGAAGAAGGGCTAGTTTCTCTGTACAATCTCAATGTCAAGTGTTTTTGGATTCAGCTGTATGAATAGGAATATTACGGGTCCCTTTGCCAGTGCTCACATTTATTTGCTTGCCTGAGGATGTTGTGAGCCCTGGAAAATGTCTGGGTCAGACCTATGACTTTGTACAGTGCTGAGGAAAACACATCCTCTGCTGCCCTTTTCTTCAGGTCTCTGGAGAAAATGTCAGATGATTGGTGTTTAAAATGACATTCGGTGATTATGTGAGCAACTGCTTTTCATTTGGATCTTTTTTAAGGTCTTTTGGAAACCTGATAGCATCCACACAAGAAAAACCCAACAGACATGATGTGGTTTTTTTGGAGAAGAATGGACTTCTTCATGGAGAGTTCACCCTCCCATTCCAGAAAGGACAGGTCAAAGTAAGTGCTGTGTCTGGTCTTCTTTGGTCAGGGTGTAACGGAGAGGAGGACTAGATCTCTTCCAGATTCTAGGAGGAAGTTTTAGACTTAACACTTAGTGTTGGTCCAAATGGAAAAAGTGACTTGAAAAGAGAACCGCGAAGAAGCCTGTGGAGAAGATGCAATGCCCTCTGCAGGCTCATAGTACAGACATAACTACAGGGGGATTGTAGCTCTGGGGTGCTTCTGGCCTCTGTATAATTCCTACCAGTCAAATGCTTCAAAAATTCTGTTCAGGATATCAGCTGTTGCAAGAATGAGGTGAAATACTCACATTGTCCCAAATAAAAGAAGTGAGAAGCTACTGCTAGGGTATTAGTTTGTCTTCTGCCTTTGCATACTGAGAGGTCTTTTGGAAATGCTTCCTTAGTGCCAAGGAAAGCAGAGAGAACACTGCTGTCATGTTTGTGGTTGTATTGCCTCTTCAGCTGTGTGGAACCACTGTGACAGGTTCTGCTTCAGGATGCTTTTCTCCAGCTGTGAGGAGCTTTGCAGTACACAAGGGCTATGTTAGTATATTTAACCCATGCACCTTTCATTGGTGAAAATAAAGAGCAGCTCATGTCTTGCAAACCAATTGAGAGTATATCCACCCTGCGTGAAAGCAACAATATCACTAAGGGCCATGTTTGTTTCTGCAGGTTAATGAACTGCTTTGGAACGCAGATTCTACAATCCTGGCTATATGGCTGGAAGACCTGAAGGTGGAAGACTCCAACCCAAACAGTTACGGTGAGAGCACTGTGAAGCTCAGGCTCTTAACACTTGCCTGCAGATGTGGTTTCCAGTGGGTATTCCTTTTCCAGTTAGGAGACCCTGGGGAGGCCTACCTTCATCTTTGAGACCCTTGTGCAGGTCAGGAAGAACAGTAGTTCTTCCTGAGAACAAATAGTTGAGCCTGAGCTCAAAGGATCTTCCAGGCTGCTGTGACTGGAAGTGGTATTAAAATGGAATGCTGAAGATGTGAGCCCTTCATAAAACATGGATGTCTTCTCACAAGGGCAGCTTAAAGAATTCTAGGATTTACTCTTTTGCATGAAGTCTGTATTATTGTGCTGGGTGTTGTATGACACAGCCCATGGGCTGAAGGCTAGAATTATTTTTTTCCTTGCATTTGACCCACCTCTAGGGGAGCAGTGATGGTAGGGAGGGTTTGGGATGGGTCTCAAATAGTAATCTGGTATAACTATTTGTTTTTCTATAGTTCAGCTCTGGACCACAGGGAACTATCACTGGTACCTGAAGCAAAGTCTACATTTTGGTAGCCTGGAGGAAAATCAGTTGGTGTCGCTGCTGTGGGACCAAGAGAACCCGTACAGACTGCATGTACTCTGCCAGGGTTGGCATTACCTCTCCTATGACTGGCATTGGACCACAGACCATGGGATGGGAGAGAATAGCCAGCACATGGCAAATGTAGCTGTCATAGATGGGGGTAAGCAGTGGGACTGCTTTGCAGCTCTAGGGTCAGAAGAGATGGCGTAGCCTTCTGTATGCAGGCTGGGTGGGATTATGGTAGCTCTTCTGTTTGCTATTGCTACTAAGCTGTTAGTGAGGAGGACCGTGTAATTGGTGGAAGTTTCAGAGGTGGTTCAATGGAGTTACCTGCTAAGGGCACAGCAACTCTATTTTCCTGTAACATTTTTCCTACTTTCAGTAAAGAATCTAACAAGATCCTCACTAACATTAGGACTGAGTTACAGCTTGGGTTTTTTCCTCTTTTATTCCACAGATAAAGTGCTTGTCACTGCATTCCAGCATGCTGTGGTGCCTCCACCCATGTGTACTTATGAGATCCAGCTCCAACAGGCAGTTAATCAGGTTGCGTTTCACACAGACCTCAAACATAGTGGAGACATGGCTATCCTGGATGCTGATAACAAGATCTCTGTGTACAGATATGGTGAGAGCATGTTGCACTGTCTTGTTAAAGAAAACCCTCTGTCCCTGAGTGCAGTACCTTGGAGGACTAGTAGGGTGATGGTCACTCAAGCCTTTAGTAGTCAGGAGTGAGAAATACCTGGTTCCCCTGTGGGTTTAAGCTCAGTTCTCTCATTTCCAGTGTTTTGGGTGGCACAGGAAGGTTTTGGTGGTGCATTGGCTGTGTGAGAAGGTGGCATTCAGCACTTGGCTATATGCTGATACTGATAATACCCTTCTACCTATTTTCTCCCTACTTGGGCTTGAGACAAGTGCAAGTGGTATCTTGTGTAATCTCTTCTAGTGGCATGTTGCTGATTAGCACTGGAGATTTCTGGGAACAGGTTCCTGGGGTCTATCTGAGGCACCCAAAGCAATCCTATATGCAGTATAATACTCAGTGTGCTGTGAGACAAGGGACTGTTGCTGCTGTCTCTTGAGTTTTGTATTGTGACACTACAAGACAACTGTTCCTCAGGGTAAAATGATGATCAGGTGTTGGCTTTACATGTTGGGGTGATATTTTCTGACTTTTATAATAGTTTCCTGTAGCATCTGCTTTTTGGTTAGAATGAAGATAGAAGGGGCTCTATTGGCAGGATCTCTAAACTCTGCTTTGTTCTAGGACAACAGCTCTAAACTCCGCTCTGTTCTTCACTTGCTAGGACAGAGCACAACAAATGACCCCACTGTCAGGTTTGGAGCTGTGGGTGGAAATGGATTTAAGGCAGCTGTGGAAACACCACACCTGGATAAAACCTACAGGTAATATAGGACCAGTACAGCTGTAGTGGGGAGAAGAGGATACTGCCTGACTGAATGTTTTAGAAGTCACAGCTCTGAGCACTTGCCTCAAGATTTTAAAGAGGTTGTCAGATAACATGGTTTCATTGTGCTGACACTGGTGCTAAGGATTGGGCAACACATTGGGCAGTTTATCCTGAGAAGTGTCCCTGCCTGAGGCCTTGGTCTGGCAGGAGCAGTGACTGTCAGTGACAACACTGGGGTAGCCTTTCCTGTGCCTGGTGCTCGGGGCATTGTGGTGCTGCACTTTGTGCTCCTGCTCCTGAGGCGAAAGAGATGGCTGTGCAGTGCCCAGGCCCTTGATCACAGCACACTAAGCAACAGAGCTGCTTGTGTGTCAGGGACAATGACAGGGTAAAAGAACCCACCCTGGTCTACATTTCTTCCTACACACAGTTGGCATGGGAGCAGTACTGCCTAGGGAAAACAAGTGGGGCTCCCTGGGTCTCCTCCTTCACCTCCAGCCTAGCCTGTGGCAGGATTAGTGTTTTTGGTGACTGTGTTTGTGCACTGGACTTCTAGGCATGCTGTGTGTCTGAACAGCCAGAGTGTGCCAAGGAAGACCTGCACCTCTCCAGTGAGGTGGCCTACTGAAATCAGATTTGATTTGCTTCCCAGTGTCTCTTTATTTTGTAACAGAGTTGATGTGGACAGTGACAACAATGAAGTGATGAATCCTCTGGGGCTCCGATTTCTCACTTGGCTGCCAGATGGCAGCTTCCTGGTGGTTGGTCAGGGTCAGCATGCTGCTCAGTCTGTCCTTCACCATCTGACTGCATCTCATGTGGCTGGAGCTGAAGAGAAACGCCTGAATTTACGGTACTAGAGATCTGTCAGTTGTAGGTGAAGTTTGAGAGCACCTCTGGGCAGTGACTAGAATGAATTAAGCCTCTCAGCGGACATGCAGCCTGGGGGCTGTGGGTTGGGGAATTTGGCTCTCTTCCTGCAGGAGAACCAAACAGCTCATGAAGCTGCCTACTGGTCAGCACTTGTCTGTAGTCTTAATACCTACACCCAGCCTGACAAGAGGGTGTACGCTAAGATGCCTCTGTCAGTACAGGATAGTTCTGTTCCTTTATCTGGATTTCAGACCCATCCATGGGGACTGAGCTGCTCCATTCTGTCCTTTGCCCACCATTATCAAGGTCCAGAAAGGGACTGGTAGCCCTTGTTACTCCTCTCCTTCCCCGCAACCCCCCCACCTGCTGGGCTTTGTGGGGTCAGTTGAACTAAAACAAAATCACAGAAGGAAGCCACATGGGGTACAGAAATCTGCTTCCTAGGGGTATCCTGAGAGTTGCTTTCTGCAGCACTGACACAGCAATGGCTGATTTGCATGTGCACTGTAGATCATAACAAAAGCAGTGTGGGCTCTGCAGGTGCTCGAAGTATGCAGACAATGACTAGCATAGTTAGGCAGACGCCTGTTGGCTCAAGTTGCTGGTGTTCTGTGGTGCCAGTGCCAGCTGATGTAGGTATGAAAAGGCTGGAGAACATCCTTACATGAACAAGGTATCCTACCCATGCTGGAAATGTACATTCTTTCATCTAGCCACAAGAATGGCAGGATCTAGCTGTTAAATTTATCTTCTGTGATTCATATTCTAGCTGTTAAATTTATCTTCTGTGATTCATGTTCTATGTCTTCTGTGTCTTGCTCCAGGTTGTCTGTGCCTGTAGATGGAGAAGTGATCAGCCTGTGCTGCAGCCCTGTGACCAAAACTGTAGCTCTGCAGCTGGCTGATAGACAGATCCTGAAATACCTCTGGGGTGAGCTGGGCCCTTTTAAAGTACCTGGTCTGAGGCATAGTTATTACAGATTTCTCAAAAAGTTTAATGAAATGATTTGGCTTCCAGGGGCATGAGTGACTCCTGCTGGTAGTTGGTCCTGGATTTTATGCTCCTTCTGCTCCCTCCTAGAAATGGGCCAAAATTAGTGATTTGTGTTAGAAAGCAGTTCATGTTGTTGAGAATGATAGTTTAGACTTCATGATTTGAAAAGAAGGTCACTGGTGTAGTGATTTCAGAAGAGCTGACTGACTGCTACATCCTTGGCACTTCTCTTTTATTCTACAGTGGAATAAAGATGCTGCTTAGTCTCTAGAAGTTACCACCTTCTTGTCTGCTGTATCCTGAACTTTGGTACCAGCAGTCCTCCTCTCTGTCAGATAGTGGAGCTTATTCTCCGCTCTGGTTTTCTTGATGTACATGTCATGTGGTTGTAACGTCTGAATCTTTGATTGGCTGAAGACCAGTTTAATCTTCTTTGCTCTTTAGAGGCTTCTACTCCAGTCCTTGAGCCCTGGCGGACTAGCAGTGGCTCTGCTGTTCAGTTCCCCTACCCTTGCGTGCAGACTTGTATCACGAGGATCAGTGGTGAAGTAAGTAAGCCTTTGAGCAGATTAAATTCCCTGCTTAGTTAATCTCTGTATCAAATGTGCACCATGATCCTCTGCCCCCAGTCCACTGATGTTTCTTAATAGTGTTTCTAATAAGGCCCTGTGCGGAGATGAGTGTATCTTTGCATATCTTCTAGAGCACTTCTGATGGCTTGCAGTTAACACTCCATCTCCCTGTTCTATGAATACAATGAATAATGTCTTTGAAGAGTGAGAAATTGCAAACTTAAAATTTCCAGCAGTCACTGCCCTGCTCTTTTGAGAACAGTATTTTTCTGTTTTATCTGAACTTACCTATTAGCAAATATGGCTGTGTTGAGTCACTGCAATCTCCTACTACTGGTGTTTCCTATTGGAGATGTTTCTTGAGAGCTACAACAGCTTAAGGAATGACTAGCTGCTTTGCTGGTAGTTTCAGAGTTCCTTTCCTTCAATGTTCATCTAAGTGAGTGCTGTATGGAGTTGCCTTGCTCTGCTCTATACTACTGTTTTTCCTCTGGTATTTTGGACTAAATGCTGCTGAATGGAAAAAAAAAAATAGCTGGCATGGTTTCTGCTTCTATTTTGTTACTGTGCAGTTTCTGTTACAGGGTAGACCAAGCTGGGTTTCCAGCCAGATGTGTTTAAAGAGACTTAAGTAAGCCCTCCTGGTACAGAGGTTGTATGACTTCTTGTTCAGCTTCCCTAAGTCATTCCTATGAGGTACCCAGTACCTAATGGTGAGGTACTTCAACCTGGTGCTGGTCAGTGTTGTGAAACACCAGAGATTGTGACACTGATAGCTTCTGTTTGTCATCCTTTCTATTTACAGGAGATGGTCTTGGGCCTCACAGATCGATGCCGTTTTTTTGTTAATGATATTGAGGTACCAAAGTTTTTGCCCCCATTACATCCCCTTTTCCTCTGCCAAAGGCAGCTTTCCTGTTCTGCTCTATAAAGTGGTAAACTTCACCATTTTTCTACAGGTTGCTTCCAACATCACCTCATTTGCAACATACAACGAGTTTTTGTTGGTGACAACTAACTCCCACACCTGTCAGTGCTTCTGCTTGGAGAACATATCAGTGAAAGGCAAGTGCCCACTCTGGCTGCCTGCTGCTGACAGCTCATGGCCATTGTCTTGGAACCACAAGATGTCCCCATTTTTCACATCCAAACCTGCTATATTAGAGTCACTCAGAGCAGCTGCTTAAGAGACAGAGGAAGAGAGCTGCTTTCAAAAATCTGTCAGAGAGCAAGGAGCCCAGGGAACTGACTTTGTGTATCACATCCTCTGCCCAGGGAGCAGGATTTGCCCTGTAGTTGTCCCTTCACTATTTTCAACAGCTTATCCCTGCATTCTCTTCCTCCCCTCCACGTCCAAAAAAAGAAAGGGCTGTGTGCTATTTGAGGATGTGTGTTGGAGAAGGGATCTCAGTAAGAAGAGTTTCTGGTGGCATCTGGCTATGAGAGGTATGTCTTCATACCTGGGAAAGATAAGATGACAGTAATCAGTCCTTTACATATTTCAGTGCTTCTCTCATCTGGTCTCTTGAGCTTTATGATCCTGTTCTGTAGAGGACATATCTCTACTTTGTGTGCAGCAGTGCTTAGCCCTAAGAGTCCTCTTCCTATCTGGAACTGTTGGAGTTCACTGGTGTATTGTTGATCCAGTGTGATCTTACAGGACCACATAGGAAAGCCTGACTAAGACACCGTGCTGCATGTGTGCTGATAAATATGTTGTCTTCAGACCTTCAGGCTGGCCTGAGCAGCGCTGCTGCACCCAACAGCGAGACCCTGCGCAAGGTGGAGCGAGGTTCACGTATCATCACCGTTGTGCCCCAGGACACAAAGGTTGTGCTGCAGGTCAGTGTTCTGCCCGTGTCTGATGAGGTCTGCCATCAGAGAGTGTAGGGGGGCTGTCTCAGTGGGCAGCTGGCCAACCTGCAAATAATGTGTGCAGTGCTGCAAAGCTGCTGCCTTGTGCTGCTGCAGCCCAGTGCCTCACCAATCTCCAGCTGCCTGGCTGGATGTTGGAGGGGTTTTGAACTTGCCTGTGGGAGCTGGGTTCAGCACAGGCAGCTGGGTACATACAGAATTAGGAAGAGCTATTGAAATTCCTAATGGCTGAGGAAGTTTAGTGCCACATATTGTGGCCTCTCATGGTGAATCTCAGACTCACCTCCTAGTACTTGCTATATTTGCTTATAGTCTTCCGTTAGACTTGATGTGTCCCAAATCTGTGTTCTTTTCCTGGTGAGCAAGCTGGTAACACACAGTCTTGAAGTATTCCAAGTTTATTTCATCCATGCACATAGATGAGTGCCTGTCCCAAGACAGCAAACACTAACTCAAGAAATTTCTATATTTATACACTTATTATTACATATTCCAATAAGCAGTACATATGCATTGTTACTCTTTTTATTAATTGTTTCTGATTTTCTCGATTCTTTTTTAAATTAGTGCATAGGCTCCATATTCTCCTTCCATTGTTTTCTTTTTGAGTATGTGGTGTAATTTGAGTAGATGGTCCATGAGTGGGTGGTCACAATCTCCCCCTGACGGAATTACTTTTTGCTACTTCTTCCCTAATCTTGGCAGTTCCAGGCAGTTCTTCATGGTTTGCCAACCAAACCAATAGTTCATCATTCTTTAACTTCTGTTTCTGACAGGAATATCCTTCTTATCAACAAAGCCACATTGTCTAGTGGTTAGTTGCTAAATCCAATCTTGGAGTAGTCATGTAATTATTACTTCTCCATTTGAATTTCAGGTATGTAATTAAATAGGGTTGGGGCTGTACAGCAGCTAGTTTCTTGGTTGCTTCAATTACATTTTACATTTTTTTTAGTTAATGCAAACTTTAATACAGCATTGGCACTAAGCTTGTCTGAAGTGCTGAACTCACTCTTCTGGACCAGCAAAAGTTCACAGAGGGAAGTCATTTGAAAGGCATCTCTGGAGACCTGTAGCTCAACATCCTTCACAAAGCAGGCTAACCTGAAAGCTTGGTTAGGTTGCTCTGGATCTTGCCCAGTTGAGTGGAGTCCAGCATCCTGAGGAAGGAGTGTTTCTGAGATGAGAGAATCTTCAGATATTTTTCCACAGTTGTTGAAATTGTGTGTCCTTTGAAGTGAACAAACAGGCCATGCACATGGAAGTAGGAGACATGCCTGAAAAACTGTCCATTCCTCACTTTGCATTCAGCATAGGCAGAGTAACTACAAATAAATAATTGCGTGGATCTTGTGTTATAGATGCCAAGAGGAAATCTGGAGACTGTTCACCACCGAGCTCTGGTTCTTGCCCAGATTCGGAAGTGGCTAGACAGGTAAATAGCACTGCTGCATTCTGGTTTTCCCTCAGCCAGTCTGAGCTGTTAGAGGTTGGCCTTGTTTTGTTGTGCTGAAGGTAAGAAGGAGGCTAAACTCAAAGGAATTGACTTCATTAGTGGGAATGAAACTGTTTTTGGGGCTTCCAGCTAGAAATCCAGCTTTCAGCAGTCCCACTTGCCTCTTACTTCACTCCTGAAGGGTTTATATGTGTGCTGAGACTGTGTGGGTGGGAGAAATCTTCATCTGCTCCATTCTCCAAACATCTAAATCACTTCATGGTGAAGCTTGCTGGTTTTCATGTTTGGTTTGTTTAATTGATTTACAGTGAAGTTTTCTGAAACAAGTTGGTCCATTAGATTAAAATGTAGTTCTCTGTTTTAAGATAGGAAAAAAATAATGCAAGGCCTATATTGGTTCCTCCACCTGGTGTGCTGGTCTGTCTTACTGCAGACACTGACAAACAGGATTGACCTTGCACATTTTTTCTGGAAGGCAGTCTACATGGCTTATTGCCTAGGCTCTTCCCTTCCCAAGGGATCTGTGCTTACCTCTGGTCAGTTGCCTTTATTTGCAGTTACTGCACCTATCCACTGTGTAAACTGTTTCATTTGACTCGTTCCCCCAGGCTTATGTTCAAGGAAGCATTTCAGTGTATGAGGAAGCTGCGAATCAACCTCAATCTTCTCTATGACCACAATCCCAAGGCAAGTATGCCCAGTTCTGTTTTGTTGTTTTCCATATCCATCCAGCCTGGAATCCATTGACATTGAACAGTGGGCTCAGAAGAGGAGGTGTTCTTAGCTCTGCTTTCAGCAGGGATGGATGCTCTGTAGTGCTGCATCTTCATGCAGGCAGACTGGATTTAGCATTTCCTTCATCTTGTACATTCAGATAAGGTCTTTGAATTTGGTCTTGTACTTTACTCCTGTTACTCTGAACAGGTATGTTATATACTCTTGTTTATTTCAGGTATTTCTGGAAAATGCAGAAACCTTTATCAGGCAAATAGATTCTGTGAACTATATCAACTTATTTTTCACAGAACTGAAGTGAGTATAAATCTGCAAATGGAAGCATGCATATAATCTCTGGTGGTACATTTTGTCAAAATATTGACAGCTCTTCAATGTGGGTGCAAGGAGTCAGTGAGAAATCTGGCATGTTGGGTCATAAAGACTCTAGTAAGCCCAACAGTTTCAGGGACTGACAGTGTGCCTTGTTGGGAATTCCAGCTTGTAGGCAGCCATTATTTTTTTCCAGCAAGGGATTAGTGCATCATCTGACTGCTTGGACTTGTATTGTGGTGTACTGTACAGATATAAATGTGAACAGAAAAGTTCTGTTCCCTCATAAAGAGGAGCTAGATAGCACTGCCTGATGTCAAGATACTTGCTTAGATTCACAGATCCCCTGACTTCTTTTTCAAAGGTTGTGTGACAAGAGGCTTTAGGGCATTGGTAGCTTCAGGACTTCTCAAGCTTGCTGAATTAAATAATTGTTTAGAAGCTGGAACTGTCACTTAGTCATTCTGTTTTATTCTCAATTTTGACCTGATCTTAAATCTTTGTCTAGAAATAAAAGCAAATGGCTTAATTTTCAGAAATGCTCCAGGCTCAGCATCTCCACAGGATTTAGCTGTATCTTGAAAATCTTGCCTTCTGATTATTTGTACAACTGAAATAGTTGTCCTGACTGTTGTTTTTCAATGCCTCTTTTGGCTGAGAATCAGTTGGAATGGATGAGGGATGTTGAAGAGCTTTCTGGTAGTGTGGCAAGTTGTGCATCAACACAACATATGAGCTATTTTGTTGAGCAGTTATTTTCTGCATGCATTGGGGCTTCTTAGTGTTGTTATCTTTGTGCTGGGCTGTGTGCTGGACTGTGCTGGTATTCATGGCACCTGTTTTTATTTAGAGAAGAAGATTTCACAAAGAGTATGTACCCGTCTCTGAATGGCAGCAGTAACACTCAACCACACCGGCAGCCTGATCAGAAGAAAGTAAACCTCATATGTGATGTGATGAGAGTTGCCATGGAACACATTGACCCTCAAAAGTGAGCATTTTCTTGTTGTAGGTGAAGGAACCATTAGAGATATTTCTAGTAAGTCATTTGCAGAAAACAAAGCTATCCTTAACATCAGTGGTTTTGCTTCAGAGCCTCTGAGGTGAGCCTGTGCTCCACAAAACTTGTGTAGGCATACGTTCCATCTGCTGTGTATGCTGTCCTGAAAAACACAACATCTAATAATTCCACAGATAGCAAATCAACTTTTTTACTACGAGAATTAAAGTAATAGATGCAGGATGCTTTTAAAGATTTAAGAAATACACTCTATTTAGGAATAGTCAGTGTGGCATAGGGGACAGGGACATGAACAAGGTTGTCATCTCGGGGAGATACTGGCTTTTTGAGCAGTTGTTCTTTCAGAAGGATCTCAACTGTTCCATTTGAGACTGAATTACTTTAGTAAATCTTCAGCTGCGTATTTCTGAATTATTGCCCTTTTTAGTAACCATCCTCCCTGGATGAATCAAAGTCAGGCAAGGATAGAGGACAGGAAAACAGGATGACAGTGGTTAGTGAAGCAGTGTTAATCCATTGGCAGCTTATATGTGAAACAGTGGATAAAGGAGCAACAGATGGTGGGTTGATGCTGAATCCTGAGAATTTAGACACTTTACAGCAAACTGTTTCAGAAAACAAACCATACCCTTAAGCTGGGAGTGCTGTTTTGAAATAATATGTGTGAAATGCATGGAAGTGGAAATAATGTCCTGAAAAGCTTTCCTTTTATAAAAAAAAAAAGACCATTTTCATGCCAAATTTGATTGGAAAACTGTGTCCAGCTATCTGAGCTTTCAGAAGAGAGGTGTTCTCTCTCCATTATGCTGGCCGCCATGGTGAGGAAGCTAATTCTACTCAAAACACACCTCCAGTCTGGTGACATGGTTAGGGAGTGATGCGGAGTGAAAAACCCTTTCTGGTATATTCTGTTCTTTTACTGCCTTCCTTTAAAAAAACTGAAATACTTGTGCTGGGTTTTGTTTTACTAAAATGTAAAGTAGAGCTTGCACAAACTGCACTAAAATAAGAGTAGGTAATGTTTCTGCCCTCTCACTTTTTTATTTACTGCTTCTGTTTTCTTCAGATACTGCCTATCGATACTGACATCACATGTAAAGAAAAGCCCTCCAGAACTGGAAATTGCTCTCCAGAAGGTTCATGATCTTCGAGGTGTTGTATCAGAAACTCAAAAATTTCGAACATGGGTGGTCTGCAGAAACTGTCATTGTTAGCATGGTTCACCCTGAAAATTATTTTAAGGTGGCTATTCATGGAGTCAGCCAGAAAACAGAACTGTAACCTATGTGTTATAGATCTTGGAAGGAGGGACTGGTGACTTGGGAAGAGTATAAGGCTATTGTCAGGGGGTGTAGGCAGGCAACTAGGAAAGCTAAGGCCTCCTTAGAATTAAACCTGGCGAGAGGGGTCAAGGACAACAGAAAGCGCTTTTTCAAATACATAGCAGATAAAACTAACACCAGAGGCAATGTAGGCCCACTGATAAACGGGGAGGGTGCCCTGGTGACAGAAGATACAGAGAAGGCAGAGTTACTGAACACCTTCTTTGTCTCTGTGTACTCAGCTGGAGTCTGTCCTGAGGAGCTCTGTGCCCCTGAGGCCCCAGAGGAAGCCAGGACAATGGAGAAGTTTGCCTCGGTTGATGAGGACTGGGTTAAGGAGCAATTAAGCAATCTGGACATCCATAAATGCATGGGTCCAGATGGGACGCACCCACGGGTGCTGAGGGAGCTGGCTGAGGTCATT
>VYZX01001798.1:226124-334395 GCA_013401335.1 Brachypteracias leptosomus | reverse complement strand
CTGGAGAGAGTCCAGCGTAGGGCTACAAAGATGATTAAGGGAGTGGAGCATCTCCCTTATGAGGAAAGGCTGAGGGAGCTGGGTCTCTTTAGCTTGCAAAAGAGGAGACTGAGGGGAGACCTCATTAATGTTTATAAATATATAAAGGGGGAGTGTCACGAAGGTGGAGCCAGGCTCTTCTCAGTGACAAACAATGATAAGACAAGGGGTAGTGGGTACAAACTGGAACACAGGAGGTTCCACTTAAATATGAGAAGAAACTTCTTCTCAGTGAGGGTAACAGGACACTGGAACAGGCTGCCCAGGGAGGTTGTGGAGTCTCCTTCTCTGGAGATATTCAAAACCCGCCTGGACGTGTTCCTGTGTAACCTCATCTAGGTGATCCTGCTCCGGCAGGGGAAATGGACTAGATGATCTTTTGAGGTCCCTTCCAATCCCTGACATTCTGTGATTCTGTGTTAATGGAACAGTAGTATATCGGCTAAGATACTCTGCTGTACATGCCCTCAGCTCATTCTTTTACCTAGGTATGTCAGCAGATAACCCAGAGTAGGAGCTCCTTCCAGTCAGAGCTCTGGTTCCCCCAGTGTAGAATAGGAGGTTCCCATTTTGGGTCCTGGTATCTCAAGCTGTCAAACTTTGCCTTTATTCTGTGGCAATACTTCTGACTTGTCACTTGCAAACTTAACAAGTTGCTGTGCTTGGGCTGGTCCTTGCAATTGCCCAAGAAAGGCAAAGTAACCCCTGCAAGACAGAAGGAGCCATTAGTTTGGTTATTCCTGTCTGATGCCAAGGATTTGCTTGATAATGCATCCCTCCCTCAGAGTGGGATTCTGCTGTTGTAACTGATCGTGTGCTTCTTTATCTTCATACAGAAAACATTACTCCAGATTTCAAAGCTGTGAGTGCAGAAGAAGCACTGAAGTACCTGCTTTTCCTTGTGGATGTCAATGAATTGTATGATTATTCCTTGGGGACATACGACTTCGATTTAGTCATCATGGTGGCAGAAAAGTCTCAAAAGGTCTGGGCTTATAGTTCCATCCAAGGAACTATTTTCCTAATTTTCCAAAGGTTCTTTTGGATCAGCCCACATGTTTTGTTAGTCATAGCTCTCTACCTAAGCAGGATTCCTGTTGTTCAGAAGTCCTGTGTGTGGTTGGGATGATGCTAGGAAGGTGGCATGTCTCTGCATCCTTTAGTACTTCTTGAGCACAGCTTTGGAAACTTGCTTGGGCTCAAGGTGAAACAGAGCTCTTCTGGACTGGCATGGCAAAGTACCTCTGGGGAAGGGAGGGACTGTGATCTGAAATGTTGTGACTGCATGCCTTATGTTCTCAGTTCTGTACTGTTAGGATTCTTGCTTATTTGGTGGTAGCCACAATAATAGCTTGTGTCTTCCAGCAGGTTTAATTTGAAAACTCTGAATGGAAATGGAGAGTTTCCTAATGTTATAGTAGAGCCTGCTGTGAGTCAGTTAAAATACCCTATTCATGTTAACAGGTTTTATGACCTTTGGTGTGGGGGAAATTGATCAGCTTTACAGCTGCAAATTTATACGTGATAATATCTAATAGAAAACAGTACTTGATATGATATATAACCTTGAATTTTAAATGTCACCAGCCTTTAGATACTGCTGAAGTCTATGGGAGCCCGGTAGCTTAAGTTAAGTTATTACTGACAAGAGTACATACACAGAATTGTTTCTTTAAGATGGCTTACATTCTAAAAAAAAGCCTTTTTAGTGTATTAACAGAGAATTTCAAATATGGGACTGTCTGTTGTTGAAGATGGGGGCAAATAAGGATCTTACCAGATTTGTTCAACTGCAGTTTTTATTATTCTTTGCAGGACCCGAAAGAATACTTGCCCTTCTTAAATACCCTCCGGAAAATGGAAACCAATTATCAGCGATATACAATAGACAGGCACTTGAAGAGATATACAAAAGCTCTTGGGCACCTCAGCAAATGTGGTAGGTGTCCTGCACATGCAGCATCTCTGAGGAGAAATTCTGCAGTGAAACATTTCCATTTTGGAGTGCCTTTAGGGGCAAATAGCTGGAGAAAGAGAAAGATTGCACAAGGTCATCTTCCCTCCTGATAAAGCATGGTTAACTTACTTCTGCTGCAGGCTTTTTTTAGTGTAGCTTAGCACAGGGAAAAAGGGGTGAGAATGGTTACACCTCCACGATCATGAAGTATAAGTCCTGTTTTGTTCTTGTAGGTGACTTGTCCCCAGTTAATGTTGGTGGCAAAAGTACAGCAAACCTCAAGGGAATGAACATTGATTTTACAGTAGGTGCTTCTGTGTTCTTCCAACTAAGCACCTCTAGTTGCTTCTTAATGCAATGAACCCAAACTGGCTGGGAGCTGTGAGAGCCGTGTGCTTTTTGTTTTATTGCTATGAAAAATAAATTGTTTCTGCAGGTCCTGAACATTTCTCTGAATTTCTCAACTTGGTGAAGGATCAGAATCAGTATAGTGAAGCTTTGAAGCTGTATCCCTCTAGCACCCAAGAGTACAAGGTGTGTAAGCACATGACACTGCAGCGTGCAAGCTTTTTATTCTCTTGTGCGTGTGTTTGCGTGTCCTCAGCACCTTGAGTGCAGCAGCTGCTTGCGTTCAAGTTCTGCAGGTCATTGCCATTCCCGTGTTGTGTGAGACTCTCCCCTGAGGTAATGGCTGGAATGACTCTCAACACTGACCCTGCAAGATCATCTGGTCATCAAAGGAGTGGCTGTTATTCCTTTGATCCCATGACCAGGAGAGCACCTGAGAGTTTGGTTTCTGCTGCACTATCTTGTGGTGTGCTGGAGAACTCCCATTACCACAGAAAGACTTCTGTTCCTGTCTTGACTTGAGTGATACCAGCTTTCTGTCTGGCACTTGCAGGTTGTCTGGGGACACTGTTATATTCAACTCTTCAGAAGAGTGCTGGAGATCTTGAGGCACTTGTAGATGTGCCGTTTCCTAGTATGTAGTGTCCTTTGTTGGTTTCAATATTACTGAAGAACTTTAGCTTGCCAAGGCTGAGGTAAAATGTAAATGAATGCATTTAATATAGTTTAATTTAAATATTGTAAATGCACAACACACAAGCCTTTGTAAAAGAAGTAGATGAAGAAATAAGAGGGAAAATACAGAAACTCAGTCTGTTTGCAGCATGGTGAAAGAAGAAAGGACTCTTCCCTCATGAAGGAGGTCTGCCCCTGGCTGGTTCACTGGGAGTCTTTCTTTATTCCTTCTTTATTCTTCCAGTTAAACCCATCCACTTTCTTGATGGAGATTGTGAGCTTTGAATAGCAGAAAGAAGCTCAGGATATTGATTCACAGCAGCCTGTGCCTATAGAGTTGCAGGGCTTGGGATCCTCCCTTGGGCCAGTGTTTGACTCCCGAAGTAAGTTGGTTCAGGGAGACATTCTAACAAAACCCACTTGTGTTAGCGGGGAAGAAGGGGCTGATTTCCTGAAGTATGTAGTTTACCCAGCCTTTGTTTTGGAGAGTTAGGTACCTTCCTGTGTCTCTTCCTTTAGCTCTGTGAAATGTCTCCGTGTGCTTTCATCAGCCCTTGGCTTGATAGAAAGTTTGAAACAGGGTAAGAACACTGTGCCTGGAGGTTCCCTGGGGGGAGGGGAAATAGGCTTTTCTTGATGGGCATTTAGTTTTTACTAATGGAGGCTGCTACTGACTTTACATCTCATTTCTCTTTGTCCCTTTCTTGCAGGATATCAGCAATGCTTATGGGGAGTACTTGATTCAGAAGCAGCTATATGAACAAGCTGCATTGATATTTGCTCGTGCTGGCTTCTTTGCAAAAGCACTTGATGCTTTTCAGAACAGTGGCAGCTGGCAGCAAGCCCTGTGCATGGCATCATGGCTTGGGTACACAAAGGACCAGCTGTCCAGCCTGGCACGGAGCATGGCAGGTAGGCCTTAAGGAGATAGAAGTGTGTGCAGAGCAAAACTGACTGCTGTTATTTTGGGTTCAGTTTTATTTTTCCCAAAATGTAGTGAAAACCTCAGTCTTCAGCAGTGTTTTTCTTAGCAGAATAACAAAAGATCCCATGTTTGTCAAGAGTTTGTGTGATTGCAGGTCACCTTTGTTTTTCAAAGAAACAAAAAGATGTTGGAGCTGAGCTGGGAGGCACCCAAAAGTTGTCAAGCTAGCTGTGGCCTTGGCTGCCCTGTGCTCATTGCTTCTTGCAGTTTTTCCCCACAGCCAGTTGCTGAGCTGCTATTCCAAATTGCCTCCTTGGTTAATCTCAAGGAATGGAGATTGTTTGAAGTGTCTTGACACATCTAAGGCCTCGAGACATCGTTGACCTAAGTACTGTGCCTAGTCATAGACCTTAAAGCTATTGGATAATTCAGAGCTGGAGTCATGTTTTCTCCTTGATCCTAGCTGCCATCAGGCTCTAACTGGTACATATAAAGCTACATGCTGTCCTGCTGCAGGAGAAAAAGTTAGCTGGTCTCAGAGTTTGTGCTGAGTAGGACATACCAGACTGTGTGTGTGAGGTTTGTTGTGGACCTGGCACATATTTCAGCAAGAGAAATGGAGCATCAGCCTGACTTCTGCTTTACTCAGAAGCAGAGTTTATGAAGGGACTGCTTACACAGTGGGAGTGTGGCTCCTGGGAGTGTAATCTGCCAGATCTACATACCAGTATTTTCCTTTTCTGTCACTTAGTGCAATTTGGATCCTCCATGTCTTGCCTTTAATAATTTTCTCTGGTGCCCATCTTAAATCACAACAGTAATGTAGCAAAATGAGCAGACAAAAGCTGTCTGGGGTGAGATTGTTTTGCTTGGGTAATTTTTTTTAATTCTTTTTTTTTTGGTGACTTGCTCTCTTACATTGCATCCTAGCATTCTAACTAGTGCCAAGGCTGCTTCTGACTTTCAGGGAACTAGAAGCCCTGAATCCCACAGGCTTGATGGTTGTGGGATTGTGGTTGTCTGTACCAGACAGCAGGCGGCACAGTGCTCACTGCAGATAGCAAGGCTGCAATACACTGAAGCTTTCAAGAGAGATTTCCTTTTTACATCCTGGCCCCATCCACTTAAGAGGCTCTTCACTATTTAAGTCTCAGACTGGGGTGAAGCATTCTCCAGCTGGCCTTGAGGAACATGCACAAGCAACTGGCTGATAACATTGCAAGTTAATGAATTCTTGACAATAGGCAGCCCTTCTTTTTATCAAGCAGATTGAGTAAGTGTATGAGTAGGTAGAAAGTGCCTCAGTGAGTGGGATTTTCCTCTGCTTTGTAGTTTTGTGGTGCAAAATCCAGCTGCTTCTGAAAAGCTGAATTCCACCTTTTCTTGTAGGAAAACTAGTTGAACAGAGGAAGCATGCAGAGGCAGCCATCCTCCTGGAGCAGTATGCTCAGGTAATGTCATCACCCTCCTGTCTGTGCCCCAGTAACATCCTCACTCAGAGAGATGCCATCTATGTATTCTCCCGAGCCACATCTGACTCCATGTGTGCTGACAGCAAAACAGTGTGTGCCATGGCTCTCCTGGGGAGGACAGAACAAATCCAGGTGATGCAGTGAGCAAGGTGGGGATGGATGTTTTGCCCCTGAGTTTTTCCACTCATTAAGCTGCCTCTGCTTTGGCCTGAAAAAAACTTTTGTCTTGGAGAGCTGAACCAGAAGGGCTGGAGTAAGGTGGACAGAGTTCAAGAGGGATTTCCTCTCAACATGGGAGAATTAACACAGTAGTGTTTTCATGTCTTGATTGTGATACTCCTGTGTAGAAATGTGCATCTGAATGGGTGCTACCTGAAGTGCTTTACTAGCTTTTACTGCAGTAGCAGTGCATGGTTGCTCTTTCCTTCTAGGACTATGAAGAGGCTGTTCTCCTGCTGTTAGAAGGGGCTCTCTGGGAAGAGGCTTTAAGACTGGTAAGGCATTTCAGAGCACAAGAACCAGAGTGGAAATACTTCTTTAGAGTGCAAGAACAGAGGGATGGGATCTGAGTTAGATCCTTAAATAATACCATTTCCCTTCCCTGGTCCAGATTCACAAGTATGGTAGACTGGATATCTTGGAGACCAACTTCAAACCTGCTATTCTGGAAGGTAAGTCTGAGACTTCCCTGTGCTATAGAAGCTGAAGAAGTTCTTTACTGGGTCTGTGGGAAGTCACAGCACTCCAGTACTGGAAGCTGTATGGAAGGATGCTTTGATTCTGTCTAACTGATGCTGCCCAGTTAGCTGCATCTGGCTCTGCTCAGTGCAGCTTGAAGCCCTGCAGTGTCATAGGCTCTTTTCACCTTAGTCAAGCTCCTTTTGAGCTTTTCGAGACCTCACCATCACAAGTGCAAAGGGGTCTGTGTCTGTTTGTCCAGCAACAAGCAGGACAGTCCTTGTGCCAGAGCACACGTGGCAGCAGAGCTATGGACTAAGAAAATGTCCAGTAAGCTTTATGAGTAGTTTTTGAAAAATACTATTTGATAGCTGTGTTCTCCCTTTCATCCATGGGGGATGGTTGGTTACTATTGGTTGGTTTTCCTTTTCATGGTATGGGCAGTAGGCTTTAAGAGTTGGATTATTTTCCTTTAATTTGAACCTAATTAGCATAAATAAATTGGGACACAGAGCTTTCTACTCTTCCCATATCAGAAACAGACTCTTGTTCTAGAAAATGTTTTTCTCACAGGTTAATTCACTCTGCATCCAGGTGTATCTTGTTTGGTGGGCTTCTGTATTATAAGCTTTTAATTTCCTTCCACTTGAGTCCTTTTGTGTGCTTGGCGCCTGACTTCTGAGCTTGTTTAATCTCCTTCAAACTTCTTGTGCATTTTCTGCTTTTCTGATTCCCTTGCACAAATATTCATGTCCTGATTTTCTTATTGAGCAGCTCAGAAAAGTCAGCTGATCTTCTTAGATTCTCAGAAAACAACATTTCTTCGCCATAAGAGTCGCCTGCAAGTGGTCCGAGAGCTGAAGGAGAAGGCTTCTGAGAGCCTGCAGGGTTGGTATTGGAATGCATGTAGCTTTCTCCTGCGTAAGTGACTGATCATCTTTGTCTTCATGGTTTCCATTTTCCTCTGGTGGAGCTTTGTTCTATTCTAGCTCCAGGGGTACCTACAACAGTATTCTCACCTTCTCCTCACGCTATTCTTTGACTGTGATTGTTTGACCTTGCTCGTTCTGTAAAGACAGCTTTATTTCCAGTGCTGTCTGTGTCACAGCTTTCGTGGGATAAAAGTGCACCTGAAAGCTCTTCACAGTGACTCGACATTGTCTCCACAGTGCCACTTGGCTGGTCAGGCAGCACTCAGCATGTCCTTTGTGCTGAATACTTACTAGGCATATTCACCTGCCAGCTCACACAGGCTCAGGGAAGTTGTTTTGGAAGCAGATCCTTTGTCCAGGTCTAGATTTGCTGCACTGAGATTGTCATCCCTCCGATTGTGCTGTTTGATATCACAGTAGTCCCCAGCAGGGCAAAGGAGCAGTGTTCTCACAATTGCTGCTTCTTCTTGTGTGCTGGCTCTAGTGTGTTTGAGAGCTGTAAGGCTCTGAACTGTCAGTGGGTAGAATGAATCTGCACAAGCTGCTTCTCCAACAAGCTACATAGATTACCCAGGGAGAGAGCCTGGAATAACTGTGACCTTTTTCCATACTGTGACAGTTGTTAATATGTTTTGCAGATTATGAAATGCCAAATTGCCCAGAATCGGATCTTTTCTCTGAAACCAGCAGTGTTGTGACAGCCAGTGACATGAACAGCAAATATTCGCACAGCAATTCAAGAATATCAGCGTAGGTATCTGTCTCCAAATTAGGTAGTGGCTGCCCTAGCATCAGTATTTGGGAGGGCAGCTTGCTTATGTTTGGCATGCTCCTCCTCACAGCTGTTCATGCTTTGAAGCTGCTTTAATTACAGGCATTTCCTGGTTATTTTAACTCTTACTGGGAGGGAGAGAGCAGAAAATGCCAGAAGCTACTAGTGCAACAGGAACTGAGTGCCCAGCAGAGGAGCTGTGAACACAGACTCTGGGCAGGAGCTGGCTCTGGGGGTGTTGGGCGTGTTGCCAGAATCGCTGGCTGCTGGAAGCTTGACACAGAATTTTGGCAGAGCTCCTCAGGCATTAACAGCTTTCACACATGGCTTGTGCTTTTTGTCCTAGGTTTTGCCTCTGATGGGTGAGGGTTGCTGCTAAATCTCATAACAGTGTCTTCCCAAAGTGGGTATCTGTGTTGCATTTGAGTGCTCTTAAGAATGTGAGCTGCAGTGTTGGGTGGGGCGTGTTAGAGGCCAGTGTAGTCTGTGGGACCACTTCTGAATGCCCTAACTGAAATGTGGAAAAATACAGTTGTGGGAAAAGTGTGGACTTTTTAGGGCACTTTCTGTGGCCCAGGTGAAAAGAGGAACACAATGCAACCTTAGTATTCACCTTACCTGTGACAGTGTGCTGGTCATTTGGGTCAATACACAGCTAGTACTGGCCTATGACCAGAAGCTGCTTTCCTGTGGTAATGGGCAGGGGCTGAGCTGCACTAGTGCACAGCTTTTGGAGATAGTAGAAATGAAGATGCACAGGCAAGCACAGACCCTGGCACCAAATTGTTTTAAGTGGAGCTCAGCTCTGCCTGATAGTGACTGCTGCCCAACAATTTACCCTACTTTGTGCTTAGAGCAATGCTTCAACCTTGCTGGAACACAAAGCAGTTCTTTTTGTAGTAAAGAGGCAGCCCCACTACTGACTTGTGTTTCAGACCACAAAGGATACTGGTTGAGTAGCATTAAAAACATGGGCACAGATACATAACCTTATATGCAGTGCCCTGTCGCTGGAAGGTGTAAGGACTTGAGTAGCAAGTTTCATGCATGCTGTTGATGTTCCTTCAGACCTACCCTGTTAGAGCTAATCCTGTTGTACACACTGTAGTGAAGCATCCTCCTTTTCAGGCGATCGTCAAAGAACCGGCGCAAGGCTGAGCGCAAGAGGTACAGCTTGAAGGAGGGGAGTCCTTTTGAAGATATGGCCCTTCTGGAAGTCCTGGGAGAGAATGTTCGTTCTGTTGAGACTGTGAAGGGTAGGATACTTAATCATCTTAATCCACTCAGCAGCTTGTGGGGACAGCTGAGGCAGTGTGCCTCTTCTTGTTCTGAATCAATATGCTGGGGAGAGAAGCTGCCTGGTCCATAAGACCATTTGAGTTGGACCTTCATTTAGTTTGTCTGCCTCTGTGCCTGGAAGAACACACGATAGCCTGAGCTCTCCACGTTTGAAGTTTTAGGAGAAGCGAAGTGAGGCCTTGCAAGTGCTGTGGCAGATTTGTCTCAGATTTGTATTCAAGCACTGTAGGGGCTAGGTACGGACAGAACCAGTTCTGGTTTGCTGCTGCCCTTCATATGCCCTGATACCAGGGAAATACAGCTGTTTATTTAGCATACTTGTGTTAATTGCTATTGCCTGTGCTTCCATTCCCTCCTGCAGGAGACATACACATCCTTCTGAAGCAGCTTGTGCTGTTTGGTTATGATGAGCAAGCTGGGGCACTGCATCAAGTCCTGGAAGATGTTTTGCAGTTGATGGAGACCTCGATTCCAGAAATCTGGACTTCAGACCTGCAGCAGAGCTCTGTCAACTCGGTCTGTCCTCATCCGCAATACCCATCACACCTGCTACACGATACCAAGTATTTAGCTATATTTTGCATTTTCCAGGATGGAGTCTGAAATCCTTCCCTGGCTTTCCAGATCTGCTTTTTTTTCTCTAGAGGTCAAATAGATACTCTGCAGTAGCTGCCAAGTGGGTACACTCTAGATGAGTACAACAGGAGTAGCCTGCTGTGTCCCTTGCACTGAATGCCACCTTGAACGTGATGAGGTCTCACAGGGTTTGTGTTACCTTGTCCTAGTGATGACTTCTTTTTCTAAGCTCTACCTTGAACAATTTGTAGAACACAGGTATGCTGATTTCTTTTTTTAGGCCTGATGGTTGAAGTGTTAACATAGCTTTTATGTACTGGAGGAGGGATTGTCCAGTCTGGTGCTGTGAAGTGAAAAGCTACCAGACTGGTCAATTTACTCTAAGCTAGTGGAGTATCATAGGAAGTGTATTGCAAAAAGAAGAGGTGTCAAGCTTCTAAGCTTCAGATTAATGCAGAATAAGGAAACCACAAGGACTGCACTTGGTTCCCTTCCAAAGTTAAGTCTTCCTTTCTAATAAGTAGTTTTGAGCATTCATAGCAAACACAAAATACTCCCCTGTTTCTTCACCCTAACTACTCGTTAGCAAGACTCTTAAGGACAGATCAAAACTGTTGTGTGACATGGAGCTGGGACTCTCAAATGAGCTCTAAGTATTTCTGGCACTGTAATGAAAGTATTCCTGCCAAGTCATGATACAGTGCTCTGAGGAAGGAGATGCTGGGATAAGGGCTCTGTGTCCTGAGAAGCTGTCCAAAAGCAGTTCTGTCTTTCTGCCTCTGTGTTAACTTTTCTGAGACATCACTGGGCCTTGATCACATATTCCTGGTCACTTTGTGCTCTAAAGTCTCCTGCAGACAACTGCTGCTGCTTTTGGAGACTTAACACTAGAGTTTTCTTCATAGGTATCTCTGCCTTGCTTTGTGCAGGTTGGAACATAGGTATTGTTTCTTCATACAGGTCCTGGGACCCAATTCAACTGCAAACAGCATTATGGCTGCCTATCAGCAGAAGAGGGTGATGACTCCTGTTGTACAAGGTTAGTTGAGGCTCTGAGTTTGGCGTGGGTGTGAAGTGTCAGTGGGCTTTGAGGCTCTCCAAGCATTGCTACCTGCCACAGTTTTAGCATTTAATCAGTTGTTGGAGTTTCTTGCTTTTATGGTGTACCCTCCCACCTTGTGGCAAGTGAGCAGCTGCCTTAACAAGGCTTTACTTGCTCTAAAATCCTGTGCTCAAACTACTGTCTGAACTGTGCTCCTGGCTTCCTCTGTGGGTAGTGCCTCTGCTGTGAGGGAACTGGAAGCCTGATTTCTTAGGGAATGTGTTAGATAATTCTACTTATAACTTACCGCTGATTTTATCTATCTGGCTTTGGCAGGCAGGCCAGGCTCTTGGCCAGGCTACAGTCTCTCACAGTGCTTTGTGATCTTGAAGCTAATATTAGGGCTGAGAGACCTAGTGAGGGCTGGTCCTGTCTCCCATCATTCTTACCTCTTCCCTACTAGTCTTACCTCTTCCCCTACTAGTCCTGGAGCTGCCTAACGTGCCATATCCTCTAATAAACATCTGGATGCGACCTGGCTATTGGCACCTGCCAGGGTTAGTTCCAGAGAAAACTTGTGCCCCTCATTCATGCTTAACAGAGCCAGCTGGCTGCCGTGTACAATATCCCAGTTACTGATGAATGAACAAAGTTCTTCCTGCCATCGATTTTTGCCTCCTTGTTCTGAATGGTAACACCTAATGGGAAGGTCTCAGTTTGCCACAGAGATCTATTTCTGGAAGCAGTTCTGCTGGGGCACTCCTCTGTGCGGGTGGTGATCTAACTAAAGGGAAATACGATGTGTCAAGAAACTTCTCAGTGTCCTTTGATGTGAAGAAAAGTAACCTCAGTAGCTGACAGCTCCTGAAGAAACCATATTGCTGTTGCCCTCTGTTCTGACACTTGTCCTGTTTATCTTTCAGATCCAGAACTACTTATTCCACCAAAACTCAATAAAAATCTACAGTGGAAACTGCATCTTCTCCAATAACTAAGAGCCAAGGAATCCCAGTGGACTCTAAACTGTAACTTTTCATATAATTTCATTACATCTTTACAGAAACCATCGTTGTCCTGCCATTTCTGATAGGGCTGTGCAAGGGAAGGGTCCCTTCACCTGATGCAGCTGTGACCTGTGTGGAATCGCACTAATGGGGACAGCTGCTCAGGTCCCACTGCAGAGGTGGTTTGGGAGGTTGTAACAGGGTGTGCAGCTCTGAATGCCACTGGTTGGATCCAGCACCTCCCACCACCATCCCCTCCCATCTGGATGAAGCAACCCCACCAGTGTTGGACAGGCAGTGTTTCTCTGCCTTCCCTTCCTCCCCTGGATGGTACCTGACATCAGGACATGTCACATTTTAAGCTGTTCAGCCTGCTTTAGAGATCTTGCCAGTGAGTCTGTACCCACAGCAAATTGTAGCTGTTAAACAAGTGAGTTATTGTTTTCTCTGCTGAAGCTGGATGTTGGTAATGCCAGATTTTCATCAGAATCACTTTTTTTACATCAGAGGACCTCTTGCAGTACTGACAGCCATTACTGTCCTGAAAGTGTGCCCATTCGTACCAGAGAGATCTTGGGTAGAGGAAAACGGGAATAAAAGTGGGGGGAGGGTGTCAGTGTCACACTGCTGGGTAATACTACCCTAATTTAGAGGTGACCAGTTACTGCTGCCATTGCGGCAGCTGCACCCATTATGCCTTACTGCAGAATGGCTTCAGCTGCAGGCTGACCTCACCCCATACCTGAGAATTCTGGCTTCTTTACTCTCTGTGCATAAAACAATCGACACACAGTTGAGATACTTGTTTTGTTCCAGTTCTGCACAGAAAAGGGTGCTAGGTGATAACTGGCAGAGCTAGCACCCCTTTTGAGAAATAAGCTGGGTCTTATATACGAAACAACAACAAAAAAGAAGTTGCAGTAAAGTAAATGATTGGTTAGTCGTTCTTGATGACTAATTCTGAGCTGCCAGGGTCTGATGATCCCCAGGCACAACCTACACAAGTCCACCTGGTTGTGGCTGTTAACCCTTTTATTTCAGCAACTAGATGGCAAAAGGCTGCACAGGATGGGAGCATTTTACTGGATATGGGTCTTCAAAATGGTAGCAGAACATAGTGTTGATCTTCAGTTGGGGCTTAGGTTCATGTGCAGGAGCCAATGGGCAGAGTCACAATTCACCTTCTAACCTTTATGCAGTTCTGTACAGAAAGGGGTGCCAGGCAATAGTTCACAAAGCTAGCACCCCTCTTCAGAGGGAGTGTGGGGTTTTGTAAAGCTTACAACACAGAAAAGTTACACAATACTCGTTCATTGGTCACCTTTTGGTTATCTAAATAATGCCCTTCTGCATGTGCTCCAGTTAGTGGCTAGTTCATTACGCAGAGGTGCTCTGACATCAGCATGTAGTGTCTCCTCCTAGGGTTGTGATTTCTACCGTACTAATTAGTCTTAGGTTGCTTTTGGTTACCTTCAGAGGATCCCACTTCCTCCTCTCCTGTCTCCTTGGCTAGGAGGTGATTCTGTTATCTTACTCTGATTCTTTACTTTGAGGACCACAGTAGTCCAAGATGAAACACACAAGCTGCCTTTCAGATCTGGAGAAAGGGCTGATGAGGGAGTGTGTGGTCCTCTCCAGGGTATGGAGGGCTGAAATGTAACACTGCCTCTGCTAATTCCTGACATTCCTAAAGCCAATGCCAGGAATGACAAGGTCTTGCACAGCCTAATCTATTGTCTAGAAAGAGATTCCCTTGTTAAAGAACCCAAGAAAAGGTAAAACTAAGGATTCATGCTTGTGCCTAAACACAGCAGTTCCTTTAATGTATCTACATGGGTTGTGCCTAAACACAGCAGTTCCTTTAATGTATCTACATGGGTTCTTCTGCTTTTGCATCATGATGATAGTCAAAGCTGGAGACCCTCTGCTCTTAAGACATATTTTCCTGTTCTCCTATGAAGACAAAATTGCTGTCTGCCATCCAGGTGGAAGACCAGTCTTCTAACTCATTCATACAGTGATTAATCACTGAACTGCATTGTCTTTCTCTACCCCTCTCCCTCCTGAACGAATTTGAAGGAGCAGCAGAGCTGGAAGCAGCACCTAGTGTCCTTGAGCCTCCAGGGGGTATGTCCTGCCTCCTACTTCCTACTTGTGCAGTTGCTGAACCTTAGCTGCTTCTCAGCAGCAGCCAGGAATCTGCTTTCCCTTGAGCTCTATTAGGATGCTCTTAGTGATGCATGTCACCTTGAAATACATTCTGCCTTAGCTGCTGTCTTTACAGACATGTTGAACTTGCTCTTTTGAGTTCTGTGGAGGCTCTTACAAGCAGATGCAGTTATCAGGAATTAAAGTAAGCCATTAATTCAGAAACAGGGAGTTAGCTCAAGAAACATCCCAATTTCTGAGCAAATGTGGCTGTAGGTATGGAAGCCTGATTCTCTTGTTGAAATTTGTCACCTGTTTGTCTGCTGTTCAGCTTCATTAAATCCAATATACCAAAGAAAGAAATCTGTCTCAGGCACAGAGCATCATAAAATAATACATCTCTAGCAGAAATATCTTTAATTACAGGAAGGAGTGGAAGAGAGGTGCTCTTGAATTGATTTGGATGCCTTTTGTCAACAAAGGTCTGTCTGAGGCACCCAGTGTCTTTCTCAGAAGCACTTCTTAAAAATGCAGGAAGGGCCATGTTCTTCATATTCACTCCTGCAAACCCAGAGGTCCTGGAAAGAATGGAGTGAGGCCAGAATAGACCCACCAATCCAGACAGAAGACTTGCGTTGAGGGGAGGCAGCTGTGATGAGGTTGCCACTGGGGCACATCCTGGCCAGTTCCATCTGGAAGCGGTCGGCAAAGCCCTCCATCATAGCATTGCCCCCACACAGCAGGATATTCCCCCCTAGTATTTTGTTGATATCAGCATCACACTTCTAGAGACAGGCAAGTGTCATCTGCAAAAGCCCTGGCTGCTGTGAGCCAAGCAAGGCTGGACTGAAGAGCGCTTCAGCACAAAGGAATCTCTCCTTGCCTACACTGACAAGGTGTCCATCCGGCAGTTTATAATCCATTTGTTGTTTCTGAACAGGCAAACTCAGGTCCTGTGCAAGGTCCAGAGAAGTGTAACAACACTTCTCTTTGAGATCTTGTACGATGTTTAACTGGTGTTCTGTGGACACAGCTCCAGACTCATTTAGTAACTTCATGAGATAACGTGTGATGTCCAAGCCACCATAATCTACTTTGCCTGTGATGCTACATAGAATGTAACCTTCATAGATGGGAGCCACATGTGAAGCACCATGGCCACTTTCCACCACGAGCTGAGATTTTTCCATAAGAGTACATGGACAAGTGAGGCTGGTAGGCAATGTGGACAGCAGGCATGTGAAATCCTTCAAACATCATCTCAGCATATCTCTCCTTGTAAGTGACAGAACACAGGGGAGGCACTGACACCAGAACAGCATGGTCCTCTGGCTGAATCTTCATCTCGGTCTGGAAAATATACTCCAAAGTATCTTGGGCACAGTTCCAGTCCACCACTAAGCCATGTCTTACCAGGTTGATGAGTGTGATGGGTACACAGTTATTCTGATGCTCCTTTCCAATGAAAGTTTCTTTCTGATTGCCCTCAGCTTCCCCTGTGGGCATACCAGCTGTAGATGAAAAAATGCAGGAAGGCCATGGCCCCCCTGCAAAGCCACACTTGAAGTAACCTGTGCCAATGTCTACAACTACTGCTTTAGTTTCCATCACAGCCTTGCTGTTACCCTTGGTCACAGAGATGTGATTGCCCTTTCAAGCTTCAGACTGCTTGCCTCTGCTGCTACCGTTCTTGGCAGACCTTTCCTGTTCAGCTGTGATTTCATGTGGTAAGTGCTGGACATGCTTCTCAGTAGCACTGCCCTGCTACTGCTCCTGCTCCACACAGACTCAGCCCAAGCAGCAGATGCCTGCCTGGAGCCCTGGGGACAGTGCTTCTACTGATTACGCTGTCTTATGACATCATATGTAGCCTTGCCACTCTGAAACCAGTGCTCTGTGACCAACCTTGTGACAGTTGTGACTTAGCTGCACACAATTTCTATATATGTGGATTGCAGGTGTTTAGTTCACTTTGTGCTGCTGTGACAGGTACTAAAAAACATGATGCACACCCAGATGTGAAGGGCTGTGGGGCACAAACAGTGCATTCAGCTGTGAAGCAGTGTGTCTTTCCTTTCTAGCCTATGCCTGCCAGGTGAGGAAGATCACAGTTCTCCAGCATTTGCAACTGCTCTTGGTCCAAAGTAGTTCCTGCTGAGCATCAGCACTGCTTCACCTCTGGGGCCAAGGGAAGTCCCTGTCTGTGTCAAGAGTGAATCCCCGGACTGGCTGGGCTTTTGTCATAGTTTATCTTCTTTTTTTTTTTTTTTTTTAGGATTTGCTTTATAAATTAAGGCATATTACTAATATCAGCAAAAAATAAAGTGTGACTGGTTTGAAATTAGGCCCCAGCCCAGCCCACACCCTCACTGTGCCCCTTTCCACTACAGGAATGTCTTTGTTCTTTTCCAGCAGCAACAGGTCACTGTTTGCCCCATCAGAGCACATGCAGTAACACAGGCTGCTGCTGCATGTGGGCAAGGAAGAAGAGGACACCCTCTTGGTAACAGAATAGTTATCAAGAGTTAGGAACAGCATTTTCCTTGTATTACAAAAGCTCTGTGTGTGCTCTCATTTCACACTGGGGGGCGGCTTGCTTAACAAGTCAAAGCTGGGCTTAGAATGAAATTGAACCCTACAAACCAGCTCTGGACCTAGAAGCAAGGCTTTTATTACTGCTGCTTTGCTGGGTATCTTGACAAAACTCTAATGATAGAGACTCACCGAAATCCCAATGTGGAGAAACAGGGCAGCATCCAACCACAATTCCTGTGCCAACCTCAACATACGCAGCCAAGCAACTGCAAACCTTGACAGTTTATTACTCTGGGGAGCTGTATAGCTGGTCATTGCATAATATACACGTATTTTTACATAAATGATTAAATACATCCTTGTATGTTAAAAGAGATAGGCTGCCTCTCTTATAGCAGTCACTGCCCTGCACCCTGGTAAGGGGCTATGCCCGCTCCATAGCTAAGGGGAAGTTCAGCAGCAGTGACATCTTCAAGCCATGCTGTAACACAGCGAAGTGGGGACACTGTAGCTGATGCTCCTTCCCATACACTCTCAGTACCTTCCTTTCACAGTTTAACCATCAGCCACACCAGTATCTGCAACATTATCACTTAAGAGAAACTTCAGTGATAGGCAGAAGCCATCAAAAGAAAGACCTCAAAATCACTGTCTCTTTCCTTTCTCAGCAGAAACTTAGATCTGGGCTGAACGCCTCAGTTTCTGAATTAAAATAAATCCATTTATCAAAACCAAACACTTCTTCCAGACTTCAGCTGACATACAGATTACTGTGGCAGTACAACAACAACACAAGTTAATTTCAGAAGTCACTTCATGTTGCAGTTTTTTGTCTAAGCTAATAAAGTTATTACGCTGGTGTTTCCAGACTACTTTTTCCCATGTTACATTCTTCATTTCAGTTAACAAAAAACATACCCAGAAAACCATTTTGATGTCTTTGTTTTAGCCTGAAATTTGCAGACAGGTTGTACGGTGATTTTCTGCAAAGTCAATTTGGCTAATGTTTCCTGAGATGTTCCTTTAACTGTGGGATGGTGGACAGCTGTTGTTTGCAGCGATGGCATCTGAGGGGCAATTTGAGAAGTTCAGAGACACCGTCTTTCATTATCACTTTTCCCTTGCATCTTACCATCTCTATCACATCTGGAAAAAAAAAAGAGACCAGAGGCATTGGGACCATGTGGCATCACGAAACACATGACACTGCAGAATCTCTGCACACTGTGTCACATGCACAACATGTCATCAGTGCATTCCAGTTTAAACCAGTCACAAAATTCAGCTGACTTTTACTTATGGCTTTTCCCCAATATCAGAAATTACATAAACCTCTCAGTTATTGCAATAGAATTCACAACTTACACATTTGTTTGGAAAAAAAAAGCCCAAAGCCATAACCCACAACCCACAAGCAGGATTACCTGTTATGAAATGCCTTTTCTAATCATTACCTTGAGAGTTTAAGAAGTAGTCTGTAGTAAAGGAGTTCCAGTGTTTTTTGGTTTTCAGGGCTGGAGAATCAAAATCCTGGCTGATTACATGCAGATGTAGCTGACTGGAACAAACATGATGTAGATAAGAGAGAAGAATAATGTTAATGCCCCAAGTTCCTTTGCAGTAGTACCTGCTGCCAATGTGACTGAGCAGAGCCAGACTTGGGGTCAGTCTCACCATGTGTGACAGAAGAAACCTACTCTCTTCTGGAAGCACTGTCTCATGCCAAGTATTTCACTTGAACAGCCAAGATCACTAGTCTGCACATTCCACTGGCCCCTCACTACACTCCATATTCCTGCTAGCTTCCAAACAGGCAGAGACAGTGGTTTTAATAAACCAAAGGTTTAAACTTTGTAGAGTACCTGAATGGGACTGGAAGAGTAACTCAAAGCTTCATCCAAGAACTGGAGAACAACTTAGGAACACTGACTGCAATACCCACAGGCATCTGGATGCCGTAAGATCTGGACTTATTTACCCACAAGACTCAAATCCTTGCTCAGTACCAGGCAGAACTTGATAGACTTAAGAGCCACTCCCTGATGCCAGATGAGTGCCCTGGGAGGTGGATGTCCCAGCACTTGTCCAGTGGCAGCCCCACCTCTGTCGCTGGGACCAGACACAGACAGAGCACAGTCCCAGCTGCAGAATTCTGGCTGGGGAACACAACAGGCATTTCCCACCGGAACTAAGACCCCTGCATAGCCCATCAGCACGTAGGCAGCTGTGTGCAAAGCTGCAGCCAAGGACTTGGGGCAACAAACTGTTTGTAGCGTTTAGGAGGATTGTCCTTTAGCAATGCCAGATCACCGTAGAGATTTAGCTCCAAATCTGCATAACCAGCAGAACAGGGTCTCCACCTGATGATTCCTGTAGGTCTTACCTCATACTGGGGATAGCATGGTAACCCAGTCTGAACTCCAGACTCTCTCTGGCAGAGCACTGATCAATCAGTTTTTTACCAACAGCATGCATATGTTCCAGGAGTTCAAGGTGGTCCCTGGTGACTGACTTCAGGCTTGAAATGGGGTCCCATGGTAAGATAAGCCAGTGGTAACGTGCTTTGGGATATTTATCCTTGATGACTACAGTCTTTTCATCTTTGTAGACCTTGCAAAACAAATAATTAGATTACTTATTGAAAGTTAAGTATCTTATTCCCATAAGCACTATATTTAGTGGATTTTGATTTGTTATCCATCTACATGTTCCATTGTGGCTGCAGAAGTCCCCAAACACATGTGTTGCTACTGCAACTGGGACTGCCACGAAAAAAGCCATCTAGTGATAGAGAGAAGTATCAAGCAGCAGAGCAGTCAACCTCACGGAGGACTTCTGCTGGAACTAAGTTTGCCCAGGACATGTGCCCTTTTCTACACCATGCACCAGGCAACTACAGAAAGATGTTCCAGCATCCCTCTCTGTATACTTTAAGGAAAAAGTTTTCTATTCTTACATAACAGTAAGTTAACCATTGCTAAAGGTGGATATGAACTCTCTTGAGGATCACCTGGACTCTCACACCAGTGAGGTCTAGGAAACTCCACTTCCACCAGGCTACATTCAAGCTTTGCAGTCATGGAAACAAAAATCACAGCACTGCACTCAATACAGAGTGTGTAGGAATGCACTGGACCACCTCATCCTTCACAGATTTCTGCAGTGAAACACAAGACTCAAAGGTGCTACACGTAGTGTGCTGTGTTGCAGCCCTACACCAGCATTACAAAGGAAACAGGTTCCTGTCTGTCATGCCCTTCATCCCCCATTCTCATTTTGTTTTGCCTTCTGCAACAGTTCGATACAGCTGATGAAGAGAAACAGCAGCAAAGCGTGTGGAAAATGGGGGAGAACCCACTCCTGGCAATATATAAGTGTCACATTCTGAAACAGAAACTACTGTCTTCAATCTCATAGCAGCATCTCTGTTGGTGAGAGATGGATGATGTCTTTGTCATCTTTGCTAATTATTCCCATATGTATATACAGAGAGCTGATCAGTCTCGCTCTACAGGAAGGAAGATTAAAATTTCATCAGCACACAAATGGTAAGACTGATTCTTTCAGCAGCAAGACTGGCTGATGCTTTCATATTTTTATATACACACATTAGTGTCTGCACATGCAGCCAGTGAGAATGAGATCATGATCAAGCATTTTCAGAAGAAAGAAATACTGCACCTAATATTTGATTAAAAAGCAAAGACAAGAGTTCTATTGTTTTGTAGTTCAGAACCCCAACTAATAAAGCCAACAGTAAGTCACAAACAGTTATTTGTGTTCTAACATTCAAAGGACAGTTTTAAAACAAGCTTATCTTTTGGGCCAAGAAAGCACTGTCCTGCTAGGTGCTACACAAAATTCTGCTTAAGGGATGAAGATCAAGCTTCATGTTTAAAAAGCATCACAGAATTATGGAATCATTTTAGTAAGCAAGTATTCAGTAAACAAAGTAATCAAGTATTTCAAAAGCTTTATCATTCCCCGTAGAAAGACTCATTTGAAACTGATGACATTTCCAGGAGAATGCACATCCAGTTCTCTACAACTCTACATAATTCAACACTTTAGACTTGAATTTAGAAAAAGCTTAAACCAACAAAACCAAACAAAAAATAGGGACCTTTGGTTATTTGTCAAGGAAATTATTTTCAGCCTGAGGGTGATCATCACCTGAAGGGGCCCTGTGAGGCTTGTGGGATCTTTGCCCTTGGAGATCCTCTCAACTCAAAGGGACAAAGGCTGGGGCAGTCACACTGAGTGCAAGTGGTCAGACCAGGTGACCTCCAAAGGTCTTTTCCAACTGAAATTATTCAGTGATTTCAAGAAACAAGTACCACAGGCATCTATGATATCTGTCCCCCGAATACTTGCTGAGAAGTACTAAGAGAAAGCACATCTCTGATGTTAAGATGGCCAAGCAGCAGTCAGCCAGACAAAATCCAGGCTAAACGGACCCAAGCATCAGGCCTTACTCTGCCAGGCAGTGGAATGTTGATGGAGAGCATTCTCCCTGTTTTGGAATTGAGCTAGAAAGCTTGTTATGAGAAGGACTTGTCTGTATATATGCCGTAACTTAAAAACAAAATGAAAGTAGTTCTGTACATGGATAGGGAAGACTCTCCCAGGGCTCTCTCAGAATACAACAATGACAAAGTGTGTCTACACTGCAGCCACAAAGGCATTTGTCAGACTTCTGTGTCTTGAGTCTGACCTCACCAAATGCAGGCAGCAGACAACAAAAAAAACAGCTGGAGAAAAACCATTATGCCGCAGGGAAGCTGAGGGAGGGAGGTCCCTCTGAAGGTTAAAAGAAACCACCCAAGAAATTCCTGCTGGCACAAAGAAACCCGGTGGAGGAGGAGCCAGGGGTCACATCCTGTCAGCTGGCACAGAGGTGTTCCCGTTAAGGAGTTTCCTGGAAACCAGGAAACTGCACCATACTTGGCAGCATGGCCGCGCTGACTGCGGGCAAGCAGGAACGCCCACTACTTGCTCAGCCTCAAACCACACCTCCATTTTAGCTGATTTCCCCGAGGAAACAAAGCACTGCACTGCTCGCCTGCTCTCCCGACAACGACTTTGAAATCTGTTGGCCAAATTCGGCAATTTAGAGAGCTCGAAAATAATTGAAGATAATTACGTTCTGCAAAATCAGTACAGTAGAGACTTCCAACTTAAGAGACAAAAGTTCAATTCAGCCCTTACGCAGTACCCCACTGGCTAATCAGATCATTGAGGTAAACTGCAGGAGGAAGAAATAAAAGTCATTTAACTGTGAGACAGGAACTACTGTAAAATGCAAGCATACAGCTCTCACCTGCATTTTTGGATCTTGCATGGAGCTCTTTAGACCCTGGCTCCAGTGTCCAGAATGCTCCTAAAGCACAGAAGGAACAAATAACTTATAAGAGACTTTAAGAATCCAATTACAGGTTTTAAAGCACTCAGGTACTTTCATTAGTATGCAACAGTAAAACAGCAGCCGAATGACAGCTGAATTATTTCCTTTCTATAAATGCCAACACACCTGTTCCAACCGCACCCACAAAGCTACTTCTGAAAACTTTTAACAAGGTATTGTTAAGATTCCAAGTTAAATCTCTGAGATGTTGGAAATTTAACAGAATTTAATAATTCGCACACATGCTACTGCACAGTCCTTGGTTACTACTGATGACAGATTATTTTACTAAAAAGAACCCATGCTTCATGGATCACAAGGGCTAAAGGAAGTACAAGTATCTCCATTAACTGTCCTATCACATGCTGCTCTGGGCAGAACAAAGAAGTGGTTGTGGTGTGTGGCCCTACTCTTAGATGTATTTACTTTTTTATAGTGCCAGGAATAGCTCATATAGAAAGCAAGAAGGCACAGGAAGATCAGGCCAACACTAGCAGGTACCTCTTAGCTTGGTTACTGAACACCTAACAAAGATGCCTCAAGTGCACTTTTTTCAAAACAGGTAACATTTTATCTGTTCACTTTACAGACATGATCAACAATGACCTTTGCCATACTCTTATAGAAGAAGATATTTAAACACTATTATAGTGCTGACAGAGAAGTGTGAATCGTTTTGTCTCCTTGCTCATACCACCACTGGCCCTAATATAACTAGCCCAAGTTCACAAATGAAGTGGTCAACCCATCACAACCTGGGACTGAAATTTTGTCCTGAGCAGTTTCATTTCTGCACCTTTTCCTCCAGCAACTGCACTGGTTTAGCTCCAGATGCACTAAACAGTCTTTTATTCTGTCCCTATCTGCTGTCAAAAGATTTTGGCTGGTAACCTTTATTAATGTAAACATGGGTCTCCCAGAAGGAATGACCAAAGCAGGAGACAGAGAAAAAAGAAAAATAGGGCCAAATTGTTCAATTCTCTATGCATAAGCTTTTAGAGAACCACTGCTTTATTTGTAACACAGCAGATCCCAGGAGCCAGCAGCATATCCTTGTGTGACTCCAGATAAACTGAGCTCACGTGGGCTGTCCTAGCAGAAACTGCAGCAGGAACCAGAGATTAAATCTGTGCTCGCTACAAGCCCATTCATGCATTCTCACCCCTCAGCTCAGGTTAGAATAGGTCTCAGGCACTTTTCTCAGGACCTGGGTGACATCAGGAGCAGAGTCTGCGTCAGCCTGTGTCAGCTCACATGCTCTGAATGCTCTGAGAATGTGGTCACCTGAGACACTTCCCCATCAGCAGTACCCACAAAAGAGCAAAGTCCAAATGGAGAAGACAACCTCAGGAGAAGCAGCACAAGTACTAAAACCAATACACTTGCCTTTTTGCTCAAAGCTCCTTCATGTGGAGATACACCAGTATTGCTCCGCTTGGGATTTGCAGAACTGGATTGTGTATCCACCACCTCCATCTTCATTGTTTTTCTGGGCACAAGCTCAACGTCATCATTCTTGCAGGAGTACTCATGTGGCATCTTGTTAGTTTTTATTTTCTCGTCTGCTTCTGTAACTGTATTCCCTGACTCTTCAGCAAATTGCACCGTGTAGGGGTAAAGTTTATTCACAATATGCAGAACTTGGCCTGGCTTCATTTTCACCTCTTCATCTTTGCCAATATTCACAAGATCAACACTAGTTGGGTTGACTCCTATCTTTTGAAGGGAGAAAAAAGAAAAAAAAACAGCAAATTACATTGTAACTAGAATTGTCAACTAATACTCTGTTGTCCTGGAATATAACTATCCCGGAAAGCAAATGCATTTAGTATTCACTGCACACCCACCCCACATCAACCCATCAGGATCAGGGAAGTTCAATGCTGGAGACATCTCTCTACAGCCCAATCTCACAGTCACGGCTGTCAGCACACAACCTTCAGGAGCACAATGTCACAGGCACTCAGCTGCTGGCTACAGAGGTACAGCAAGACCTGTGCCCCAATTTGGTCAAAGAAATCAACCTACTAAATAACTGCTAAAATAAAAACAGTAACATTTACTTCTGAAGAGTAACAGTAGTTTTAACAAATTATTTCAAACCAATCATCCCCAGAAGGTTTTCTATTTTCAATTTATTTTACTTTCTTCTTTTCACTATGTTTTGTCTCCTGTTTATACCAAATGCTGTCCCATCAATACATCTGCTTTCAAATACACAAGCACACTCTTCTGGCTCTTTTCAAGAGAGAAAGGAGTTCAGGATCAAAACCAATGGCTCACTACATGCAGCCCACTGCTAGCACTTGCAACACACTCCCTCCTCTATATGGAAAAAAATAAATCAGGAAAAAAGTCTCTCTGAGCCCCTAGAAGAGTCCACTACACAGGGATCAGTTCCTTGTTCTTGCTTTTTTATCTCCTTTCCCAAGCTGAATGCGATACACCTTCTCCAGCTCACAGAAGACTATGTTCAAACACGGTGACAAGTTGCCAGTTCCTTCAAGGAAAGCTAAACCCCTCTGCCCACCTCAGTTTGTGCAAAGTATTTGCCAGCCTATCTGAAATTTTAATGCTTTTATTTTCATTTTGCATCTTACACTTTCACAAAATCAATTATTATTTTTTCCTGTGCTAGCAGAAAATGAGGACAGGAAGATCAAATTTTTACCTGTGCGTTTTATTGCATTGGTTTACAGCTCTATGCAACTCCAAAATAAATCTCCTCTCAAAATAGTGTTTTAAAGACTGAGAAGCTACCTGACAACTGAAAAGCTGTACATTTCCCCCTGCCTCAGGCATAACTGGTATCACAAAGTGGCACGGGCAACCTACAGTGATTTCCTGAGAGGCAGATTTTTCCTGATCACGAGGACGACCCTGGGGAAATTAGGGGTTTCCTGCTTCAGCAAAATGCTTTTGGTTAATGCTTATGCATGAAACAAGCTTTAGTAAACCAGCTCTTCCCTGTGACTGATAAACTCTGTCACAGAACATTTCTTTAGCTTTGTCAGTGTGATACCTGCCTGCTTCACAAGATGTTACTGTGCCTCTCATCACTGTGTACTCACTGCAATGAAGCACCTGCCTGACTCCAGCCAGGATCTCTTCAGTCTACAGTTCCACAGTTTCACTAAAGTCAAGTACACTTCACACCCCCCAGGGCATATACTCGAACAACTGATCACTGTAAACCTGTGCCACACACAAATCACCTGGGAAGCAACTCTAGAGCAGGCAGAAAGAACACTCTAGCACCCACCGCCAGAAAGTATTCCCAGACCCAAGATTCCAGTAACAGTATTTGAAGTGTGGTTAAGGTTGACTTGTGTAAAAAACAGTCTGAGATCTTTGCTGGATTCATCACAGGGGCCCCTGTGACTGCTGAGCTCTGGAAGCATTTTAAGAGAAGATGATGCTCCTCCGCAGGCAGAACACGTTGATGTGTTGTCCACATGTGCCGCTGCTGCAGGAGCACATACATGCCCCAGCACCCAAAGGCAGAGAATTTTCCCTTCATAATTATCTCAAGGATACTGGTCTATGTGTACATGAGAGAGGGGGCCTACATCCATCCAGTCAGTAACATGAGAATGCATTCAGTGATGCCTCACATCCCATCCCTTCCCAGCGGTGACCACACCTTTGGCTCTATCAGCCATCAAAACAAAAGCCTTCCACAACTGCCCCGTCCCATTAACACAAGAACCCCTTTGACCTTAAGTGAAGGGCTGCCTCTAGGAGTTTAAGGCTCAGGAAGCAGATCAGCAAGTTTAGTGGAAGAACTCCAAAATCACCCAAACATGGCACCTGGAAGAACAGGTTGAGAATTCAGAGCAGCGTTCCCTGATGCTGCAAGTCTGGCTGTCGGGACTGGAGCATACCTGGAAGGAACAGTGCAGTCTTTCCAGATAGTTGAGGTACACAGGAAGAAAAAGACAGATCCCCTCCAAGGACCACTCACTGTGCTCTCCTTGGTCATAAAACAGGTTCAGGCCCTCCAGATCCAGTGGTAAGAATCATTACTTGCAGTGTTTCTGAAGTACAACTGTCCTATCGAGTAGCAGAAGTATTGCACACCCATGTGAAAACATACCTGCTTAACTGTGACGTACCCCTTGTTACAGTCTGCTTTCAGCTGAACTGCAAAGAAAGAACAAAGTGTCACAAAACAGTGTAGAGAAAAACACTAGAACTCTGCTGAACCACCTTGCAGAAAATATTCCTGTATTTTAAGATCTGCTACCCTCTGAAGCTGACCTCTGTGAATGAACACAAAGAACTCTTCTGCCTCATTCTGTATCCAGGACCATATGTAAAACAGAACCACCCCACACACTGAGTCACACCTGAGTACTCCACTTCCTGGTCTGAGTTAGAACCAAGCCAATTCTGTTCAGTGATTTTACTTTTCAGCAAAGTCTCTGCAAATTAACTGCACTTTCTGAAGTTAACAGCACATTTTTGCAGTGTCTGCTTCTAGCAGTGGTAATGCTCTTTGTTTAGAGTTATTGCCAAGGGTTGGTGTGTGCAGACCAAGGTCACTGCTAGATCTTGTGTACCACACTGGGGGGTGCAGAAAGTGAAAGGCTGCACCTGTGGGGAGGAGTGGCCAGGACAGGGGACCCCAAACTGATCCACAAGGGATTCCATCTCCTATACATCATATTCAATATAAAGCTGAGGGATCATGAGGGTCCCAGCCCTTCTTGTCAATGGCCGGCATTTGAGGAGGACTGTGTCCATTCTGCCTTTGATCCCAATTCGTGTCCTCCTGACCCCAGTTCCAGTCAGCTGCTGAGCCTAGTCTGGGACTTTCCTGGTGCTTGCTCCACAGCCTCAGTGGTGATGGTGATGTAATTGCCATCAGGGGGAGGTCAGGTTCAATACTGGTTTTGTATATATTTGTATATATTCCATTTTATTATCTTCATTAAAGCTGTTTTAGTTTTCTTTCCTAATCCATAAGTCTCTCTCTCTCATTCCTTTTCTCTCCCATTTGGGAGGGGAAGGGGCCCGACACTGTTCCATAAGTCTCTCTCCCTTATCTTCTTTCTCTTCCCCTTTTTGCAGGGAAAAGAGGTTAACAGCATCTGTTGCAGGCCTAGCTGACTGACATTAAACATCAACACAGACCAGCAAAATTACTTCAGAATATAGGTGAAATCTGTGTAAGTCTTCTATACATTCTTGCTATTCTCATCACCCTGTGACAAGGCATGGAGCAGAACTGTGTCCAGAGGGAAGATAAGGCACGGAAAATGTGAAGGCAACTATTTTATAGATTACAGAAATTCTTATATAGTCTCCTAGTGCATCTACAAAATAAGTCATACTAAAAATCAACTGGTGGAAAAATAGAGATTAAGTGCTGCTCACAAGCAAGAGTGCAGGCAGTGGAACATGACTGTAGGCCTGGGGACTCACATTGAACCACAATGTCTTAGTCTAGGAAGGTGAACCTCCTGTTATTAGGTGTCTCCCCTGATTTTTTAGGACGTGTGACCTCCATAAATGCTTATTAAAAAAGCTTAATGATTTCAAGAATCAGGCATAATTCCCTATGAACCCTGCAAAGAAAGGAGACCATAAGCCACCGACAGCAGAAGCCCTTGGGCTTCAGGCCTGCTCAGATTTCAAGGAAAAACTGTGATCTCCCACTTAGACCCTGCTCAAAGCAGATTTATGAATTAGGCCAAAACACTGGTTGATTAACTTCACTGTAATTTAGCTAAACGGAAGAATGATGTTCACTGATAAACGTGAGTGTTGTACTTGTACCTCACACCCTTCACAAATTTGGCTGCTGCTGCATGTAGAAAGTGGGATTTGAACTAAACCTTACCTTGCTGCCGCGAGCACTTCTTATCCATTATCCCAGTCTCGGGGCCACGCCCAACCACCACTGCCTCCAAGTGTGGCAGTTTCATTCGCTGGCTGCATTTCTCTTTCCCCACGAGCCAGCACACACGCATCACTGTGCTACAGAGCAAAACAAACAGCATGTTACTACCATGCAGCTTCCCAATGGCTCACCCTTCCCATGGAATGGGCTCCAGGAATTCTGCTGCCAGCCCTTTCATTAGCTCAGCCACTTTCTGCTAACTGGGTTCATATTTCTGGAAGCCAAGGCAAAGCACAGCATTAACACTAGAAAAATCTAAGAGCAAGCTGTTGTGGAAAGGGCAGTTCTGTTTTACTTCTACCTCACTGTATATTCTCATACATAGGAAAAATCAGTGACTCCAATAGCTCCATCTGACAGAAGAGCCTACCCACAAAAAAAGTGACTTGTTTCCCACGGAATCAGAGTTGATCCAGCTTCACCACCAAAGAAAGCAAGCTGCAGAAGGCAGAGAAGGCGAGAGGGGGGGGACAGCTTCATCCAGCAACAGCCTGCAGATAGGCCATGCTACCGAACCAAACCCTCAAGTTTACACCAACTTGACCCTGGCGAGCAGCCTCCCGGCCCCGGCGCGACACCAGCCGGTCAGAAAGGGACCCCTCCCCTGCTCCCTGCCTTTACCCGCGGTATGCTCCCCCCGGGGGGGCCTGGCCTACGGCAGCGACCGCCGGCCCCCCAGCTCCGCAGGGGCCCTGCCCGTCGCCGCTTCACACCGCGGCCCCCGGCCCAGGGGAGTAGGAAGGGACCCGGGCCCCATCCCCATAGCAACACCAGCCCCCGCCCTTCCCGCGCGCGGCCGGCCCCGCCAATCGGCAGCTGCGGCGCGGACCCACGTGACCAGAAGGCCGGCGCCCTGAGCCCGCGCGCTCCCGGGGCTCGGCGCAGGCGCAGTGGGAGGGAGCGAGGACCGCGCGATAGCCCCGCCCCGATGGTACCCCAGCAGCGGGCACGGGGTGGGTATGCGGAGCGGGGCCGGGTCGCCGCGTACCCGCCGGGGGCTCGGTGCCGTACCGAGGGGCGCGGGCAGGGCCTGCCCGACACACGGGAACGACGCAAGGCGACCGCTCACCCACACGGCGACGGCGNTGTCCGGAGCCGGAGAGGGCTGGGGGCCGGGGGGCAGTGTGGGGTGTCAGGGCTCCTGTGTCTGAGGTACGATGTTTGTCTCGCAGTTTAAGCAGATTTCCCAAGCGTACGAAGTGCTGTCGGACCCGAAGAAGAGGGATCTATATGACAAAGGCGGAGAGCAGGCGATCAAGGAGGGCGGCTCTGGTGGGGGCTTCGGGTCACCCATGGACATATTCGATATGTTCTTTGGCGGCGGTGGGAGGATGCAGCGAGAGAGACGAGGTAATGTGCTATCTTCCGACACTTTCCCTGACTTTGTGGCGTGATTGCCATGGTAAATGGAATCAGAGTCTCAGAGGGGAATGCCGTGGATGTAAGACTTTAAATAGCCTCAAAATGAAGTAACCAGCTTGATCTCAAAATCGGAGAAAACCCTGTGCCTAGTCCTAAACACCTGGAATGAGCAGGGGGGGGCTCACACAGTGGTAGTTTGGTCTCTTGTGCATTTTCTCATGTTAATAACTAATCAGATTTAATGTTTGGAAAGCCTTTATCAGAACGTAAGCCCAGCTGCTAATAGGCTGAATAGGAAATGGACCAGTAACATACCTTAAAATTGTTTCTTAGATACTATACCTAAAATAATTTAGCTAAATATGAATTTGGTCTTTAGTTGGAAGTACCTATATCTAAATAAGATAGCCACATCAAATTCAGCCTGTGAAACCTTTTTGTTCTCCTGTTTTGTCCAGTGGAATTGAGTTGAAGCTGCAGTAAAATGCTGCCCAGAAATTAAAAGTCCAGATTTATCACACTGGGAAAGACTAATTTCTGAGTGTAAAAGTTCAATTACCCAATTCAGTTTCTGGAAAGTCCCTTGGAGAGAGGAAGAAAGTACTTTGCTGACTCTAGGCAGTATCTCCCACTTCCTTGTAGGAGGGACCTTCAGTCACTTTGTTAAAACTGGAGTCCTGCATTATAAAATGTGAATGTCTAAGGTTTTATATATTTCGTTTCTATTAGTTTATGCTTTCATTGAAGAGTCTCTGATTTACTCTAACAGAGAAGCGTTAGTGACAAAGTTGTGAGAGTTGTAACCTAATTTGACATCAGATAGGAAAGAGTTAATGCCAAATACAGGATAGCACTCTGTTAGAACGGGATATTAAACCTTCTAGACTTGGATTGTTGTGAGTTGAGCACAGTGACATGGGAAGTTACTGTTACTTGGACACCAAGCTTTCAAACTTGAGTAAATACCAATTTTCTTTTGCAGGCAAAAATGTGGTCCACCAGTTGTCAGTAAGCCTAGAAGATATGTACAATGGTGCCACAAGGAAACTTGCACTGCAGAAGAACGTTATCTGTGACAAATGTGAAGGTAATTGTGGAACTCAAACTACACACGAGTTGCTTCTAAAGCTTTTGGGAGTTTTTTCTGACAGCACGTAACCACTTGTCTCCCATTTTCATTCTCAGGTCGTGGTGGCAAGAAGGGCGCAGTGGAATGCTGTCCTAATTGCAGAGGAACAGGAATGCAGATTAGAATCCACCAGATCGGGCCAGGAATGGTGCAGCAGATCCAGTCTGTGTGCATGGAGTGTCAGGGGCACGGGGAGCGCATCAGCCCCAAGGACCGGTGTAAGAGCTGCAACGGCAGGAAAATTGTTAGAGAGAAGAAGATACTAGAAGTTCACATTGACAAAGGTGAGGTGAAGTTTTGAACTTGGATGTGCTGGCTGGCTTTGCAGCACTAAAACAGAAGCTTTACCAAATGCATGGTGTTGATTGGGTGAGTAACACTGCTGAATACATATAAAGTCTTCTGTTGCTGCTTTTAAAAGCAGGAGACTGGTTTTTAGGGAAGGTTGATTGCTTCTATGTTCACATCTAATACCTGTGCACATCACTAAGAGTGGATCCTGAAACCTGCAGTATTGTAAGCAGTGAACTGTTCCTGAGCAACCTCCTAAGCATGAGTCTTGACCAGGTCACTGGACCGATTGAGATAAAACTGAGAGCTTGCCAATGAGCTGTCCCTGCCTGTAGGGAAACCCTGCAGACTCCGATCACTTCTACTGTGTTTCAGTGTGAAGGGGAACCAGGTCTGCTACAGCAATAGGGTGCAGAGACAGTGCTGAGTCTCTCATGCTCAGAGCTCTGTTTGCTACGCTACCCTGACAGTGCTGCTCAGTACAGGTGCTCTTTGCCTGGCAAAATGCAATTCGATACACAAGCCTTCCGGGTGATGGGAGAACGTGACGGTGAGTGATAAGCACATCTCTGTTGAGGAGGCTGCTCAGATGCTGGTGGGAGAAGTCTCTGGAGTAGTGCAGCTTGTGAGACAGAGCAAGCTGACAAGCACGTGGCTCCTGCAGACTGGCGCCTGATTGTCACCTGCAGCTGTCGAATGTGTAAGCACACCTTATGCAATGCTGGATTTAACAGGGAGAATCCTGTCAACATCAAATAACATTAAAGTAACATTAAATATGAGGACTGGTAGGGATATATTACAGACATTTTAAACAGGGAAACCACTGAGAGGAGTTTCTTTTCCCTTTCTTACAGGAAAACAGACTGAACTAGCATGAGACACATAGATTTCACGGTAGAGAGACTGTGTAGGTGAAATGTTTTTCTTACGTGACAGTTGCAGTCCTAGGGAGACTGCTTCTTGCGCTGAGATCATGTTTCATAAGCAGCTCTGCCACATATATTTATAAAACTGAAGAAGCTGATTGGTCACTTGCTCCCAAAATGGATTTTGTACACAGTGGTTCTGTTTTCAGTACTTGTACAGCTAACGAGAGCTGCTTTGATAATGTTTCCCTTAAGGACTTCATTTTGGCAGGTGGCTGTTTCGCACTACAATTAAGCTTAATGATCTTGAGATGCAGTTCACCTTCGCACTGTTAAAATCTGTTGGACAAGAGTAAATTAGAAGAAAAAAAAATAATGCTTCAAGGGATGGTCCTGATGTTCTAATTTAAAGATCCAGAGATCTGATACCAGCTTGTGCATATAAACATATTGCTGCTGTTCACTTAAAAAGCTCAAAAATGTTTTCTGGTTGGGTTTTTTTCTGCAATAGGAATGAAGGATGGTCAGAAAATAACATTCCATGGTGAAGGGGACCAAGAGCCAGGACTAGAGCCTGGGGACATTATTATCGTCTTGGATCAAAAAGACCACTCTGTGTTTATAAGGTAAAAACTCTGGAAGCCCTTTATGTTAGCTCCTGAGATGCCTGTCCACATCCTTCCTTGGATACCACTCACCTTTTACCTACAGGAAGTATCAGTAGATACGATCATGTGGCTAAAAGTCACCTGTGAGTTTGTTTGGGTGCCAAAGGAGCACTGGGGAGCGCAGGAATCCCAGTAAAGTAGTCACAGCCCCTCATGCTCTAGTGGCACAAGATATTCTTCTGTGAGCTTTGGCAGCAAAGCAGCATGGAAGGCAAACAAAACCGGTTACATTAAGAGTTTACAAATCTTGAATTCTAAGAACTCTTAAAATAATTGAGATTTTTTTTTAAAATAGATTTTAATACTTGTGATTGTTTCCTTGCTGTTTCTAGGATAGCATTCCAGCACCTACCTCAGAATATTACCATTTAGTGTAGGCAGCTGTTCGTTGCCTACTTGGCTTCAAGGCACAAAAATCTAGTGTGTTCACTTTTGCTCAGGCATCCTATTTATGACAAACTAGTTGAGTATAGTGTGCACCCTTCTGACCAAAGGTGGTTTCCTACATTTTAATTTTCTACCTGAGCCCACTGGGCAGGGTAATCCATCCTGTCTGTTCTTTCTTGCAAAAGTGACTCAAGCAGCATTAACCACGTCTCAAGTATTTCGTGTTACTGGACAGTAATGCTTGGTGTTGCAAGCTTCCTTCTCCAAATTACTGTTTGTGGAATGAGTCTGTATATTTTGATCTGATCAACAGCAACACTGGTCGTCTTGCAGAAATACGTTGCACTTGGTGTCTCACTGCTTCTGGTCAGAGCAGTAACGAGGGAGTCAATGGATTTAGAGAAAGCATTTATCTCAACACCAACCACTGACATTGTGCTTCTAAGTGGGAATGGTGAGCCAGAGGTTCTTGGGAAATGGCAGTTGCTCTGCCTGACTGTCGTATATGGTGCTGAGCTCTGGAAGTTGGTGCCAGAACTCTATGCCAAAGGACGCTGAGCTCACAGGTTAAGAATCAGTTCTGTTTGCTTTGGATAAGCCTACTCAGCTGATTTTTTTTTTTTTTTTTTTTTTTTTTTTTTAATTAACTTCCAGTGAAACCAGACACTAAATCAGCTATGCCAAGAGGACATTCTGGGCCAAACTGTTAGTATGGTTACCTGGGACTTGAAGTTGCAACTCTCCTGGCTTATTTTTGTTCATCTTTCTTCCCACTGCTTTCAGTTCTAGTGTCCTTACATGACCCTTGATGTTACTGGTCTTGGGGGGGTTATGCTACTCTGGGACAAGTGGAATGTTCCCCCTTTCCTGTTGGATTCTAAAATTAACTTTTCAGGCAAGGCTCCTTCCAGAGACCTTTAAAACAGAGGGAGTGAAATAACTCAGTTCTTTGAATAGGCTGGAGGATTTTTAGCCTTTGAACATACAGTGCATGCAGACATCACTAGCACTGCCTAAAGTCAGAATAGGCAATTAAAACAATTACAGTGTGTCTTCCAGATACTTCCTGGTGCTTTCTAGAAGGTACTTTTGTCATAACCCAGAGCAGTCATCAGCTGTTCAAACTTCCCTAGTACCAGATCTTCAGAAAGTGTGACAGAATAGCGTAGGGCTAGCTGGGGAACTTCAGGAAGTACTAATGTGCGTAAAGGAAGGGATTAATTGTCCCAGTTGCAGTGTTTGGGAGGCTGATAGAACTTTTGCCTAGAATTGGGGTGGATTGGTGAGAGGAATTGGAAGGAGTGGTGAGGTGACACAAGATGCGAGTGAGCCTTGCTGTATTTATTTCTTTTCAGGAAACACTTCTACACTTTGGATAGCTAGATTTGATCAGTAATGGCTCTCAGCATGGGAATCATTCCTGTCATTGCTGGCATGAGACACTCCATCAGTATTGAGTATTCTTTCTTTAATTGCCCAGGCTTCTCTTAAAATTAGATGTTTATTGTCCTTGCCAAGTTAAATACTGAAGTGGGGTATGATCCTTTTGCTACTTCTCCCCCTCTGTGACTGTTCTTGATTGGTTCTGCCTTAGACGAGAAGAAGAACTTCACATGTATATGGATATTCAACTGGTTGAAGCACTCTGTGGCTTCCAAAAGCCTGTCACGACACTGGATAACAGAACTATTGTTGTTACATCCCATCCTGGTAAGTGCTGGTTTGCTTTCTGCTAGACGTCCAAGCATACAGTGAATGTAAGATGGGAATTTAAAGGAACAGAAACATTCCATCTCGGTGTACAAGGGATGTGTGCTGGTATCAAGCCTCTATTCCTAGTCTTTGCAGTACGAATCTTTAAACAATAAAAAGGATTTTTGAATAGCAGTCAGCAGTAACTTTCTCTTTGCGTGATATAGTAACAGAACTTACCTCATGGACATACTTGTATCCTGAGGATACCTCATGAGAATTGAAGGCCGTGGGTCTCTGAAAACCACTTTTTCAGCCTTGGAAGTGATGGAGCACTTAATAAATTTGTAAGTATGCTTCCATTGGGAAGCATAACAAGGTTGCAATAATGTAATGTAAACACTGACCTCCTTTCCTACTCAAAAGTTACCAGGCAGTAAGTCCCTGTTAGACTACTACATATTGGTGTAACTGTCTGACCACAACATAATAAGGTTACATAAATATTGAAGGGAGCTAAAACTAAAGCTGCTTCTGTTGCCTGCATGGATTCCTTCTGGGTTTTTGGAGTCTTCTTATTTTTTAATTTTTTTTCAGGCCAAGTTGTCAAGCATGGGGCTATAAAGTGTGTGTTGAATGAAGGTATGCCAATTTATCGCAGACCATATGAAAAAGGACCTCTGATCATAGAATTCAGGGTAAGTGCATCAACTTGCTTCCATGGCGTAGTTCAGCACTGAATATCCAAAATTAAACCTCTAAGCATTACCTCAATCAAGAAGAGGTACCAATTACCAGATGTCCTGGTTTGATGTTTGCAACCTGTCAAAAACTTACAGTTCATAACAGAAAACTTCTGGAACAATCTATGCTGAAAGTATGTTAAGTACCAGAAGAATTTCCTTGGATACCTTATGAATTTCTATTTGCTTGACACAATCTTTAGTTTCTATCATTCTATAGGAAGGATGGATTAGTAACGTCCCCTGTGCTGGCGTGAAGGAATACACTAGAAAATGCTGATTTCTTCTGGAGAGAAGCTATGCTAGGAGTTGTGGCAGCAGGCTCTGCCTGCTTAGATTGTAGAGGAGATTCAGCCATATCTCTAGTGTTTATATATCCTGTACTTTGCTTCCAGGCTGATTCCAGAGAGAAGTGTTGAGTAAGACTTGGTTAAATTACCAGAGTTAGAAGCTTAACTTCTTGCTGAGATTAAAAAATAATCTATTGATTTAATATTTTTGTAAGCACTGGGTTTAAGTTATCTGTGGTGATAAAGCTGACTTTGCAGGTGTTTGACCTGTAGAGGGATGGAAAAAAGCCAGTTTAGGCAGCCTTGAGTAACCCTGGTTCTTGATGATTTCAGGTGAACTTCCCAGAGAATGGCTTCCTCTCCCCAGACAAGCTGTCTTTACTTGAAAAACTGCTACCTACAAGGCAGGAAATAGAAGAAACTGAGGAAATGGAGCAAGTGGATTTAGTGGACTTTGATCCATCTCAAAAAAGGAAACACCACTATAATGGAGAAGTCTATGAAGATGACGAGCATCACCCTAGAGGTGGTGTTCAATGTCAGACATCGTAAACGGGCCAGTGAATAACCTGTGATGTTTGTTTTGTATGCATTAGGGGATAAGTAAGTGAAGGACTACACCCTCACTTTCTGCTCTTTGTTGTTCTATCCAGCCATAGCTGTTTCTAAAAGCATAAAGAAATAAACTAAGTAATTAAACTGACTTTGAAATTTGTATAAAGCTCCAGGATGCAAGCTCAAATGAAGTTGATTGCACTTCACCCCTGCCTCTTGGCCACGAGAACTCCCTTTTCCTGCTTGTCTTTTATTCCAAGCCTTGTAATTCCTGTATGTGTGCAATTGCCCTGGCTTGAACTAAGACTCTGTGGTGTTCTTTCTAGGAATTCTAGATCTTATACTGTTAAAGTATGCACAGTACTTATAGTTCATGGTAAGATATAGTTAAGTTTTGTACCAGTTAGGATAACATGTTAATGTTTTGGGTTTGTACTGGTGTTTGTTGAATAGGGACTGGCTCTAATGCAACCGTGTGGTGGGTGAAGCTGACAAGGATGTCAATTTTCACAGGCCCATTAAAGTCACACCATCCACATGCTCTCTGAAGCTACTGCACTTAAGGTCAAATAGTCCCTTCCACTGCTGCCAGCTTTGGTCCTGACCCTAGAGCTAGATGTGAAGCTTGCTTTGGTTCATTGCTGACTACTGCTTGGCTGCTGTCCCACACCACACTGCATGTAGAGCCAGCGGTTGCTTGGCTGCTGCAGGAGCTTCCTTCAGTACCATGCATGAATAAAAACCTCCAGGCTTTATCAGCACACATGCAGTTTGGAATCTGTCAGCCTGCTGGTGTGAGAAGCTTGACTTCCACCTTGGTTACTGACATCAGATACCCCTCAGAGGTGTGTCACAGAGAGCAGCACCAGCCCTGTTGGTGGGCATTATGTGAACCTGCAGAGGAGAGAAACTTGCTGTCGGTGGATGCAACCAACTGATGCATCTAGGATGTTCTGAAATTAATGTATTGTGTGCATTATTTTAAGCTGACTCTTGAAAATTCTGTATGAATGTTCTAATTATTGTAGATTAAGCATTTCCAATATAATTACAAAATGGTTCATTGCCTCTTTTCTTAGACCAGATGTTGGTTTAAAGACACCACCCCCTTCTTTTTAGGCAGCTATTCACAGAAAAGTCTTAGCAAAAAAACTTCTTTCAGAAAATGTGCTGAGAAGATGGGTCCAGATTTAACCTCTGGTATGGTAGTTTAGTTTTGTTCTACCATCTGGCCTGGGACAGAGCTTACACTTTTCATACCTCTCTAGAGCAAAACTGTTTTTTCCTCCTGGAAATAGCTGCTAACTGGGAGTACATGTGTTGTAACCTCAGTATCTAGAAACTCAGCTTTAGGAAACATCTCTAGCTCTTGTAAGTGTTATGGGTTCCATTTTAGAAAGACAGCTGGGTTTTGTACCGCAGAGCTCATTCCCTTTCAGGTACTTTTGTCTCATCAAGGGTAAAATTCTACAAAGTATCTTTCCAGATTTTACGTGAATGGGCTCATCAATGAGCTGTACAAATGTGACCAGCAGGAGCCTTTGGTCTAGCAGTAGGACAGTTTGGCTGAAGGGGAGGAATGGAAGGTAATTAATCCTACCTCTGGTGTGGGCTGAGATTCCTCCACAACTGTCTTGAGACCAAACAGCACTAAAATAGACTGTTTGTTCAGTTCAGTAAGTACCCTTCTTTTTTCCATAACCACTGGATCAAAACAGCTGTGGCAAACCAAGCCCAGTGCAGTGCCTTGAGGATGACAACAGGACATGATTTTGTGTCAGATGACTGTATTACAAAAAAAGCACAAACATTCTGTAGCCTTTTTCTCCTGGGGATACTTTAGTTTCCCTTGCACTGTGCCCATAGATTTGTCAACACAGCTGAGGTAATATGTCTGTCCTTACCTTAAGATTGGTGGACAATTCTGCTTCAGTTAGTCTAGAGGGTGGACCAGATCCAGCTTTCAGGAGCAGAAGCCTCCAGAAGCCTTGGCAGAGCAGCCCAGGGAAAGATGCTGCTACCTGTGCAGGGAGGGCAGCAGGAACACCAGCAGTTTGGCATTCTGCTTTGAAAGGAGCCAGTGACTGACATACAAGCTATGTCCCAGAGAAATACACTGACAACAGTAGGGTCAGCTTTCAGCAAAAAAGCAGACACAAATTAAGGCAAGAGCTAGCCAGAAGACGGACACAGCCCTCAGACCTTCAAGTGGGATATTGCATACAATGTATGCCCCCTTCCAAGCTTCTTAATTCTCCCATGATGTTCTGGGTATCATACAGCTGCAGTGAGCAGCAAAATGTGTTTTGTGCTGCTGAAAAATTAAGACCATGTCTTTCTGACTACTGCTTGCTCTGTGTGAGGTAGTTTCCCATTTCTGGGTAATGAACTGAATGGGCAGCTGTAGAAATGGAGGACACTAGCACAAAATGGCTGCTTCAGTGCAGTAATCTAACCTATCATAACCTGAGTTGATGTTAGCCATTACTTCCAGTGGTTCACTGTCAACAACACCAAGTTCATATCAAATTTACAGTTTAGTCTATTACAATGATTCTTTCTACTGTGCACCAGGCATGTAGGACTTCTTGGGTTTTTTTCCACCAGAAATCCAGCAGCACCACTATTCCACAGGTTTGCTGTGAAACTGAGAACACCCACTGCAGACTCATTTAAGGGCCTGCTCTCATTTGTGCTTCTGCCTGTAAGACTTCAAGTCCCTAACTGTCCTCTTCTCCCTGTGCTCTACCTACCTACTACCACCAGCAGTTTCCTCAGCCCAGGTGAGTAAACTCAATGACCCCAAATCTGCTTTGAACTTGCAGTGTGACACAAGGTCAAGCAAGCAACTTGCCCTATGACTTTTTCATTAGCAACTTCATCTGAATGAATGGAGTTAAATCCAGCTGGTGGCTGGTCACAAGTGGTGTTCCCAGAGCTCAGCACTGGGGCCAGTTCTACTATCTTTATCAATGAACTGGGTGAGGGGATTGAAAGCACCCTCGGTAAGTTTGCAGACAACACCAAGTTAGGTGGGAGTGTTGACATGCTTGATGGTAGGGAGGCCCTTCAGAGGGATCTGGACAGGCTGGATCGATGGGCCAAAGTTCAACAGGGCCAAGGACAAGGTCCCACATTTGGATCATAATAACCCCATGCTACAGGCTTGGGTAAGAGTGGCTGGAAAGCTGCCTGGTGGAAAAGTACTTGGGAGTGTTGGTCCACAGCCAGCTGATTATGAGCCAGTGTACCCAGGTGGCCAAAAGCATCCTGGCTTGTACCAGAAATAGTGTGGCCAGCAGGACTAGCAAAGTGATTGTCCCCCTGTACTCAGCACTGGTGAGGCTACACCTCAGATACTGTGTTCAGTCTTGTCCTACAAGAAGGACATTGAGGGGCTGGAGTGCGTCCAGAAAAGGGCAACAAAGCTGGTGAGGGGTCTGGAGAGCAAGCCTCATAAGGAGCAGCTGAAGGTACTGAAGACAAAGGGGCTCAAGGGAGACCTAGCTCTCTACAACTACCTGAAAGGAGATTGGAATGAGCTGGTGGTCAGTCTCTTCTCCTAAGTAACAAGTGACAGAATGACAGGAAATGGCCTCAAGGTGTGCCAGGGGAGATTTAGGTTGGACATTAGGAAAAATTTCTTCACCAAAAGGATTGTCAAGCCCTGGAACAGGCTGCCCAGGGAAGTGCTGCAGGCACCCTCCCTGGAGGCATTTAAAAGACATGTAGATGAGGTGCTGAGTGACATGGTTTAGTGGTGGACAAAGCAATGTTAGGCATGTGGTTGGACTCAATGATCTTAAGAGGTCTTTTTCAACCTAAACAATTCCATCACACAACTTCATCTGGGAAGACATGTGCCCCTTTCCATTTTTGTGATTTTGGTGCAGTTCTCAGCTGGTCTCTCTAAATCTCAGGGACCAACAGGAGGGTTTGATATTTCCTCTGCAGATGGCAAGCCAGTAGTGATACCAGAGCAGGACTACACTCTGTATCTACAAGCTCACATGTTACTTAGGCCATGCTTTGTCTGTTAACATTAAAAAAAATAGTCGCATCTACCACTTGTTTAACTGCACCAGAACCTGAGCTCGCTTGTTTTTTTCCTGAGATGGTAGCAGCTCCTCCAGATACATTCTGCAGACCCATCAGACAAACAGCTGATTCCACCCAAGCAAGGCTGAAATTCATCAATCTCCAGTTCAGAAACAGGAGGCTGACCTGACCTATGAGACTTCCCCTGCAAAGCATTTGCACTCCTCTACACGCCAGCTCCAAGCAAAATAATGCAAGAACAATGCAAAGTCCATGGGTGAACAATGCTCTTTTTAATATTAAAGCACTACGTGTTGCCTTGTGCAAGTCCTACATACAGGTCAGGGGTGTAATACTTGGCTGATTCTTATTCTTCAGAGAGAAAATGTCTTCCTAGATTACATTAAAAAATTAACATTTACATTTTAAAAAAAGTTACCTTTTACCTTCAAAAAAATTTAACATTTTCAAGGTTATCATTGTACTTTTGTGCCAACTATTTTGCAAATTACAGCTGCAACCCCAGAGGTAAATTTCACTATTGCCCTTTCATAATTCTTAGTATATTTTGCTTTTTTGTCTTGAGTACTTGATGCAATGAACTGAAACTCATAAATAAAAGGATAAGAAATGACAGATTTTCTCACATATATTTCAATCTTTAACCACTCAGGATTCTGACTGTTTGTTTGTTACAACTGCTTTTCTTTTAAAGAACTAAATGATAGTTTATATTAAGGATTAGCAGATCTGTGTAACCCAAAGGTAAAATGAACCACAAACTAGATATTAAAAATGTTTTGTAAGATTTTCTCCTGCATCCAAAGTACTAATTGCCAATGGAGCTTGTCAGATGTATTACTGTCAGATGTTTCTGAACACACTGGTGCCTTTTCAACAGGAAAAGAAAAAAAAAAATCAATCACTTCTTGCTATTTAGAAAATAATTTTATTGCCATATCTAAGGAAGTAAAGAACAACTTGGGAATTAGAACATTACAGCTAAACATAAACACTACAGTTGTAGTGAACAAACAATGCCATGTGAGAAATAAAGCTCATTTTTTTTTCTGCATTTCCTTAGACCAGTATGAACATAGACAAATCAAGCCCTGAAGGAGGTCAGCCAGCAGCTAACAACCAATACTTGCAATCAAGCTCTCCAGCTGAAAAAAAGCTGTGAGGTTAAACTGAAACTAATTTATTAAATCAAAGAGAAGTTATTACTGTGGCAGGAAAGTGTTCTACAAGAGGTGAGGAGAGGAAACTACAGTGGATTCCAATTTGCACGAGTTTGTCTCATTATTACAGACAAAACCTCATTTTTTGCTGCATTCTAGAAAACAGACACTAGAAGATTCTGGTGTAGATTCACAACAGTTTGCATTAGTCAGGATCTCGAACAGGAACACCATCTGCTCCCAGCTGAAGAGCATGAAAGCTTCTTTTTATCAGAGTATGGGACACAAGTATCACCTTAACAAGGTCCACAGGTACATTAAATTAATAAAATCTTACAATTAGTTATGTAAAGCCTAAGTATGCCTTGCCCTTTTGGGGAAGTAAGAAGCTAAATTGAATAAACTGGAAAAAAACAAAGCAGCTGCAGCATCACAGCATTAGGAACTCAACCTACATGAACCAGCCTCCGCATGTTTTATATTGATCCCCTGCGGCCTGCTTCAGTTAAAGCTGGTCTGAAGACATTATGCACTTACAGATAATAATTCCTTTTAGTCTGGAAGTAAAGTAAAACGAAACAAACAAAAACCCAAACCACCATCTCTCCCCCCAAAAAACAAACAAAAACTCAAACAAATAAACAAACCAACCAAAATAAACAACTGTATCTCACTGCCACATGAGGCAGGTTTGTAACAGGAAGTGCTGGGAAATGGGGAAGAATATTATCCTTCCAAGTAAGCTGTGTGACACTACTTGATAGGTTTAAGTCCAAAATTTACAGTGAAAATTCAACATGGCAAAACCTACTGGACTAGAAAAGCCTCTGCCTTCAAGGTGAGAGCAGAGCAGCCTCACCAGCATTCTAAGAAAAATGTGCCTTTGTCTCAGCAGAGAAGAGACAGCTTCCCCATTCCACATAACTCAAATTAAAAAGTAAAAATAATTTTTAAAAAGCATTTTACTGTATTCTAGGAAGCCACTTTCAAGTGTGTACAGTTCCTAGCTCGTCCAACTTTTATAAACACTGTAGGAAGAGCAGAGACCTCAGGAGATAGAAAAAACACCTGCACTGAAGTTTACCAGCTAATCTGGTAAAAAGAAAAAGTATTTGAAAATCAACTGATGCTGTATTTAAGCATCTAACTTTAGGTCAAGCAGTAAAAATCTCATTCCCTGGAAAAAATGAATGGAAAATTGAGGAAATATCACACTCTGGGCATTTAGACCTTGTTAAAGCACAAACACCAATAACCTGCAACTAACAGGCACACTTCATAGCTCATTGTAAAATCAAGCTATGGCTTCCAGAGCTTGAGGAGGCCATCCTCACTGTAAGTGGCAATCAGGTTCTGGTGGGGGTGATGAGCAATGCCAATGACATCTTTTTCATGAACCTAGAGAAAAAGCAGAAAGATTCATCAGGAGATTTTCTTTAGCAGATTCAAGCCAAATATTCTCTTCAAACTAGAACCACAGAAAAGTTGGACTGAGGTTTAACATGCTCTGTGCATACAGCAAAAGCAGAGGAACATACCCCAATATTAAGTTCCACTTGCAAACAGGCTTTGTGACATAGCAGTTACCTTTTGTTGGGTGAGGGAAGGTTCAATGAAGGTTTACATCCACTGAAATCCATGACATCTAAGTATTCCCCATTAAATTTAGGTATTCAAGCTGATATTTCCCTTTAGGTTTTAACCCAAGGCAAATTTAAGCCTGGCTGCTTTAAATGACAGCTTGGTCAGGTTCTCCATCAACTGCAGCCCAGGTAAAGACATGCTCTAGTTCAAGTAAGTTTGAACCAATTCACTCTTGGCTTGGTCGGTAAACATATTCCTAACTCTTATAATTAAACTGGTTCTGAAAAAAAACTAAAGACATTCTACAGCCAAGTGTTTTGGAATGCATTTGTTACCAAACATGGATGCCACAGTGAAAGATTCCTTGGTACTAGGACTTCATAAATAACGAAAATTCAGATCTCATCTTTTTTTGTTCACAAGTCTGCAAAAGCTCAAAGCTAAGAACTTACAGTCAGAGTTCTCTCCAGCTTGCCAGTCACTGTGCTGAAGCAATACAGCACAAAATCTTCACCGACGCAGTAGATCCATTCACCACGAGGTGAAAGGGCGCAGCAGACAAAGTCACCCCCTTCCCTCTTACCAGAGCTAAAACTTCTTACAATCTGTAAAGACAGAAGTATTTTGCAGGATTAAAAAATTGCAGCTAATCAATTCAGGGCAGAAATATTTAGGCAGTACTAGGCCTGTTCAGAGGACAGGATCCCTCCACAGCTGCCACAGCTTTCTGCAAGTCAAGCTGTTCTATAACAGGGGTACAGAACAGTTTGTCATGAAAACAAACTGGAGAAACTGGGTTTAACTCAGGGCTGGGTTAAGTAGGTTTTTGGCATTTTTAAAATGGCTGAGGGGGAGAGAGAGAGAGAAAGACACACTTGAGAGAGTGCCAATAGGATCACATACTTGTCCTTGCATATTCATAATGACAACTGTGTTCGATCTGTTGCAAACCACAAAGTGTTCTGGGTTTTTAGGCAGCAGAATGACACTGTTCACAGTAATGTCTGTCCCAGCAGTGCTGCCAAGGGACTTGAAGGTGTTTGAGCACTCTGTCGTCTTCACATTCCAAACCTAGTATGAAAAATTAAAACGTAAAACCCATTAGCATTAAGAAATTAAAACAAATTAGTTGATTCATGATACAGGATTATGATTTTAAGGCTTCTGAAGGTAAATATTAATTTTTAAAATGGTAGTTTAAAGCAGATTATATAAACTACAATTTTCAATATTATATATAATATGTGTATATATGTTGCATCTACTTTGAAGTGTGGACAACACGAACAATTTCACTACAACTGAAATGAAAGCAGATTTCCATTATCGAAATTCAGTCTGGCTCCTTTTCATTAAGGATATTCCCTAAGGGGTGAGTCCAGGGTAGCCTTCTGGTTTCAGCTGGTGTCTGTGAATGTGTGTGCAGCCTTTGCACATACAATTTGCCTTAGACAAGACAGACAAAAAATGCTGAAAAAGCAAAGCCTCACTGGTATCTGCGAGAGAGAAATCCCAGCTTAGAGCTGCTCCAGGCTCAACACCAGGCTATTCTAGCTGTTTAGAAACAGAACAGAACTGCTTGTTTAATGTTTATAATAAAATCTAACTCACCATCAGTGGAATATTTGCTATTTACATACTAGTACAATTAGAATGAAAGACACCACCTTCTTATGCTACTCCCATGGCTGGGGCAGTCACTCAAAGAGAGCAAGTTTAAGTAACACCCCATTTAATACAAGCAAAATCTATCATACTCTCCTAGGTCACATCTGTAAACTGGATCAGTTTGCTCTCCAGGCACAGCATCGATGCCCTACTTACTGTAGCTGTTCTGTGGTCATTCATTTATTTATTATTAGTCAGTAATGCCTACTGACAACAATGCTTTAACTCCTCTTAACTACTACACACTGAGTAGTTCTGCTCTTGTTGAGACTAGAAGCCAAACCTATCACTTCTACAATCAGTTTCATTAGCACTAGGTCACACAGCTCACAAGGGACTTCACAGCACCAAGAAATAAACAGGCGTCCAACACAGTAAGCAAGAAAATGACATTATTTCAGGCAAGGGAATCCCTATTTTCTAGGGGAAGAGGTGTCACAGTCACTACTATTTCTACAATAAAGCAGGAACCTGCAAGTAAGTACTACATTTATGTTCTCCTTTCATAAGCACAGAACAAACAAGCTCTGCAGCACAGTATGAAGCTTCTTCAGTTCCCTTTTACACCAATTCACAGCAAAGGTCACAAGCAGAAAGACAACTTGTTGCAGATAACCCCAAGTCCCTTCTCCAATGACTGCAGCAGTTAAATCAGCTAAAACATGTAAATAATAATTTGCAAAGAGTCCAAATATCTTACCTTCACTGTGCCATCAGAGGATGCACTGATAATATAGTGGCCATCCTGGGTAAAAGTAGCTTCATTGACGAAGGAAGAATGACCACGGAATTCCTTCAAAGTCTTCCCGGATTTTAAACCATGAATCCTGTCACATAAGAGAGAACATAATTTAGACAGTCTGAACCCCCCTCTGATCTCATTGTTTTTTAAACCTGAGATACCTTTGATGGGTAACAATAAGAATTGCTAAAAATCCACAAGCCATAAGGCTTTATCAGAAGCCCCTTTCACCAAAGGCATTATGTGCTCCTATGCAAAAGTCTGAGAAAAGACCATCAACGTTCAGCCTCAAGGAGCTGTATGTAATATACACTGTACATATTAGAAGACAGAACTATGAAAGGAGAAACTATGAAGTTGACAAAACAAAAAATACAGAATTAAGTGTGGAAGTATCTGGTCTCACAGACTCCTACTTGGTAGAGGTGTAGCCACCTCTGTAGGACTCCATCCAGTTTTGGGCACCCAGTAAGATGGCCAAAGAGCTGGACCACATGATGTATGAGGAGAGGCTGAGAGGGTTGGGTGTGTTCAGCCCAGAGAAGTGAAAGTAAAGAAGCATTTACAGAATCACAGAATGTTAGGGATTGGAAGGGTCCTCAAAAGATCATCTAGTCCAATCCCTGCTTAAACTTTCTTAGAGCAGAGATGCAAGCCCAACCACCCCCATACCAGTCCCACAGCAATTCACTGCTTTACCATGCTGCTTAACAGACTGTCTGCACACCAAGGATGCTGCAAGTAACTACACACATGCAAGTCTAAGATTCCATTTCAAATTTCTGGGAAGAATAGATGCCCAGAAAGTTAAGCAAGGTGAGAAATCAGACTTTCAAATTGATCCTCTCCAACTCTCAGCAGTTACAACCTCCTATTAGCACTAAAATTCAGTGCAAAAGAATCATTTGACCTGGGATTTGAATCTGTATCGGAAGTTCAACTGCTTAATGTGAATATTATGTTCTTTCCTGCACTGTAGCTCACACATTGACAGTTTATTTACCTGATTGTTTGATCAAAAGAAGCACTAAGAATTTGGCTGCTGTCTTTAGAGAAGCTGAGGCATGTAACACCTTTACTGTGTGCTCGTTCAAATCTTCTCAGACACTGACCGCTCTGGATTTTCCACACCTGGAAGAAACAGCAAATGAAAACAGAGATGTTTACTTTGTTATCAGATCACAGAACCTTAACATTCAGAGCCATTTTGTATCTGTTTCTGAGCCACATTGAACTTCATCTGTTTTAACACGGAATTGCAACATTTTGGCAATAGCAATAGAGTTTTTCTTCTCACTAGGCCAATCAACATATCCTACAAAAAGATCCATACCTTGATCTTTCCGTCTTGTGCTCCAGTTGCTAGCATTTCTGTATCCCTGCTGAAGCACATGCACAACACTGCATCATCCATCATCATAAAATTATCTTGTGCCTGGTACTTCAGATCCTAAATGAAAGCAGAAGATTCACCAGTCAAAATAGTGACTTCAATGAAATGTATTTTGAGGCATAGAGCAAAAGCACTAGCAGTTATAAATTCAGTTATATTTTATAACCTATCAAGCAGACCTTACAGCCTTATAATAACAGAAGTGCTACTGTCACTATTTTAAAGGCAAAACCAATGATCCAGAAAGGAAAAAAAACCAATTATCAGAGGTAAGTCTGTGACAAACCAGACAATTAAACCCATGTAAAGATTCCAAGTAGACACTCCCTGAGAAATGAAAATAAACATGAACTATGGTCTTAAAGAATAAAACCAGGCGCTCTGGCCAATGAACTATCCATGTGAATAAGGTGCAATTTACCTTCCTGATCTTTCCAGTAGTGAAGTTCCACACTTCAATGAAGCCATCGACAGAGCCAGTAACCAGATACTGGCCATCCGGGGAAAACCGAGCACACTCCACATGCGACTTCTGCCCAAACTGTTTCATACGAAAACATAAATTAAGTTTAATAAGCAATTTAAAAGAAGCAACTTCTTAAACAAAAACTGTAGTCTTATTATTGTGGCAAAATCACAGTATTTTCTATAATTAACATAAAATTTTTGAATGCATAAAGTATAAAAAAAAATGTGACAATACCTACATACAAACAAAAAACCCTTCCTTTGATCTGGTAGTATCTGAAATATGCATCAAAGACTTCATGCTTACAGCAGCAATTGGGTTGGTTGTCCTCCAATTTTTGTAGGAAATTGTGTATGTTAATACCACCTTTCCAGTACCCAGTATGTATTGCTAGCAGACTTCAGAAATTCCTGAAGTAGTACAAGTTGCTTCCCTTGGAATGAAGTTTCTCTAGTGAAGTTTTCACAGAGAGTATTGGGCATTTTTTAGATACAATTTAAATTTTAAATCCTTTAATGTACATGACCAAGACAACTGAGTATAGAAAAACATTTTTCACTAATCAATATAAAAATCCAAGCTCAGCACTGGTAAACAAAACAAGTTTTAATAAAGCATTTTTACCAAGCTGCTACTGAACACAACAAATTGAGTTCACAAGCTCCAACTCATGACTTTGAAAACATATTATCTGTTTTTGTGAGAACTGGTAACTACTACAGTGAACGCACACTTCTCACTGTATAGAGCTGCTTAGTGAAGCTGAAAAGCCTGCACAGGAGGAAACTGCCTGTTCCATATTGTGAGTGCTGCAGGACAACTATGTCATTACAAGACTGTTTCTTTTTTCTTTTGAAATCTGTATGATAAAACTCTTAAAGAGGAGATACTGATCATATTAGTAGACCTGGTATGTAGTAGTTCATGATCAAAGCTTAAGTTTTTTGTTAGCTTAAGAAACTAATATGGATGTATAGAAGTTTTAATCATGAATGTTTCCTTGCAGAAATAAAGGACACTAAGCAAACCACTTCTGAAAACTGTATGATTCTGAACTGTGAGGTCAAAGAAACAATTAATAAATTTATAGTATACCGTGGATTTTGTTAAGTGACCTCATTTCAGACTCATGAAAAATCTCCTGATGAGATAAAGCAGAGAAGTGGGAAAAGGGGAAATTACGTACAAAAAGGGAACAGAAGAATTCAGAAGGTTTACTCTTATCTCCCAATATAAAGCACAGGAAGGAACAAGCATCAGTAACACATAAAAGCAAAGACAACATTACCTTAATATGTCTGCTGAGCTGCGTAGGGAACTTTTCTTCTTCTACATCTTTCACTGCAGCTTTGCCTCTAAACAAGTCAATGGTCATACCAGGAGGAAGCAGGCCTTGATGCTGCTGCCACTTCAGTGCCTTTTGAGGAGATAAAAGCCATAATGTTACTATCAATTAGCAAATATCTTAACCTTACAAATTGTAAATCTGTTTGAAATAAATACACTCAAACAGGTACTTGAAACAACTTATCAGAATCATTATAACCAAATTCATGACAACAAACAGAACGTTATTACCAAATGTTTCTTCTAAGTGAGAATGACCCAGACCCATTAGTCTCATTCCACCTTCATTATGCAGCATGTACACAACACGAATTCAACCTTGTGTTTAATTACTCTGTTGTCTATCTGCCTAGAACTGCACACATTAGAACTAAAAACACAGAAGTTTTCCTGGAAGGCATAAGCAAACTTCATTCAAAAGACAATCTTACACAACGCCCTCATCAAAGGCTGCCTTCAGTCACAGGACATACCTCTTATGTCAAGAGAATTTAATTGGCACACTCACAAGCTTAGCAAATAAGATGCAAGCATTAAAACTGCAGAATACAATAAAAACTGCCTGCATAGAGTATCTGCGAGTACATACTAAGCTTCAAGAGTTTCAGCACAACTTCAGAAACAGTGTGAGCTATTTTACTTTGAAAATAATCTTCTCTATGTGCTGAGTATTTATTTTATGGTGTTGTGGTTTAACCTGAGCTGGCAACTAAACACCACACAGCTGCTCACCCACTGCTCCCCACTCCCAGTGGAACAGGGAGGAGAACTGGAGAAAAAAAAAAAGTAACATTCGTGGGTTGAGCTACAAACAGTTTACAGCTATAAAAAAAAAAAAAAGAATAAAACAAGGATAATTATAATGAAAATCAATATAATGATAAGAGAGAGAAATAAAACCTAAGAAAAACAAGTGATGTGCAGTGCAAGTGCTCCCCACCCACTGCAGATACCCCAGCAGTGACCTCTGCCCCCCACCCCCAGCTCCCCCCAGTCCATACACTAGGCAGGAATATCCCTTTGGCTACTGTGGGTCTGCTCTCCTGGCCGTGCTCCCCCAGCTCCTTCTGCACCTCACACTAGCAAAACATGGGAAGCTGGGAAGTCCTCGATTCCTTAAAAACTAAAGGCATCTGTATATTATCAGCCTTTATATCATACTGAATCCAAACACAGCACTACTCAATATACTAAGAAAATAAAATTAGCTCTATCCCAGCCAAATCCAGGATATATGGGAAAAAATCTACCATGAAAATATGAAGTTTTCCTACAACCACTAAATCCTTGCCATGGGGAGAAAATACAATTTCAACAATACCCCATGTACCCGTGCAATATTTAAACTTTATAAAGCTCAAAAATCGACTAAGTCACAGTTAGTTTCATGTGACAAAGATCTGCAGAAACTGATATAGCTACTAAAACATTTCTCAAGAATTACCTGCCCCAACAAGGCCATAAGACGAGATGGAGGAACCACACTGACTTCTCCAGCTAAAGCTTGTGCAATAGCAGCTCTTCGCTTCTCTTTGCTACTTCCATCCGGGTATGCCTAGAGAAAAGTGAATGAAGATATTATTCTAAACTGTTTTCTATGAAAATATGCCCCGCTCTGAATTAAAGCCCCTTCCAGATTTTCTACGATCTTCAAAACAACCCTTCTTTTCAACACCAATCCCTGAAACATTTGGGACATGCATTCAGTAAAATCATCAGACTGACAGAGTCTGGAACAATGCCTTGTTATTGCTGTTATTATACAGCAATTTTACTTACAAAATGTCCCATTTTCCTCTGCACATACAGGACAGAAAAGCAAAGTACAGATGTCATCCTGTGGCAGGAAACAGGTATAAATCCCCCAACTCCCATCCACAGCATACTTCAAAACAACTACTCTGCTGCCTTGAGATCAAGTGTTGCACATCACTTCCCTAACACTTCATAAAACACATAAAATCAAACTGAGAAGCAGCATGTTCTCATTCCCAAAATGGAAATGAAAAGATGGTTAGCAGCTTGGACTGATGCTAGGGATCATGCAAAGGAGCATCCCGAGGTCTCAAGGAAGAGCAAAACGTACCTCACGAGGATCAAAGTAGGATCTGGCCAGGAGGTTTTCGAGGTGAATGTATCGCTCTGGCTGAGTTTGTTTTAGCATAATCATGGGATCTGTTTGCCTCAGGAGAGACCTGGCAGCACCTAGCTCCCGGAGCTCAATCAACTCTAGCACAACCTGCAAATATAAAGATCTGCATTAGTAAAGGGTAAGTGGAAAACACCAGAGAGGGGCCACCCACCTAGACCAGAAAAGGCAGTACACAGCCTGCACTCCTCACCTGTTCATAGAGATCAATCAGTGTCTTGTCGGGCAGCTTCAGCGACTGTATGGCTTGCAGCACCGTGTCCCAGTGCCCACTGTTGATGTCAGCCACGAAGCTCTCGATACTGTCCACGGTGTTGAGGGACACCGTCGTTTCCTCCTGAAGGGTGGCAAGGGCTCGGTGGAGACTGTTCTCCTTCAGGTACTGCATGATCAGCCGGATCACGCTGCGGGGGAACAGCGCAGTCAGGCACCAGCACCACGGGCCATCCCTCCCCGTGCTCCCGCCCGGCGGCCCAGTCGCGGGCTAGCGCAGCCCCGGCCTCTCTCACATCCCCCGGGCCCCTCAGTGACAGTCTCACCACCACCGACAGCACCACCACCACCAGCCCCACCACCCGGCCAGGCCGCTCCACAGCAGGCCCCGCGTCGGCCTGGCTGCACCGTACTCTCCCGGCACCACCCCGCCGCCCGCGCCGGGACCGGCATCGCCATCCCTGCCCTCCTCGCTGCCGCCACACTTACTCGGAGGACTCGATTTCGATCGACATCTTGATCCGCTGCCGCTCACGGAACACCCACCGCTGCCACCGCCAACTACTTCTACACTCACGCTCCGCCCCTTCCGGGCTCCCCCTCCCACCTGACCCGGAGGTGACGTCACGGGGCGGCAGGCACGCGCACTGCCGCACCCGCGGGCCAAGGCGGGGGAGGGTTGTGTGCCCCCTGGCGGTGCCGCGGGGGGTGGGGCGGCCTACGGGGGCCTAGGGCACAGGGCCAGGGGCCTCTCTGCCCGCCTTGTTATCGGAGCGGGGGATCCTCGGCACGGGAGAGAGGGGGCTTGTAGGAGCGGGGCCAGAGGAGGTCACAGCCGTGATGCAAGGGCTGGAACCGTCTGCTGGGAGAGCTGGGGTTGTTCAGCCCGGAGAAGAGAAGGCTTATAAGAAAGATGGGAACAGATTTTAGCAGGGCCTGTTGTGACAGGACAAGGGGTGATGGTTTTAAACCAAAAGAAGAGAGGTTCAGACTAGATATAAGGAAGATATTTTTTACGCTGAGAATGGTGAAACACTGGCCCAGGTTGCCTAAAGAGGTGGTTGATGCCACATCCCTGGAAATGTTCCAGGTGAGGTTAGACAGGACTCTGAGCAACCTGATGAAGATGTCCCTGTTCCCTGCCAGAGAGGTGGACTAGATTGCCTTTAGTAGTTCCTTCTAACCCAAACCATTCTAGGAATGAGTAATGGTTTTAAGCTAGGAAAGGATAGATTTAGGCTGGATATTAGAAAAAAGTTCTTTAACAGGAGAGTGATAGATAGTGGAATGGGCTGCCCAGAGAGGTGGTGGAGGCACCATCCCTGGAGTCAGTCAAGGTCAGGCTTGATGGGGCTCTGAGCAGCCTGACCTAGTTAGAGATGTCCCTAATTGTGTAGGGAGGTTGGACCAGATGGCCTCTAGAGCCTAAAACATTCTATGATTCTATAACATTGGGTTTAAGATCTGTGATGTAGTGTTAAATGGTACTGAGAATGACTGTGCTTAGGGTGATAACTGCTGGGCTGATTGGCTCCAGGACAGGACACATGGTTAACAACAGGAACACCCCAAGTCAGTGAAGATAAACCAGAGTGATAAGCCAAAGTACAATAAACCTTTACATCAGACCCCAGGCTAAAACACCCCTTATCGATTTTAGCCCCCAGACCAATTAAGGACAATAGATACAGTGTTACATCACCTCAACCTCTGGTGTATAAATATCCCCTGTTTTGTTACTAGGGTGTGCTGGTTTTCTTGCTGTTAGCCCGCTTGCACCCGCTCCTGCACAAGATTGTAATAAACTTGGTATCTCGTCTCTGTGTGTGGATTGGACTTTGCACACCGGGTAACGAATCCATATTTTTGGGACAACATTAGCACAAGCCAAACCCAGGCCTCTCTCAGGAGTGGCTGTCAGTTCTTGAAACTGAAGCATTTTGTTGGGGTTTTTTTTTCCTGTCCCTCAAAATAGCAACACTTGAAAGAGAACAGCCACTTCCATGAGCCCGGTAAGTGCTACATCAAGACAAGGGCTCTAGTGTAAGTTAACCTGCATCGTTACCCTGCAAGTTGGAGTCTCAGTGTTCTTAGAAGTGGTGGTCTGCAGCTCCAGCATAAGCCTTGCTTGAGTGTTTTGTCATTTGAATACAGAACTCAGGTTCTCCAGCTGGCTTCCCACAGAGCTGCAGTGCACCCACTGTCCTTCCCTCATCAGGAGTTCAGAAGATAATCCTGTGGTGACACAGACATGTTGGGAGTACAGGTCAGGCTTGGCACAGAGGTGGGAGAGTTCCTTGGCCACCTGCTTCTTTGCATGTTCAGGTTTGCAGATGCAAACCAGGGGTCTTACTTGCTGTTTGCAAGCCTTAAGCCAGAGTGAGCTCTGCTTTTCAAGAATGTGGTCATGTGTGAGAGAACGACACTGCATAAAGTCATGTTCTGCTAGTAGGGAAATTGTTAGCATATCTTGGCTCCTTTAATTATGGACCAGGAGTTGGAAAAACTGCTGTACCAGGCAGAGCCTTCCAGTGGCGAGGGGGAACATGAGAGACACCTGACCTTTAAACACACCAAGGGTGTCTGTGGCAGGCTACCTGTGCTGCACTTGAATCCCCTGTTAATGCCAGGAGATGAGTAAGGCTGAGTGTGTCCCTCCTGGCTGTGTATAGGCTTAGGTGGCCTTGCTGGGAAGCAAGCTCCTCACTCCCTGGGCAGCACCAAGGATCTTACTGCTGGTGTTTAACTGGGCTGGGGCGCTTCCCACCTGCTCCCAGTAAGTGCCCGATACTGGTGATGGACTGTCAGAGCACAGTGACCTGAAATCCACTATATTCGTCCTCTCTTGGATGGACTTGCTCCTTGCTGTTTTTTTAGGCTTAGTACACAATTTGCTGGATGAGCCATGGAAAATAGAGCTGTGTGTGAGAAACTGCCTGCCCTTGCCAACGAAAGCTGTTCTTTGCTGTCTCTGTCCCCAGAGTGCTTAACAAAGAATCCAATAGCATAAAGTTGAAAAAATAGTGAGTGAAGTACATGGCTAATGTTCTGCATGCTGTTGTTTCCTCTCTGCAGTCTCAACTCGATTTTTTTTAACTGCTGCCACAGAGGTGCAGGGATTACTGCTGGGAAGTATTGATTAATCATTCCAGGCATGTTTGTTTTCAATGGCAGGTGTATTTATGTCTGTTGAAGGTTGTTTTGAAAACAAGCCTGATCCAGACTGTAACAAATCAAAGCAGTAAAATCCAAAGATGGCTGCTATTTTTCTGCTGGCAGCACATAGGAATCTGGCTCAATCCATCAGTAAATTCAGCTGATTCTCTCCTGCCTGCTTCTGCCTGCCCTCCCTCCCTTGTTACTGGTCTTAGGCAGGAAAAGCCAAACAAGCAAGATACCTGGTCCTGAACCATCACAGTTATTGGGGTGGCATTCTTCTGAGAGGTGAAGGCAGCACAGAACATGCTAACAGGCTGGACAGATGTTGGTGCTATATACCTCATCTGGCCTTCCCTGATAGCTGCAGAGGGAGGTGGACACCCCCTGGATGAACCTCCCTGTGCAGTGAGTCAGAGCTGCCCATGAACTTCATCCCAGAAAAGGGTCCCAGCACACTAAGTGCTGTGCAAGCACATGAGAAGCAGACTTTGGCTTTGTGGCTAGACACAGCTACGGCCAACCCAATCTAGTGCTGGCAGCAGGCCTGTGTCTGGAGACCTCCAGAGGTCCTTGAAGCCAGCACTCACAGGATGCCAACTCTGGCAGAGCATTGCTCAAGGGAAGGAAAGGTTTCCATTTTACATTTTGGCTCCACTGGGAAATAGATGCAAAGGGAGATAAAGAGTCTTGCCGCAGTCAGGCAGCACAGGTGATCTGCGGTAAAACAGAGTTGAATCCAATCCTCCCTGCTCCTGGACCCACCCTTTAAGTGAGAGCTGAGTGCTTTGGAGTAAAAAAAAAAAAATTAAAGGAAGAATTTTACCTCTTTTCCTGGCAAAATTTTAATGAAATTATTTTCAGATCCTTCCCTATTCAAAAGTAATCAGTTTTCTGCACTCCCCTCCTGCATCTTACTGCCTTGCTGTCTACATCTTATCCTCTTGCTGTCTTCCCTGGGAGAGCAGCTTGAGCACCAGGCCAGGACTGAGCTGTGCCTTACGCTGACCATGTCACCCATCTTCAGTAGCTGGGGTCCACATCCAGGTGCCAACAGGGGTGCAGAATCACAGCCCACAGCTTAGGGTAGCTGTACAGCCCTGAGGACCTCACTCCCTGACAGATGGATGTCTGGCTTCTTGTCAGCTATCCTAAGGCTTAGTGTCCTATGCTCCAGAGCTGTGCTATGACACCAGGAGGCCACATAACCTCAAGGTGACAATGATGTCCTTTCTCTGCTCTCCAAACTGCTCTAGTGACCTGCAGTAGAGTTTTGCTTTTCTCAACTTTCAGACCACAAGTCGGGAAATGAATCCTTTCTGTCAAACTGCATTTGCTGTAGTCTCAAAATAAGATGCACCCCTCTGAGGCCAGCATCTTGAGAGAGGGGAAACAGCTTGTATCATTTCTGTCTCTCTGTTCTTGAGAACACTTTTTATGGATCCTGAAACAAAACCCTTACCCCAAGACCCACATTTGCAGGGAGAAACGTGTGACATGAAACCAGCATGCAGTTTCAGAGAGTCCTTAAACCTGTGCAAAACCAAACTTTTTTTCTCATTGCTGGTGAGGCAAACCACCAGGTTGGCCACACGAGGAGACACAGATCAAGGGACATTGTTGTCACCTCTGCTGGACATCTACTGGGGAGGGATTGGATATTAGGAAGAAGTTCTTTACTGAAAGAGTGGCCAGGCATTGGAACAGACTGCCCAGAGAGGAGGTGGAGTCAACAGCCCTGGAGGTGTTCAAAAAATGAGTAGATGTGGCACTTTGAGACATGGTCTAGGGATCAGGGAGATGTTGAATGAAGGTTGGACTTGATGATCCTAGAGGTCTTTTCCAACCTAAATGATTCTATGATGTGGAGAAGCTAGAGGGGGGGCAGCAAACAGCTGCAAGGTGGGAAGGGGTGTGGGACAGGTGGTGTGCTGGCAGGAGCTGGGCTTGGCTTGTCTGACTGAGGGGAGGCAGGAGAAGGGTATAACATCAGCCTAAAACTGCTGGAAGGGCAATTGCAAATGGCTGAAGGCTCTTTGGTGGCCTCAGCTGATGCAATGAGGGGCAACAGCCACACAGAGCTGAGGAGTTTTGGTCAGCACAGCTCCTTCACCAGCAACCCTGGGACAAGGCATCAGGGAGGTGGAGAGGATGTCTGTGCTGGGGAGGGGGTTTTAACTGTGGCCACGCAAAGCCTGGGGGGCTGGGAGAGCCCTGTCACCAGTGGGGCTTGGGCTGAGCCCCCCTCCCTGCCCTGAGAGCCCTGGTGCTGCTGGGGCCCTGCAAAATGCAGACCACGTTCTGGCTTTATCCGACCCTCAGCAGCTCGGCAGGGAGGATTGGTAATTTAGGCCTGTCTCCGAGAGATATCCAATGAAATGTATCTTGGACTAATTAGGCTTTAGGGCTCAGGAACTCAGTTCCAGTTGCTTGGCCTCTGTTTTGACCCCTCTTTTCTTTGAAGTTCATAGAGAAGAGGGGAAAGGAAATGAGAGGAGAGGCCCTGCTTTTCCTGTAAAATGCCTTGTCCCTTATAAAATTGTTTGGCAGAAATCTCTTTCAGCTGGACAAGCTGAATACTTTAATACATGCCTGCAGTCATTTTCCCCCCTTATCTCATTCCTCTGTCTGCTCAGTCGCTGCTCAGTGTCAGTAAAACCATGGATGCATAGACAGAAATAGTCCTTGAAGATGTAGCAGAGAAGATCTCCAAAAGCATGTTAGGGGGCTCTAAGTTGCAGCAGCTGTGTTATTTCCTGGGCTGGATGGAAGTGCACAGCTCCGTGCAGTTCCACAGTGCCAGCTCCAGCTCAGCTCTGAGTTTTCAGACTTTTCTCCCAGGACAGCCTGTTGGGACACCCAGCTTCCAGCCTTTGCCAGGCCATGGAGAAGCCACACCAAAGATCCTCCCTCCCACATTAACAGTGCACAAGCATGAAAGCTGCCCAGGCATAGTGAGGGTGAGGCACGTAGTGTCTCAGATCTGTCCTTGGCACTAGGGAATTCAGATCAGGGAGTGGCTGAAAGACCCAGAGGAAGGTGGCCATATTTCCTCCCTCTCACTGTAACGCAGAATTGCCAAGAGGTGATGTTAGGAAGGCATCTCTTGAGGTCTGTAGTCCAACTTTCCAGTCCAAAACTAGATCAGGTTGTTGTGGGCCTTGTCAAGTTTTGTTCTGTGCACCTCCAAGGATGGAGATCTGGTCTCTGAGATGCACCACCCCCAACTAGAGGAACTTTCTCATGCCCAGCTGGAATGTCCCATCCTCCAGCATGTACCCATTACCCTGTGTCCTTGTCTGCCTCTGAGAAGAGTCTGACTCAGTTTTTTCCATGATGACCATTCAGGCAGTGGGTGACCCCTGTAAGGGCCCCACAGTTGCCTCTTACCCAGGCTGGGGAAGCCCAGTTCCCTCAGCACCTCTTCATATGTCTTGTGCTGCAGACTTATCACCACCTTTGTGGTCACTTCTGAACTTTTTCCAGTTTGTCAGTATTTTTCTTGTACTGGGTAGCCCTGAACTGGATGCAGTACTGAATGAGTCTTCATCAGCACTAAGAAGTGAGAAAGGATCACCTCTCCTGTGCTGAACTGCATGAGATTGTTCGTTCCTCCAGCCTGTTGAAGTCACACCAAGGTTGGCAAGCCCTCCTGCCAAAACAGCAACTGCTCCCACAGTCGACATTTTATATGGGCTTTTTCTCATCTTGGGATGGGTTGAAACCACCTTTCTACCAGACACATGCAGTGGGTCAGCAAGGGTCTGGAGAGCTGACTGGGGTTTCCTTCTCTCTTGGTTGGGCACCCAGGGCATGTCATGGGAACCACTCTTTCCATGGAAGGTGGCCTTGGTGCAAAACACAACTTGCAAGGAGTGTGGTTAGATCTGGAGCCACTCTTACTTCTTCTTTTGAGAGGTGAAAGGATGGCCTGAATGTGGTCAGAGATTTCCTTCACCTACATTCAGTGTCAGGCCACCTGCAGTCCTTGAGCCAGATGTTTCACATCCTCTTTCAGACCAAGTCTACCCCACTGCTGTGGGGACTAGGACCAAATCTGGTTGCAGCGGGGCCTGAGCTCTGATTCAGGTGAAATCAGCTGTGGTGAGGAGTCTCCAGCTTGTCCAGTGCTCTCTGTGTGTGCCTGGGGGTCTGAAGGTGTTTGCAGCAGCATGTAAAGGGCCCATTCTTGGACTGCCCATTGGCTTCATCTCAGCCCTCTGACTTCTGGCTCTGGCATCTTGGGAGCACTGGCACCTTCCCCAGGCTGTGAGGACCATCTGCTCCCCACACCCCCACACCTGACCTGTATTTCCCATAACCCTGCCTCAGTGATAACCACCAGTGGTGATCAGAATGAATGCATCTGGTCCTGTAGGCTTGGAGGAGACAGATAACAACACAACAGCCAAGCTCTGATTTGAACAATGCACCCACCTAACCACAGTGAATGTCTGACTTAAGCTGAATTTGGAAGAAACTAACACCTGTAGTCAGTGTGTAAATATCACTATAAGGCCATTCTCTTGTTCTCTCTTATGCCTCTCATGGTTACTCCTCAAGGTTGAGAGATTCCTTGCTGCATCAGAATCTTGCTAGCAGGAATAACATAAATAGAATATCATGCTAAGCTTTGAAATCCTAAGTGATATAAGGAATTGATTGTGCATGTATAACCCTTTAGACTTAAACTGTTGACCAAGTCTGGGACTAGGAGTGGGTCTAGCTGCACCAAGACTCTTCTCTGAGGAGGAGTTTAGAAGGCAAGGGGGTCCATTCTGAACCTCATGACTCAACAGGAGGGTCTCCCTGACAGTTTTGTCTGATCCTGTCCTCTGTGTAGTAAAATCAAATGTACCCTGCCATTGAATCTTGTTAAACCGCTGTTGCATTTATTACCAAACTTCATTAAGTTGCTGTTTTGTATCAGAAAACATATTGCTGCTTCTCCCTCCACCTGCAACAAATCGGTGTGGCAAGGAGTGTCACTGATTATTTACAGAGGCATGGAGTCCCAGCTCCTCATAAGAATGGGCTTGTTACAACGGGCATAATTGAGAAGTCATTGAAGAACTCGTAAAAGTAACTAGGGACCTCACAGAAGATGGAAAAGTGAAAGGAGTTATCTGCAAGATACTCGATGATAACGCACAAAATGCCCAGGAGCAGCTCCCTGCATGGGCGGCATTAATGCATAGCATTGTTAACTATCTCCGGGATGGGCTGAAGATGGGCTGGGAAGATGCACCAGCTCAAAACCAAAACCTGGAGCTCCAGAGAGATCACAAAGTAAGACCTTTGAAACAGAGAACAAAAACCAGATCAAAGATAAACAAATCTAAATACCCGCAAACGGCAACTCAGTTACAGACGAATGGATTATGGAGGAATGCATTACCCCTAGGCATTCCCAGAGGCACCGTTCAAGGTCAGCCTGCTGGCATCATCTTGAGTCTGATTGAAGCATTCCAGAAGCAGGATAACAGTGAAAGGAAGGTGTGTGTTGTGACTTCTCAGGTGCCAGTCCCCAGAAAGAGAGGCAATCCCTTCGTTCCTCTTAAGGAGGAATTGCAGGGCACGAAGTAACAACAATTGGGCCTGCCTGTCCAGAAAGTGGAAGCTTATCAGTGGATAAGTGATGACTGCCCATACATTTTAATTCCAGTTGATCCTCAAGGTCAATTGGTGACGTTTTCAATAGATAGGGGAGCACAGATTTTGATACTAACACAAGAAGATGCCAAGAAGCTGGGTGTGCAAAGAGTTAAGATTAGCTTAATTTAAGTGCGTGTCAAACTGCCAGGGTCAATTTAAGGCTCCTGGGTGAGAAATGCGTGTCAACTGCTCCCTTTGAAGTTCAAGATCATCATGAAAATATTTTTGGTTTCGGTGTTTTAAAGGGGTGCACCTGGCCCAGGCCTGTCAAATGGCAGCCTGTGGTCCTCGGACTCCAGCACGGACCCCCACTCCCAGTGAGGATCCCAGGGCGGGAGCTCCCGCAGCGCCTCCTGATCCTGACATCACCGGCGTACCCCAGTGCTCGGTTTCTGCGGCGGCACGACATGGGAATTCGGAAGTTATGATTGATTTGGAAAAAACGACGGATCATCTCCAGAACCGTACAACTCACCCGTCAGGCCAGTGTGAAAACTGGACGGGAGGTGGCGTTTAACAATTGACTATCGGCTCCTGAACGCTGGTGGAGCCCGGCCAACAGCGGCTGTGCCGAACATTGCCAACAGAACCACGGCTTTGCCAGCAGCTGCACACTCATGGCTGGCAACACTAGAGGTAAAAGATAAGTTCTTTTTGGTCTCCTTATAGGAGGAAGGTGGAGGAGTTTGCTGTCTCTTAGGAGGGATCCAATACACATTTAACTCCCACAGGGATACATTCACCCACAATTGCGCCTGCTGCACTAGCTGAACTTTTACAAACAGTCCCGCTCCCCCAAGATGTGAAACTACCAATGGCCGGATGATGTTCTGATTGAAGGAACTTCCTCTGAGAAGGTGGGGAGAGCTGCAGCAGCAGTGTGGCAAGTGTTAAAGAAAGCAGAAACGGAGACTGCATCTGTGATAAACAGGACTGGGAATGACTGTGCTTAGGGTGATAACTGCTGGGCTGATTGGCTCCAGGACAAGAGACATCGTTAACAGGAACATCCCAAGCCAGCGGAGATAAACCAGAGTGATAAGCCAAAGTACCATTCACAATAAATCTACATCAGACCCCAGGCTAAAAAAACCCTTATCGATTCTAGCCCCCAGACCAATTAAGGACAATAGATACAGTGTAACTTCATCTCAACCTCCGGTGTATAAATATCCCCTGTTTTGATACTAGGGTGTGCTGGTTTTCTTGGCAGTAGCCCGCTAGCATCCGATCCTGCACAAGATTGTAATAAACTTGGTATCTCATCTCTGTGTGTGAATTGGACTTTGCACACCGGGTAACGAATCCATATTTTTGAGACAATACCAGGAAAATGTCAGGGACCAAGTAAAGAAGTGAAATGTTTAGATACTTGGTGGATAGCAGCAGTGCAGTGATTCCTCTAGATACCTTAAGAAAAATCGAGGAGCTGCAAATGCCTCCATCAAGGTAAGAGTTGCAACAATTAATGGGAACTTCAGGATATTGGAGGAAGCGCGTCCCTGAATTTTCTATCATTGCCTGTCCATTATGCTCCCTCTTACAGAAAGGCAAACCCAGAGGGTGGAAATTAAAACATAAAGAGCTGGTCAAAACTGTAACTGAAGCATTAAAAACATACCAGTCACCGGGACCAGTACACCCCCACGACCCTATTACAGCTAAATGGGGTTTCAGTAAACACTCTGCTTAATATAACCTCCTGTTCCAGACTGGCCCCTGATGAGCCAAAACAACCTTCATTATTTAGCTCAACCACATTTAAAGAAGCAGAACAAGAACAGTCTGAATGGGAAAAGGGAGTTTTATCTTCAGTCAGAGCAGTTAAACAAGTTGAGAAAATACTTCTGGAACAACCTGTACAAACTAGAGGACCGTTTAAGTTACTAGAAGCAATCCTAAAGGGGACTACTCCCCTAGAAGTAGTTGCACAAAAACCCACAATCAGAAAATGGTATTCCTACCTAGCAGGAGTTGCAGAAAATAGGCAGTTACTTGAAGGACATACTAAGGCTTCCAAATTGCAGCTGCCCATAAACAGAGACTCTTTAACATTACAACCACCTTTTAAACCTTCACTCATTCAGGATGCACCACCCCTCTCTGAGGGTACACCAGCAGAAGACATTTGTTTTCCAGAAGCTTCAGCAGCAAGGGTAAATGATAATTGCCTTATATAAGGTTGTTGCACTATATATTACCACAAGCAAGCAAGTGATAGAAGAAGCTGAAGGCAGGGCACAAGTAGGAGAAAAAAGAGGACTTGTTTTGGCAGTACAAAATGGAGCAAAAATCACATATGCAGACTCTTACATTGTGTGGGCTGGTGCCACGCGGTGGCTCTGTCAATGGAAAACCTTGGATTGGGAAGTAAATAGGTCCACAGTTTGGAGAAGAAAAGATTGGCAATTATTGACAGATGTAGCCAGGAAAACACTTTTCAAGATGAGATGGGTAAAAGCTCATAGTAAGGTCAATCAACCAGCTACAAAGTAGAATCAAAACGTAGACGAGTGAACTAAAATTAGGAAAATTGCCTTAAATCCTGAGTGGTATCAATTAGGAGATTAGTTACGTGGAAACCTGGGCTGGTCAATGTCCAACTCAAGCTAAACCTATAAGAAACTAGCACCTGTAGTCAATATGTAAACATGACCATAGGTCAGTTCTCTTATTCCATAAAGAGTGAACAGCTGAGGGCCCGTGGAGCTCTCCTGCATGGCAGTGGGCTGCATGCCAGGATCTCCCCTTGAGTAGGGATATTTCTCAAGGTTGCTCCTCGAGGTGGAGAGATTCCTTGCTGCAACAGGTTCTCAGAAAGTTATTAATAGCATGCTAAACTTTGAAATCCTAAGTGATATAAAGGGTTGATGGTATAAATATAATTCTTTAGACATAAATTGTTGACCAAGTCTGGGACTAGGAGTGGATTGAGCTGCACCAAGACTCTTCTCTGAGGAGGAGTTTAGAAGGCAAGGGGGTCCATTCTAAGCCTCATGACTCAACAGGAGGGTCTCCCTGACAGTTTTGTGTGACCATATCCTCTATGCAGTAAATAATCAAGTGTACCTTGCCATTGAATCTTGCAAAACCACTGTTGCATTTATGATCCAACTTTGTCAAACTGTTGTTTTGTATCAATGAACATATTGCTACCACTCACAAGTGAAGGTGTCACTCCATCCACAACAACAGGTTAGGNTCTCAACCCGCAGGGTTTGTATTTTGCTACCTCTCCCGTTCCCGTCTGGGGGGTGGGGGGGCAGCGGCCACGTGGTGCCAGGTCCGGCAGGGTTTAAACCACCACATTTGAGATTGAGAAGAGCAAACAGATGATAAAGTTATGCTGAGGGGATGTTGCTGAGTTTGGTACTGGCCTGAGGAAGAAGAGAGCTAGCAGCACAGAGAGTGCTAGAGGGAGGAGTCCACAGAAAGTAACGCACCGCATTGTGCAGGGAGGTTTTCTGCCATTGCAGTGAGGAGCATCATCTGAGGAGCGTGGAGAGACCCAGCACAACTTGCTGACAGCCAGGCAGTTGCTCGAGTTCCCATGGAGGACAGCTGTCGTGTTCCAGCCCCATAGATTTCCTGGGTGCCATTAGCACAGACCCCCTGCAGAAGTCACACGTGCACCAATGTGGGGGCCCAGGGGTGCATTAAGCTGATAGAGCTGCAGCCATTCCTGCACAGTTTGCATGGAGGTGCCTGCTGTGCCTCTGGTCTGCGTGGTTTTTGAAGTCCTAAGTAGTTTGTAATATGAGGACAGCCAAGCATTTATTTGTGTGCACACAGAGCAGAGGGCGCCTCTTGAAAGTAAAACATGGCACGAGGCACTTAGGCTGTATCATCTTGGAAGGGGAGACCACGTTACAGTTTATTTCTGAAACTGGACCTTGCAGCCTGTTGGAGTGATTTTAATGTGTGACTCATGTCAAAACTGCTTCAAGATTAGAACTGAAAGTAGAAATTAGGCTGAAAGGGCTGTTATTCACTGGCCAAAATTGATTCAAGACATTTGCCTTTCATTTTTAAGGACTGCAGGCAGGGTAGAACTGTGAGAAGAATAATTTCTGTGTAACTGGAGACTAATCATGACTAATGACACTCCCTGGTGACATTAAATAGGATTGAGTATATTTAACTTGCAGGCCGTGTTATATTTCCAAGTCGTAATCTTGGGTTGGGCTCTTAGATGTTTTTACAAATGAGGTGAGATGCAATAACATGAGCAGTAGGGATAGGGAAGGGAGAGGGAACAGTGTTCGTGGCTTGGCAGGTGGCAGCCTTTCTTCAGGGTTAGCCCCAGGCCCGGTGTCTACCTGGGAACCCTCAGCACCAGCAAGACACTCAATCTGCTCTCCCAGGAGCAGTGGTCTTGCTGTTCAGTCACCAGTGTGAAACACCCTTGCCCATGATGATGGAGGCTTGGATTTGAAGCAAAACAAACCATCTGACAGTGCAGCAAGGTTCACCTGCACCTGGGTTGCAGACTTGGAGGGCTGGCATTTGATGTCATGTGCTGACCACCACGTTTTCCTGTGTGGCATGGCTGGAGAGCATCTTGGTGGCTGGGATTTCAGGCACCAGCAGCATGAGGAAGCACTCTTTCTTCAGGCCATTCCTCCCTGACACATCAAACAAAGCAGTTTTGGTGCCTCAAAATATCCAAGTGACTGCCCTTCATTTGGCTGTGTCTCTGCCTCTGTGTGTCTCTTGAGGAGACCAGCTACTGTTCCTGTGAACAAGCAGCATCCCGCTGGAAATGGGTGCTTTCTCCCAGGTTAAGTGGGTGCAGGACAACCACAACAGCTCTCACCCATCTGTGCAGGAGCCCAGACTGGGGGAGAACTCTCCAGGTTTTGTGCCCAGCTGGCAAGGGAGGTCTGGGCTGGTGGGAGGGATGGCCACTGGCACAGAGACACTCCAGCAGCCTGTACTGCTGTCAGGCTTGTGGGGGGTGGTAGCATGGGAGCTGATGTCCTCTTGCTGTTCTGTGTGTAGCCCGGCCATAATGAAATGCAGAGCAGACAAGGCACACTGCAGAATCCTCCAATTAAGAGCAGTTTGTTTATTAAAAAAAAAAATAAATCCTCAATGTCAGAATGCAGCAGGGTGGCTGAATGAGACCCCCAAGTATCCTGTCCCTGTAACTGAGAAGCACACGCCTCACAAGAGCTGAAATCAAAGTTTGAGAGTCTTGGAAATATCTGCTGGGACCCTCCCTGTACTGTTTTTAAAGCCAAGACCCCAAGCTGAGTGTGAAGGAAGCCCAGCTCCTCCTTCCAAAGGGAGAGAAGCCAGCTACTTGACATTCAGAAAAAGCAAAGCTGTCCCTGAGTTGTCTTCTTTGCCTGCAGAATACTCTCTAAGCCAAGATGGGAAAGCCACGGCTGCCAAGGTGGGTTGGGTTCGTCTCACAACAAAGACAGATTTAGCAGGTATTTTCACCTCAGCAAGATTTTTTCTTTTTTTTTTTTGTTGCAACAAGAGAAAATGTAGGCATTGCTTAGTGATTTAATTTCAGTTGTGTATCACAGAGTATGTTTTGTGCTTCACTGAGTAACTTAGCAAAGCACCTTCAGCCCCTGCTGTTTATGATGAACTTGCATCACATAGATGGTTTCAGGTCCCCAGCCTTGGGGGCTTTCCACCCAAGGTTAATCACCCCTATTCAGACCAGGCCTGAGTGTGCTGAAGCAGCTCAGCTCAGAGGTGGCAGCTGCCGGAGATGGCCCTAGGGTAGTGAAGGTGCACCTTGAGCAGTGTGTTGCACACACACCTCCTCATGCTCTCACCTGTCCATGCATAGAATAGCTGGGACATGAGACTGAGCCCAGTGTGATGTGCAGGGTCACACAGGACCAGGAGCACAGGAGCCAGCTGTGCTCTCTGAAGGTCTCCAACACCAGTGCATAGCAGGTCTCTTTCTAGCACAAGGTCAGGTCAGCTGTGGCTTTGTGCAGCCATGTCTAGCACCCCCCAAGGATGGAAATCTCCTCCCTCCCTAGTGCTCTGTACCCCTGCCCATCCAAATTGCGGTGGCTCAGGTCACGGATGATGTGCTCCTAACACTGGCAATAAACGCATCCACAGCACCTGCCTATGCTGAGGGTATCTGCAGAGGCACACCACGCAATGAAGGCTGGTTGTGGGTCTGATGTTTGCACTACAAGGAAAGGAGATGTACTGGAGACCTTTGAGGTTTCCCAGGTTGCCTCTACAAGCCCTTGAAGCTGTCCTTGCTGTGAGCAAGGGTTTGGAGCTGGGTACCTCCAGAGGACTCTCCCAGACTAAATTTTCCCGTGATTCTGCTGTTATTGCAGGTTTTCTTGGCTTTCATTCTCATTCTTCTATACAAGTGTTTGTTGAGAACAAATTTGCCATAGCTTGAGCACTGTTGTGGTGAGAAGGCTTTACAGAGCCTTTTTCCTTTAACTGCTGCCCCAGAAGAGCTTTCTCTTGGCTTATACCAAAAAGGCAGGTTGCTACCCAGACCCCTTGACCACCTTGGGCCTTTTGGATACGTTGGCCAGGTGACAACAACACACAGAGGCCATGGACTCAGCGAAGGATCCAGGATAGTCCTAGATACTCATTGCTGGCATGTAATGAAGAGTTTGGTACCTCTGCAGGGATATGTGTGGGAAAGGGAGCCTCTTCTCCCTCCCAGACCCAAGTGGCCATGGGGATTGTGGAGAGTTGAGCTTGGACTGTCTCCATCCTGACATTGTTCTCATGAATAGCACCATGACGGAGCATCCCATGCTCCAAAACTCTGCCCCAAGAATTGGGGAAGGCCTCTCCACAACCAAGATGCATGGCTGTTCTCTGAGGGCAGTGCTGTGCTCTCATTCACATGCCTGAACCAAGAAAAATGTTACACCAAATACCTACACCAGCTGCGTTTCCCTGTGATGGAAGTATGACTTATATCAAGTTTCAGCTTCAGGCATCAGTTTGCTCTGGTTTAACTGGAGCCTTTATGAGTGCAAGAAGAAGACTTGGATAAGGAACCATCGCTCATCTGTGGACACCTTTGTCGGGTAAAAATGAAAACAAAAAAAGCCCCAAACAAACAAAAAACCCGAACAAAACCCAAAGCAAAACAAAAAAAAAAAAACAAAACCCCAACAAAACCACCTAGAATACATCCAGTGATGTCATTGCTCAGTTACAGGCTGGCTTCAGGGTGCGTGACAGCAAATGCTGGAAAAATGATTATGGTAACCATTTCACAAATAACTAACCTTGTTGTTTTTCAATTGCTTACATAAATTACCAAAAGCATCACGTCTTAGGACAAACCCTGCTATTTAAAGTTTATCTACTCAGGGAGATAATTATAAGCATCACAAGGGGTCTAGAGGTACGACCCTGAAGAAAACCTTGGCTCTCATTGTTTTTCTCTTTTGTAGATTGGACATTTCTATTTTTATCCCTTTTAAATAAAAGTCTTCCTTTGCCAGGGAACATAAAAAAACCCAGAAGTGCAGCCATGTCTGCAGACAATATATTAAGTTTTATAAATTGGGAATTATATGTATATACACACACATAAATATGTATGTACATATATACGTACATACTTTTGGGGTTTTTTTACAGTGCTGGAAATAATCATTATGAGGGAGTGGCTGACATGGTGAATGGCAGAGCTTCATTCCAGAGGGACCTCTCTAAATGGGAGGACTGAACCACCAAGATGCTTACAAAGCCCAGCAAGCAGAAGTACCAGTGGTGCCTGCTTCATGGGAGGGAGGGAGGGAGGGAGGGAGAGAGGGGGGGAGGAATAACCCTGAGCATCAGGAAGTGACTGGTGGAGTGGCTGATCTCAGAAGTAACTGAATTTGAGTTTGAACATGGGCCAAAAGTTATTCTTGTGAGTAACGCAAACCACTTACTGGGCTGTACAAGGAGGACCATGGCCAGCCTGGTGGGGGGATGTTGGATATTCTTGTGCTTCTGTGAGTTCAAAAAGCTCATCAAGACAATGGATTATAGTAACGAGAAATGGGTGGTGATGCTGGCAAAGTACAAGAATGATTCCTTTGCAACCCTCCACAGACTTGCTGAGGTCGCAGGTTTTCAGACCGGCAGAAACCCAAGTGTTTTGTCAGTGAGACCGAGGCAGACAGGCTTGCTGGTAGAAGACAGCAGGCAAGATGTTTTGCCATGTGTTAGGCACTGGAGTGAACCCCATGCAGCATGCTGGCATGGCTGGCATGCACTGTCCCTTCTGCTGCCTCCTGGGGCCATTGGTCCCAGCACATTTGAAAGGCAAAGGTTAGAGTGAGTCTTGCAACACAGCCTGTTCCTTTCTCAGTCAAAATGAGAGATTTTTGGCACTGCTTGCTGTCGTTCAGCTTGTTCTTATGTTTTGCTTCTGCTAGGCGTTGTTTTCCCTGGAGGCCTGGGATGCTTGGCCACACCATGTTTCCAGTGTTGCTCTTGCCGGTATCATTGCGGTTTCTGCTGAGTGAGTTTCTGACTATCATACCATCTCCTGTTAGCAGAGCAGGGGCTGCTGAAACTCTAGAGCAGTCTCTTCCTGAGCTGTTGGTGCAACAGCAGCCCATGGAGTTAAACATTATCAGAAGTTACTTATTTCCCCTAAAGGGAGATCTTTACAGCTCTGCCTCTATTTTATATTGTAGTCCTAGCAATACTGTAGCTCTGACAGCAGGGGTTAGAAATTTGATTTGTTAAGACATTGCAATGTCATTATGTCTGGTGCTTTTTCAGTTTCCTGGATGTTACTTGGAACAGGATAATCACTTACTCATGTGCAACCAACAACCACATGGAAGCTGCTCACAAAAGAAGCTGCAGCCTTTGCTAGCAAAGGAACTCATTTCTGTTTCATTTTTCCAAACAAAATTCCCAAAACAAAGTAATTAAATCTCTCCCTTTGTTCTGGCTTTTGTGTTTGCTCTCACTTACAAGCAACTCCAATGGGGAGGTGGCAGATATGGGACCTTGCTCTTAGAATAAGGACCTTGGTCTGAAGTTTTTCCTTTAGGTAACTAGTCCAGAAATGTCAGAATGGGGAAGATTTTTCTTCTTTGGACTCATTTGTCTAGTGCATTCACATTACCATAGATGGAATACTTCAGAGAAGATATAAGAAAAGGATTTCAGTTTAATCAGGTCCAGGCACAAATTTTGGACCAACAGCTAATGCAAGCAGAGCATCAGCAACATCTGTCTCCTCTCTGCACTCAGATCCAAGAGGACTCAAGAGTTCTTCAGGCATTTTTATGACAAAAATATCTGCTTATTCAAAAACTGCCTCCCCCTTTCTCCCCTTCAGTTTTCCTCTTTCTCTCCCAAAGGCAAATCTGTAACATTTCTTAACACCAGGTCTCTAAAACATTTCTATGTTTCAATGTGGACATAGATGGGCGTTTGTTTTGGGGGATGTCAGTCAATCAGGAATGTGTAATCAGCATGAGTAATGAACTACACCAGCACCTACATCTCCTTGAGCATCCTTGGGAAGTGGGTCAGGATTCCTGGGATTGAGAGCCCGAAGCAGGGGCAGGCCAGGGAGGAGTCAGCTTCCCACTGTATGAAGCTCTGGTGGTGTTGAGCAGTTGGCACATGGACATAGCTGGAGTGTAGAAGACCTGGTGTGAAGAAATGCTGCTGCAGGGTGACATCAGATGGTGGCTGAGCCTGGGTGGAGGCAGCTCCGTGCTGTCTGACAGCATAGGGAAGCAGCAAGGAAACCCATTCCCTGAGTCCATGATGGGGCAGATGCCGAAACAGAAAACAAGGGCTTCCTGAAGCTCAGATGTGCCTCGTTTGTCCTGCTCCGCCTCGCAGCTGCGGGGAGTTCAGGAGAAGACAGCAGCAGGGACGGGGCTTTCTCACGGCGTTCCGCAGGTTCCCTGCGGTCCCAACTGCCGGCAGCCGTGCCTTCCAGGCGGTGCTGCGGCCCACGCTGGCTTTTTCCGGGGCTGGCAGGGGCTGGTTCTCAGGAAGGAGTGACGGCATTTCAGGAGTGATGTCTGCGGTTTCCACGGCAACCCCCGGCCGTGAGTCAGCATCTCCCGCTGCGGAAGCCGGGAGCGCGCACGGCCGCCTGTCCCCGGCCCCGCTCCGGCGTGACACGGGAAAAGGCAGCGCCAGAGCAGGGGAGGGGAGTGTGTGCACGGTCTGAGCTGTCCCGAGAGCAGGAAATACGTCAAAGAAAGGATCAAATTGTTTTTTTCTAACGGCTAAATGTGGGGATCCCTTTTGCAGCGTGGGGATCGCTATGCCCACATGAAGGACGCATGCTCTGCATAGCATGAAGCTCCTCTTCGCCTCCTCCAGGCATATCTGCTTGTGCTCCTGCCGTGTGCTGGCAGGCGCTCTGCAAGTGTGCAAAGTGCTGTGTGCCTGGCTCAGACCTGTGGGCAAGAGCAACAGGAGAGCCGAAGCATGGTCCTTCCCTAGGCACTGAGTTAACTGTCTTTGTCTTTGCAGCTGCAGTTCCGAGCAGGAACCACCAGTGTGAAGGGCTAGTCGGCACCACTATGTGCTCCATATGTGACCCACTGCAGCTGAGCCCCTCTGCACAGAGCAGAGAGCTGCAAATTACTGTTAGCAGCAGTGATGCAAGCTCTACCTGGTGCGTCTGTGGGAGTTAGAGGGCATAAAAGCTCCAAGCAGTTCACCACACAGCCCTGGCTTGTGAGCATCTGCTTATAACGGGGGAGCAGGAGGATCAGGAGAAAGTCTGTCTGGAAAGGCAGGAATTCACCTGGCACACACTCACTGATGCTGGGCCTCCCAGCCCAGACTGTGCACCCAGCAAGTGTCCTTGGCGCTCATATTGTACGGTTTGGGTGCCAGAAGTGATTTGGTGTCTCTGCTCAAGATGTGCAAGCAGCCAAAGCCAAGCCAGTAAGAAATGGGACTGTTCTCCCTCCCTGGGCCAGGAAACGGTACAACACCACTAGTCACAGAAATACTAGGAAACTTTCTGGCATCAAAGTAGGGTTCAGTCCTGTGGTAAAATATGTTTTTTCCTGATGGGGGTGGCTGAAGTATTCAGTCTCCAGCCACAGACTGCGTGAACAGATTCAGATTACCAGTTCATTGTCCCCACCTGGTCAGCAGGTCTGGTGACAAATGGTGCTGTGAGGATGTGGAGAAGTCTCCTGGTGTTTCTTTAAGTGCTCTGTTTTGAGACCAGTTAGTGCTGTGTAAATACTGGTGTTCTGGGAGGAAGCTGTTCTTGAAACATGAAACTCCTCTGAGAATGATCTTGTGCATCACAGGATTGCTGGCAGGAACCAGCCCAAATGAAGGGCAAGGTGGAAAAACCTGTCCCACATCCATCCCCCGAGGCATTGCTGGCCCCCACGCCCTGCCACCCTTCTTGGCCATGTGCTTCCAACCCCTCTTCGCTATGAACACATTGGCACCTTGATTCTAAGAAAACATTGCTCTCAGCCTGCTGGTTTCACACTTCCCCATGTCCAAATCTGTGGCCAAACTTCTGTAAACTGCAGTAACCTGGGAGCAGCCTCCTTGCCCTGTCTGCCACAGAGGACATCTCTCCCAAACAACAGCGGAGCCTACCCTCGGGGCCAGAACAGTCTGAGCTGTTCTCTCCAGTACAGCCACAGCTCCCCAGACTCATCAGCTGCCTCACAATATGTTTGTAAATCTCTGTGTCTGCAGTGAAGTGATGCTGATTTATTTCCTGGAGTCCACCCAAAAAATGTTGCAACTCAGGCTTTCTCTGCCACAGGATTTTGGTGGTGTGAAGGGTCTTGTTTCTTTTCTACATGTTGATCCACAGGACTGATCCTCCTGTGGCTGGGGTTGACCCTCCACAGCTACCCAGATTTGCCTGGAACCATGGAAATGGCAGCTTCCCAGCCCAGCAGCCTTATTCTCTGTGTTGTGGGCAGGTGCAAGATGCCTCTGCTGCCTTTTTATAGGACCCTGCAGAAACACATTCTTGATCAGAGACATACATGATCCTCAGGATGATGTTTTGCCATGTACAGTAGGTCCAGGGTAAGATACACGTCTGGAGATGTTTCTCCAGACACAGTGTGGAGCCACAACACAATGCAATATTTGGGCAGGTAAGAGTATGGACACAATCAAGGGTTTTCATCCTTGAATCCATCCACATAATGCTCAGCTTTTTGGGCACCCTGCAGGTTCCCTCCTTCTTTTGGTCACTGTCCTGGTTTGAGTTAGAACCAAAACAGTTAGGTGGATTGGACCTAAACCTCAACAATCACTCAGTGGGATCAATCTGCAGTTCAAAGCACTTGCCCTCTTACTTTAAGGACCTTCCTGGTGGATGGGGTGCCTCTATGGCTGATGAAAAAACCCATAGCCTGCTGGAAGCAGCACAGCTTTGTATCAGGTAGATTTTGGGGGTCCTGGCAGAAGTGCCTCCAGGCTGAGTGGCATATAAACATCTGCATGGCAAGAGCTGTGCATTCATTGCATGTGTATAGTGACAGACCTGGATGTTCCTCCTTCAGCCTGCCCATGGTTTCAGAGACAGGGAGGTGCTTTGCATATGATGTAGCATGGCTCTTTCCTGTGTGTGAGCACATTTGTGTGTCTTCTGTTCCCCCAAACCATGGCAGATGAGTTCCTGATTTGTGACACTGATCTGCTTTCTAGTCAGGCAAGCTATTGCTGGCCTCAGGCTAAGGTTAAGAGCACAGATGCTCAGTTTGGTGCCAACACCATTTTCCTCCCTTGAGTCCTCTTTAGATTAGGATGTTCCCTGTGTACTTGATTTGCAATTGTCTCTTGAGAGGGCCAGGACAAACAAGCTGTCCAGCATTGAAAAATGTACAAGCATGCCACAGCCCCTTTGCCTCCCTTGATTCTTTACTTCCCAAAGACTATTCTCCCTCTCAGTGTGCTCAAACACCAGTCAGGAGCCCTTTCAGCAGCAGGTGTCCTCCAAAACACCTGTGCTTACAGGCTCATCTGTGATCACTTGGCTTTCCTCAACCAGCAAGGCTATGAACGTCTTAGTGGGCAACAGCACAACACAGAGTATGGTGGCCACTAGAGAGAGCAAAACATGCCAAAGGACTTGGCAATGCTGCTGCCAGATCCCTTCTGCTGAGCTGCAGTCTTTCTGCCATAGGAAGCATTTTCTCCTTTGGCTTTCACAGTCCCAAAGCCAGGGCAGGGGTTGGGATTTGAGACAGCAGAGGTGGAAGGAGTGGGCTGCTCTGCTGTGCCACCACTGACGGGTGGCAAAGTGCTGATCCACAGAGGGACTGTAAGTGACAAGACAACATAAACCACATGTTTAGCAGCTGTGGGACTGGGGTGTTGCTTCCCCCAGCTACCCCAGTGGGTGCAACATGAATATAGGCAACCTGTCACAAAAGACCAGGGCAAGTGCAACCTCTGCCCCCATCTCACATCCTCCCAGATTTCCAGGCTGAAACTGCTGGGAGAGGAATTCCCAAAACAAATGTTGCTATTTGAGGAATGCAGCAGGGGGGAGGAAATAATCACAACACAGATAAGGAGAAGATGGTCGACTTGACAGCTGCATCGAGCAAGCTCCTCTGGCTCCAGCTAGTTTAGGATGCAACTCTGCAGCCCACTTCCCCCAGCCCAGGGTGACAGGTCTGCATTAGCATCAGCTATACTGGTGAGGCCTGGGGAGGCAGCTCTGAGTCAGATGCAGGGAAAGAAGAAACACACGGGAGAGGTCAGGGTGGTGGGGTGGCATCTGTCCCTGCTTCCTTTTGTGTATGAGCCACCTCAGCTTCTCTCCTCGGCAGCCATCCTCTGGGCTTCCCTCTGGCTTTGTGGTCACAAGGCTGTTTCACTAAGAGCACATAAGGGTTTCAGGCATCTCCTCAGAGACCCAGGCAGCTGTCCTGCCCCATCCTCCCAGCAGCATTTCTGGGGGCTTATCCACTTTCCTGCCTGTCCTGGACCACATTGCACTCGGCTGCCAAGATTCCCCCGTCCTCACCATTGCTCCCCTTGGGGACTGGCTCTGTTTAATGTCTATCTGGCCACGTGGCACTCCTCTGGCAGACTGCTGAAGGCCTTGTATAAATGTTCTTCTGGAAAACATCCGAGGTCCAGCGTCTAGTCCCCTCCTTCCAAGGACAGAGGAAAAACTGCATTGCTCTTGGCTTGGAGTGCAGGAAGAGCTGGCTTGCTAAAACCAGATGTCTGCATCCACTTCTGCTGACCCATGCTGGGGCTTTCACACCTGTTGCTTGCAGAGAAGCTGTTCTCTTGCTGACAGGTGATAAAGGATTTGGCAGAGCCAAGGTCACTCTCCCAGGACTGTGCACATCTGTGGCTTGGCAAATAAATGGTAAGAGAAAATAGGTCCCCTGGCTGGACAACCTGCAGAAGGAAAGGTGGATGGACAGTGCTCGGGCAGGTGGATGTAAGGCATTCACGTGGCTGTCCTCAACACACTCAAGTCATGGGGCTCATGCCCCCAGAAAATAAGGGGATACCTTGGGTGTTGAGATCTGACAAGAAAGAGCCTGCACAGACAAGTAGGAATTAAAAACTTCATCCCTTCATGGCTCACACAAAGGAAAGGCTTCAGATGTCTACCCAAAATTGCAGGTGTGCTCAGCTTTGTTTGTGTGATTTGAGCACCCTGCACATGGTGGTCAGGCACACTGCCATGCCAAATTTGCTCAGCAGTTTCATCTCTGATAAAACTGTTGTGAGGATTTAAAATGGAAAATGCAGTTGGACAGGAAAGGGCACATTCTTCCTGACCCCTCCAGATTACCTCAGCTCTTCAGCCCAAGACCTGTAGTCCTTGTTGCAATGCAAAGACGCAGAAGTTACCTGTGGAGTTGTCAATGCCTCCTTCCCAGAGACATACCCAGTGCCAGGGAAAAAAAAAAAGCCAGGAGCAAAGCAGAGACATTACTGATGGAAAGGCTGAAGGCCAGAGTGGGCTACCAGAGCCTTCCCTTTTGCTGTACCTCTGAAGAGGGGTCAGGGACACTCTCTCCTCTCGGGTGTGTGGCACAAAGTAATTTGCTGTAGCACTCCTTGCTCATTTCTGCAGCTTCTTTGAATATGCATGCTTGCTTGTTCCTCTGGAAATACACACAGGAACCAAGTGCTTTTCCTACCAGGGCTGTGCACAGCAGCAAGATCCCTCGTTTCTAATGCTGTTACCCACTTGCTTACAGCTGGAGGTTGCATTATCCCTATTAACTGCAGTACAAAGAGCTCATGGTGCTACCCACAGATACTCTTCAGTCTCCCTGCAGCACTGCCTTCCAAGGCAGATCTCACATCTGGCATTACTGGCCTCTAGTTACATTTCTGTAATTTATTTATTAAAGTTTATTTCACAAGACTGTAATGATTTATTTAGATCCAGAGCCTCCTGTAACAGAGAGACATTATTTGATATGCCACCATGCTTCTGCCATCTGAAAACTCCATAAAGGTTTTGTAACAGCTACTTCCTGAAAGGTCACCAAACCACTTTTTGAGCTCTGTTTCTTTTGCATAAGGCGTGGGTCTTACCAAGAGCATCAGGTGATATTAAATCAAAATACTTTGAGGAAATCCGATCATGTAACAGAAACACCGTTCTTTTTATTGAATTGAAGCAGTAATCCTGTGCTGTTTTTTTTCTGAGGGAAGAAAAATAGGAGAAAACAAATTTGTTTGACAATGCTATGCCTCACAGCTGACTTCAGCAGCAGTTTTCAGCCTCTCTGTTGATCCCAGATGCCAAACTGATGTTTGGATAAGTGGCCAACTGTTCCCTTACCCTTATTTCTTTTATCATCATGGAAATACTGGGCCACTTTTCTTTTCCTACAAGGGACTGCAGTGAAAATATTGGCTGGTGTGGATGGAGAGTGTTCAGGCATGGGAGCACCTGCAGAAGTAAGTGGCAGGAGCAGCCATGGACATGAGCACTTGCATTAGATGATTGCAGAGGTCCAGGCAACCCCAAACCCAGGGATGGTCTCAAATACACAACAACCTAAAGCAGGCTACACTGAAGCCATTAAAAGTAGTGTTTGGAGGACAGGGAACAGGGCAGGAGACATAAAGCTTCCTGATAAGGAGACAGAGAGCAGTGAGTGCATCTTAATAGTTCCCAGAAGAGGAACAGGATGGAGAGACAGGAGACCACAATCATCACCATCTCTTAACGGTTATAAAAAGGCAAGACTCAAAAGCAGCACACAGTTCCTGAGGTAACAACCTAGGAGCCATGGTAAAACCTCAGTAATGAGTTTTCCTTTTGCTTTGCATTGCAGTTAAGTGTCCCTGGACAGACTGCTGCATTTTGATGCTTGCACCTTGGACAGCCCACTCGGATGCTCCCATCTTGGACATCCTTGTGAGTAAGAGGATGCAGGGGGGAGGCAGTGAGAAAACCAGCTTGGTTTCAAATGAGATATTCCCCCTCCCACTGAGTACCACAGTGAGCTTTGCTGCGCTGTTGCAAGATTAGCTCTTGCCAGCATTTTCATGGTGCTTTGAGTCTTGTTTTACTTTTCTACCATCTGCTACTGTCGCCTGGGGCTCCATCAGGAAGAACATTACTGCTGCTGGTCACAGCCCCAGTTGTGACCCTAAACATGGATGCTCGCTGCACCAGGACCTGTCCTAGACTGTCATATTTGTTGCTAGCTTGTCATGGGTGCCTGGTGTGTGAACTGGCCTGTGGTATCAGGTGTCTCTTGTAATTAACGTGCAATGTTAAGTGTGATAGCAGTAGAGACCTTGAAAGTTTTTGAACAGGTCAAAAGCAGAGGCTCCAAAGCTATAAATAACTCACTGGCGGTTGAGGTGTGCAACCTCAAAAGCTGGGAAAACCAAAGCAGCAGCAGCTGAGCAATGAGAAACGTCTGAAAAACAGGGTCAGGCACCTGCTGCAGCGTGGGAAAGCAACACCCGCCAGCGCCGCGCAGGGAAAGGGCAGGGGGACGAGGGCTAAAAGCTGCCTAGAAACTCGGACACCTTGAAGAAGTGCCAGGATGCTGAATGTGCCAGAAGCACTGCTGCAGGATGACTGTGGGGCTGCAAGTTTCCCTGCTCTTGTGACCACACACAGCCATCTGTTGAGGTTGGAAGGGACCTCTGAAGATCATCTGGTTGAACCCCCCTGCTCAAGCAAGGCCACTTAGAGCCAGTCACCCAGGACTATGTCCAGATGGCATTTTAACATCTCCAAGGATGGAGATTCTCATCATCTGTCTGGTTGCAAACCATGGCAAAACCCCTTTGAGCTGCCGGTGTCACCCAGGCTGGTGCATGGTGCTATGAGTGTGTTTGAGCATAGTGTTTTGTGCACATTTCTCCTGTCTAATGCTCCAGTCCTCAGTGAAGCTTTATAATGTATCAGTACTTAAAGGGGGAGCTACCAAGAGGAAAGGGAGTCCTTGAAAAAGCCATAGGGAAAAAACAAGGGGGAATGGATGCAAGTTGCTCCTGAGGAGGTTCTTATTGGAGTCCAGAGGAAGGTTCTTCACAATGAGAACAATTAAACATTGGAATAGTCTCCCAAGGGAATTGGTGGATTCTCCTACATTGGACAATTTAATTTAAGACAGCCTGAAAGGATGCTGGGCCATCTCATGTAAACTATATATATACATTTAAAAATTAATTTTTTTTTTTTCCTTGAATGGTCAGACCAGATGATCCCTGAGGTCCCTTCCAACCTGGCTTTCAATGATTCTATGAACTCAATGTGCCTAATCAAGATTTTGGGCAGCATTTTAATCTAGCACCTATGGGACGGAGCACTCCTTAGCAAAATGCTGTAAGGCCAGGCCAGTGGCAGCGTTGTGGTCATGCTGACATTTGAAGCAGCTCATTTTGCAGAGGGCAAACCCCCAGGCAGTGCTGGGTACAGCCTTGCAGCCTGCAGCTGCCACCACTGACTCTGGTGTTATTTTTATGTTAAAGGTTTGTACCCTCACCAGTTTCACACCACCTCTACAAATCACCTGGCTTCTGGTCCACCAGAAGTTCTCCGTTCAGCAAGATCATAGCTTTGAGGACTGCAAGGTAGTTCTCCCCGAGCAATCCCAATTTCCACTCCTGCTCCCCAGGTTATCTAGGCAATCCTTGTTGTGTCAATAAGATATGCTGGGACCTAGTTTCTACGGGGTTCTTGGTGAGAAGTGCCACAATGTTCATGCAAGTCAGAGGTAACCAAACCACAGTCAATTGCTGCCTCAGCAACTGTGTTTTCTAAGGGAATAATCATGGTTTAGAATGATTTAGACAGGGAAGGATCTCTGGAGGGGTCTTGCCAGGCTAAATTTGCTCAAAGCCAGGGTAAATCTGAATTCACATTAGGTCACTTGGGGGTTTGCCCAGGTGAGGTCTTCCCCATTCTATGACTCCAGAGGCACTCAACTCATTCCCTCAGCTTTGTGCTCCTCAGCAAGACTCCTGCTTAGAACAATCTTTGGAAAACAGCCCAGACCAGGAAAATATGTTATGCAAACTTACAGCAGCTGGGTGAAAAAGTGAGTTGTTGAGACACAGGCAGAAGGTCAGTGTTTTCTCCCTGAAGGGCAAAATGTGGACATTCTGAGCACACAAATGCACCTGTGGACTTGTTTCATCTCCATGACCCATCTCACCTCTGACACTGAGGTCCTTATACAGCCTTCACACTTCTTTGTCTCAAGCATGTCCCCAGGTGTTGATGCTTAGCAAGTGGATGCATGAACTGCGCAGTGCTGAGCTTGTGCTGCAGTTGGAAAGGCAAAGAAACTGGACCACCAAGAGAAAAAGAACGTCTTTTCTATTCAAAGTTGATTTTCTCCAGTGCTGGCCCCTTTCTCTGGCACATCATGTTCTTCATTGGGCCCATGTATCTCTGAGAGTATTTCTCGGAATGTGGAGGACAATAGTCGTGCTGCTGAGATGTCTCCTGCCAGGCTGCAGAGCACATCCTGCTCCCGCAGTGATGCTGTGATCTCAGACCCCTTTCATCAGCACTGCTCTTCCCTGTGAGGCCTTGTCAGCGCATTTACCTTAGAATGTCCTCATTTGTTTCAAATGAGATTTTTTTTCTGTTGCAGAGTGTGATTTGGTAAAAGAAAACTGGGGCATTTGATAGGTGGTGTGCTGCTGGAGGGATGACTTTACAGCCTATCTCTGTTTCACATGGGAGCCTGCCAGTGTTTTGCATTTTTTGACCAAGCTATTTCTCTCCCTCTCAAGAGAAAGTTGGAGGTTGTAAAATAACCCGAGGCAGTGAGCTCTTATTGCAATGTTCTACATGCCAACAGCCAGCACCTCCACAGAGGCCCGGCAGAAATGTTCTCAGATACGGGGTCAGTGTCCCTTTGCCAGCTCTGGATGAGTTGAAACCACGTGTAGAAAGCTTCACAGTTCTTCCCTTTCACTCTTGCAGCTGGGCAGACACAGTGGTACCTACCAAGTGTAAAGCAGGTTTGGGAAGCACAGGTAATCGTTTTGCTCCATGCTGTTTCCCTGGCAGTGTCCTGCAGGCTTCTCCAGGTTTGCTGGCGTCACCCATGGCCCTAGCTCCTGACCACCAAAGTATCAGTGTCTTTTTGCACAGGGACTGGCCTCTCCTCCTGCTCCTCAGGTTCTGGCTTTGTGCTTCCAAGGGGCTGGTTTGTTGTTGTATTGGTCGCACAGCTGAGGAACCGTTGACTAACCCTTGAAATCTCCCAAGGATGGAGAACTCCTGCCATCCCAGTATGCTGTCTCAGGGCTGCACCACCCATCTGGGGAATGGGTTTCCCACAGTGTATCTCCTGGATCTCCTGAGCTTTCCCTTCTGCAAGAAGACAGGGAATTTCAGTAGAAGTCCTGCTTGACTGAAAAAGGAGCTTCTTGCACTAAAATGCAAAAAGTCCATGCATGTAAGAATGGGAAATAAAACAGAGAGCAAAAGAATGTAGTAAACATTGCTTGCTTGGATGCTTAGAGGTGGTCTAAAACCACCTACAGCTCAGACTACTGAGGATGATCAAGGATAGTATGCTGGGACTTTGCAGGCATGCTAAAAGTGAAGGAAAATGCACATTCACTGAGGAATGAGGGAGGCAGCATGGAGCTGGACAACTTGGGAACGACTACAATGATCAATGGATTTTTTTAACATATTCACAGCCAAAGCCTGCTCCCAAATCTTCGCAGTAACCAGCATGGTTTGGGAAGGAGATGAGAGGGCCAAACACAGGGCTTATGGGCTGCTTAGAGAAACTGTCCATACTCATATCCACTGGAATGGATGGCACTCATCCATAGGAGCTGACAGTGCTGGTTGAAGTGAATGAAGCTGCTGTTAGTCACAGTGGACTATCACGGCAAGGGGGAAAATCACGACTGATTGAAAGGACTAATATTATGCCCACCTTCAAGGAGGGCAAGGAGAAGGCTGTTTCTTGGGAAACACCAGTCTGTAAGCAATACCTCCATCCTTGGAAATATCATGGAGCAAGACTTCCCAGAGATAATTTTCAAGCATGTGAAGGTCAGGAAGGTAATGAGGAAGAAGCTACAGGTCCAGGCTTTGGACTTAATCCCAGCCTCTGTTTTCCCCACTCATCTCTTCACTGCAAGATCTTGAGATCTGCAGGCTTGAGAAGTGAGTCACCTCTGACTGCAGAATCTTGTGTCTGTGCCCATCTGCACAGCTGGCGTTAAGCTGGAGAGCAACGAATGGAAAACAGGCTCCAGGAGCGGGGCTGGTGCCTGGGGCAGACAGAAAACAGAGGTATTGTAAAGGTGCATTGTGTTTGAGTGCATAGACATCCTGTAAATGTAACATAGGCAAATAAGAGTGGATCCAGTGTCAGCACACCTGTGCTAAGACACAGAGCAAGAGCAAAGGGCAAGCACACCCACTTCAGACTCCTTCCAAGAGGGCGAAAGGGGTCAGCAAACTCCAGCTTAGTCCTTTTCTTCCTTCTGACAACAGCCTTTTTTTTTTTTTCCCCCATGGGCCAGAGAACAGGAAGGTGTAGCAGGGTAAACATGTGGGATAAATGTCACGAGGCCTCATTGTCCACGGGCAGGCAGGTGGAGCTGGCGGTGGGAAAGGAAGCTCTGCTAAGGCAAGTATGGCCCCACAGCAAAACATTCAAGGGATCCTTCACAAGCCACATGCTTATCCAGTCCAGGGAAGCCTTGGTGGGAAAAAGGGTGAAATCCTACTTCTCAGCTGCTGCTTTCAGCAAGTGACAAAATTGCCATACAGGGCTTCTTCCAGCCACTGTGCTGTGTGACTCCTGCCCATTCCTCACCCACCCGAGCAGAAGAGGGGGAAGAACAGCTCAATAATCTGGGGACAGAAGTAGGGAAAAGTGGAAGGTCCCTCTCAGACCATTTTTCTACCTGTAAATGCCAAACTTTGAAACATGAGAAGAAAACACCCATAATTCCTGTGCAACGCCTTTCAGCATCCAAAAGCCAATGAAATATGCCACAGGGACCACCTACTCTCCCCCACTACAACTACATGCCTGTCAGAGCCCTCTGCTGGGCTGGATACTTCCATATAATGATCCTCCTGCACTGTGCTCAGTGCCTGGTAGCCAGCCCTGAAGGGATGAAGCAGGCGGAGGCCAGGGCCCTATTCCAGTGCCTCTGTCACAACAGTCTTTGGAACATGCCTTCAAACACCTGTGGGGGCTTGGGGATGTCCTGCACATTGTGCTAGCCTGGGCCCCAGAGACTGGTGGCTGGTCCCAGTTAGGAACAAGTCCACTTCTTCCTGGAGAACACCAGGGACTTCATGTCAGCTTTCAAGCCTTAGCCACAGTCTCGCAGCCAGAAAGATCTCTTCCACAGGAACTGTTTTCATGAGAAAGTGCCAAGGAACATAGGCAAAAATTTGCATCGGTTTCCCAGGAATGACTTCTCCACTTCTACACTTGAGCCAAACCCACAAGCACCCAGGGAGCAAGCAGTGGCCTGTTTCCTCCGAGCAGCCGACAGCTTGCATCTCTTGCCTGGTTTCAGGAGGGGTTTGCATGTTGTCCTACTACATGGGTAAATGAATCACCTTGCGGTTTTCTGGTGTCATTTGGGAACTCATTTCTCTAATACTGGTAAAACTTTTGCAGTGAAGAGAGAGAAATTCATCCACGGGGAGGGGGGAGGTGTCAGCCAAAGGGGGAAAGCTGGAGAAAGTTAACGCGAGGAAGATAAGGCATGGCCTGGTTGACGCCATCAACCAGAAACCCACCCAACTTTAGGGGCAATTCAGAGCAATGCTGCCAGACATCATAACTGAAAATACTTTATTTATTTGACATCAATAGTAAAGTAGGAACATCGGATTATACATCCCTGGATATATAAATGATAGAAATGCGAAAGCAAAACCATCTACAGGAAACCCATGAACAGCCCAGTCCACAAGCAACATCCAAGGGAAAAGCTGTATGCCTGGACCTCCCCTCATACCAACAAGCAAACAACAATCCCAAAGAAACCAAGCATCATTTCCTTTGCAGGTATTTGTTCCGGGTTTCAACTGCTACACACAGTATCACTTTGAGTGTTGCTACCAGCATGGGAGAGGAAAAAACACCACCCACCACAGGTCATGGCCAGAATTCACTTCTGTGCCACGTGAGCATTTGTGGAAAAGGCTCTTGAAAATCCCAGGGAGAGAAATTTCATGGCCAGGTTGAGTTAAGAGTGTTTGGTGAGTTTGACCAGTACAGTTTACAGAGGGACAATGACACCTGGAAATCACAGGTCAGCACCGAAGGGCGAAACAAGCAACGAAAGGCAGCTCCGTTTTTCACATGGCTTGTAACAAGAGAAACTGAGCAACAGCTTCTTGCACTGTGAGTGTCTCTCTGCTGAAAATAGTTTTCAGGTTTCCTGGTTTTCCAGTTTCCACTTCTCCCCTCTTTCAAGGCACATGTATAGAAACCTTTGATTGTAACAGCCAGGAACAAGTGCTCAGACCACCCCTGTGATATTCAATGATTTCAGCATACAGAGAAATGAGTTTGTTACACTGATTTTTTTCTAATCTTCAGAGAATCCTAAGGCAAGGAGCACAGCCCCTTGCCCCAAACCAACCACTCAATTACAACAGGTAGCCCCTTTGCATAGCCTGCTAGCAGACAGACACCACTGCAGCTGAAGGTCCCGGCTCTTCAACTTACTAAAGGCTCAGCACTAAATGGAGGTGCTCTCTGCAGAGACCTAGGATTTTCAACGGAGCCTCGATGAGTTTTGGTGCTGATCTGCCACCTGTGGGAATGGGGCCCTGCTTCTAAGGCACCTTTGAAAAAAGAATTAAGAAGAAAAAAAAAAAAGTCCTTGCCTGTGTCTCCATTACTGGTGAAGACTATAGCTACACTGGTGTTTTACAGGCAGACATTTGACCTGACTTCTGTAACTTATCCTCTTCTTGTGTCCCCCTTGTATCTGCAAGGGCTAGAGCCTGACCTGCCAAAAAGGAGTAATTTTTTTTAATGCAATAAGCACAAGAGAGCAGCTTTTAAACATAAGAATACTTCCTTGTGCTTCACTCCTGCTCCTTGCAAGCCCACCTTCAATCAGCTCCCAGCATGATTGAGGCAGCAAGCCTGGCCAGCAATAGGTTTTGCTGTGGTGAACACTTCTCCAGAGCGAGACTGGGAAGGCAGCTGTGTGTCTCCCTAGTAACTAAAGTCTCTGCACATCCTTTGAGCCACTGCTGGCCTAAGAAGAAATGGACTGTCCCCCAGGCCCTGCAGGATCCCACCCCTGCAGTGCAAGGGCTCAGCAAAACCTTCAGGTCTCAACAACAACCAAAAAAACCACCTACCAAAAAAAAAAAAAGAAATTAAAAAAAAAGAAAAGAAAAGAAAGAAGAGGCAGTGCTGAAGATGATCCCCAATACAGAGTGTCCCTGACTTTAACAGCCTTCAGCACAGGCCAAAGAAGTGCAAATTGCTGTGGTCAGAGCTGGTGGCAAAGCACTCACCAGGAGGAATTCAGCTCTCAGCTCTGGCTGAGAACTTTAAATCACTTACACCAGCTCCGAGGGTGTCAGCTTGAGGCGTTCATACGGTCACCGGAAGGAAAAGCAGAGTGTCTGTACAGGTGGTGCCCTGGTGCACTGACAAAAAGTAGTACTCCTAAACATGCGTGTCTCTCAAAGCCTGAGAAAATCAGAAAGGAGTTTCCCGATAGAGGACACACATTGTAAAAGGCTTTAGGCAAGGAAAAATCAATTGGATGTCAGCCCTGCTGTGAATACCTCACCACCGCAGGAGATTTCATGGACAAATACACAGAGCAAATATAATACATGGCTTATATATAATGACGCACATAAAAAGCCTACTAGTCTGAAGATAAAGGAGGCCTTGAATCATATCCTAATATGCTGTACCCTAGTTTAATCCGGTATTAAATATACTGCTTATGATATACAAATTACTTTTAAAAGTTATTAAAATGTTACAACAACAAAAGTAATAAGTGAATTCAAGTTTTATGCATGACCTTGCAAGAAAAATTTTTTTTTTTAGGAAGTTTCAGACAATGTTTAAATAGAGCAGTAACTTTTTACCACTGTTAACAAGTGTCAGCAAATTTTAAGGCCATAATTTAGCCGTGCAATTAAATTAATCCATTTTTATTTCAGGAAAAAAAACAACAAACGACTCCCTCTGCTCACCCCCTCCCCCCCCCCCAAAAAATCCCAAACAACCCAGGTGGTTTAGTGCTGAGGCAAAAAGTCACAATAACATCCAGAAGTAAGGTCATCTGAAGCCAGTGGTTTTAGCAGATGCCATCTGTGTAGCTCCCACCTTATGCAAAAAAATCATTGGCAAATTCTGGCAAACTCTGGTTCAACTCACTCAAAGCCTCCTTTGAGACTAAAAGCAATAATGATACATTGAATCCAGACTTGATTGTTCAACACTTGCTCTGCACACAGAGGAGATTTGTTTTCGTCACTATGAGAAAAAAAATATTATATTGTCTCCACTAAAAAACCACACAAACTAATGCAAAGCGTAAACTTGTACAATTTTAGCAGCATTTTACAGTCCTTCATAAAGTAAAACCAGAAATGAATTAAAAGGAATGTTTCCATCCACCTCACTTAAAATACCAAATATCATGGGCAGTAATTACTAATGCGTCACAGTCCTAATCAGTAAAATTTGGGTTTAGCAATTAACTCAACACAGGGAGCACTGCAGCAAATAGATCAGATTTAACATTTTCTGGCAAAGTAAATATTTACAACTCTTATGTACAGCTTCTGGACTTACAAAAACAATGGAGAGTTAGAAAGTTGTAAAGTCAAGTTTGGAATTTTAAAACAACAAACCAAAGGGAAAAAAAAGCACTTGTCCAACCGATTTGGAGACGCTTTGGCATGCCAAAAGAGGCCTTTGTTTTGTTTTGTTTTGTTTTGTTCATTGCAACTGTTATAAAACCAGCAGATATAACGCATCATTGAGGCCAGATGTCCAACACAGGCAAGGTCTCTGGTGTCTGTGGTGTTAGCTATTTGGCGAGCCAATATCCACTGTGATCTTTGTATACAGAGGGTACTTGTCAGTTCTTAACACCTTGTAGGATAGTGTATTTAAGCCATCAGAGCTCATTGTCTCCCTTGTGTGAGCAATTCGGTCAAACCTGCACAAGTTTGGGGGGTGGGGAAACAACAAAGAAGGAAGAGGAGGAAGAAAAAACAACAAAAAAAGAAAGGAAGAAAAAAAAATGTTTAAACAACCTGAACTTCGCATAAACTTCCCTAAAAAAAAAAAAAAAAGCCTCTCAGGCGTCATCTCCGGTGTTTTAAGAACAGCCTGAGTATCAGTACGGGTCCCATAAACTCCCAGATTTGGTCAGATTGAGCACCGGGCAGAGACCCCTGTGGGGTCAAATTTTAGCCAGGAAGAAGCAGCCAAGCTTTTAAGTCACACAGATCCTTTTCCAGGATCTTCACTAGTAGAGCACAGTTTTTATACACCAAAGACAAGCTGGAAATAATTGCTTGGAACTTAATTTGCTACACGTAAGAAAAACAAAGAAATGTGAGAGGAGTTCGTGACACGGTGTATAGTGAAATCTTGGGGAAAAGGTCTGTAATAAGGTAATCAACCAGGGAGGGGAAGAGGGCAGCTGTCGGTGCAGGAACAGAGAGGTCAGCATGGGAGGAGATGGCCGATGGGGGTTTTTGAAGGGTGAAGAGAGAACCAAGCAGCCGGAGCAGCAAGGGTGGGAGGTGCCCCTTGAATCTGCAGCGGGATGGGGGAGACTCACCTCTCAGGGTTGGGCTCATTCTTCCGATCCCGGGAATGCCGAATCATCCTGCATTTCCCAATGACAGCATCCGGACGGGATATCCCCATGCCTTTAAACACCAGCCTGTGGAAAGCAAGAATATTAAACAGGCATGCTCTGCCACACTTGCCACACTTTCCACAAATGGCCACTGTTTTGAGGGGGGTTGCTTTTTAAAAATTTTTTTTATTGTCTTGCTAACACCGAAAGAACCAGTCCCTTTCCACCCAAGCATTTCAGCTTGGGGAAAAGAGACATCGCCCTGCCAACAAGAACAATCTGCTAACTCACCGCACCCTCACCTGCACCACCAGCTCCTCCAACGCCCAACACCCCCATTAACCTTGCTCCAGGCTACAGACTGGAATTTGAATGGAAGGTATCTAGCTTTTAACTCATTTGGAAAGGAGCCAGAAGAGCATTCATTCTTGAGATGTGAAAGCTGCAGTGCTGGTAGAAACTGAAGTGAACTGGTAGAAACTGAAGTGAACGGTGGTGAAGCAGCATGGAGTGAAGCACATAGTCAAAGCCACAGTGGGACCTCAGGCTGTCTTTGCGTGCTCTGGAAAAGTACCTAGTTTCTTTCTCTTTGTGTCTCCCTTTTCTTTTCTGTATAGGATCTTCTGCTCCTCAAATCCCGAGTGCCCCAAAAAGCGAAGATTACCACCTTGCTCTGAATGCCCTGCCCCACTGGAAGGCTGTCCATCACTTGGTTTATTAAACAAGTGCTGAACATCAGGAAGGTACAAGCATTTTTAGGAAGACCCTTCCTGAAGCCCAGAAGAACTCAGAAAGCCCAGAGAAAAGACCACACAGAGAAGTCTGGCCATTGAGAAATGTGAGAAAGACTTCCCAAATCTGAGCTGCCCATGATGATTTCTCACAACTGTCCTGGGGATGTGAAGCTGTAAGGTAGCACAACTCCACGACCACCCGACCACCCTCTGCCCCAGTCTTCAGGCAGTCAGGGGCAGTGCCAGCCTGCTCTGTGAAACACCCTCCTCCTTCTCTCTCCTGCAGTTCTGAGCCTTGCTTGGCTTCCTTCCGGGCAGGAAGTGATGGCTCATGGTGTTATTCAGAGCCACTTAAAAAAATGAATCTCTCCTGCGAACAAAGGGATGTGCTATCAGACTGCAGACCCAGGCAAGCCTCGGGCTGCATTGGGCTAAGTGGGTCAAGGTCTTCTCCACCCTGCCATGCACCGAGAATCCCCCTCCTTCAGCCAGTGCTGGGAGACACAGAAGCATGCTGCTCCAACCGGTGCACCAGCGTGGATGTTTGCAAAGCTGTGAGGGGAATGAGCGATGCCTGTGCAGGGCAGGGGTGGGATTTTTCCAGCTGGACCCACTCCCCAGCACATCTCAGGAGCTGCAAAATGGAGTATGAGCACCCAGCAGGAACATGCTTTTGCTGAGCTAGCAGGTCACCCACATGCCACCTCTGCTCCCAACCCGGAGGGGAGGCTCCCACGTTAGGGGTGAAAAGACACCCTGTGCCTTCCCCACACCGCTGGAGAGCAGCAGGTATGTGCTCATCCCTCNACCCCGAGGCACTCCGGGTACCAAGAGTGGTATTTATTTACCTGTTATAAATGTCGTCATCTTCACCACCCCAGCCCCAGTAATTGTTTGGGAACCCATTGATCTTTGTGAACTGCTCTTTACTCAAGGCAGACACACCTCCGAAATACTGATTGTAAGGCAACCTGGAAGCAGGGAGAACAGGACATTAGAGGAGGAGAGGTGCTAGCCAAGGAGCAGCCTGACCACCCAGAAAGGGCTTGCCACAGCCCATGGCGAGCCAGCACCCACTGCACGGTGCCCTGGACTCAGCCAAGGCAGAGGTAGCTGGTGAACTCAGACCCAAACACAACTGGGAACTGCCAACAGCTGCAGCCTTTCACTAAGAAGTACGCTGTCCTCAAAGGACATGCTGCTGAGATGCACATCACATTGCCAAAGGACAGATGGGTGACAAGCATACATCAGGAGTGGCAAGAGCCACAGCATGAGGAGAGAGCCCACACAGGGATCCCCAGAACCTACTGAAGACCCTGTCTATGCTTCAACAAGCAGAAGACACCCCTGGGGTCTGCATTTCTGCTCTCAGCTTCACTTAGCTGCCAGAAAAACCTGCAGCTGCTGCAGTGCTGGTGACAGTCCTGCTCTGAGCAGGGCTTGGGTCTGGGGTGGAGATGTGCAGACATCCTGCCACCAACACCACTGCTGTATTTTTAGCACTACTTGCCACCATGGGGTCACAACCAGTTTTCACTTTATAGGTGAGCTTTTAAACTTACCCAAGGGAATTCAGAATAGAAAAAAAGAAAAAGGAAAAGCAACACAAATTTCTGGTTACAGCAGCTTGCTGAGCCCAAATGTATGCTGAAAGGCATTTAGTGTTCCTCTCAGATACCAGATCCCTCAGTGGTCCAAAACTGAACAACAAAAAATATTTCATTTTGCTCTTAAAATAGTGTCTGATGCAGTCTTTTTAAAGCTGGACATAACTCACTGTCTGCGAGTGTCTCATTTTTCAGGCTGGGTGGAAACACTAGCTGGCTTCCAGCTTCCAGCCTGAAACACAAGAAGGGATACATGGGCATCTGCAAAACGACGGGCTCTTCATTTTTCCTTGCCCCACGTTTCACTTTCCAGAAGCTGTGAATTTTAATAAACTGCTCAGCTGCACTTCTCCCCCTTCCTCCCCTCCAGCCAGTCCCGCTCCCCGCAGGGATGCACACGCCAAGACAGGCTTTGCCAGAGACATTTTCCCATGCTTTCAATGGTGGGTGGGGATGTACTGCTGTGCCTGGCCTGCTTGGGCTTACAGCGATCATAGGAACAAAATGCCCCTCCGAAATATGCCTCACCGAAATCCGAATTTATCCATGGATACAGAGAGGTGCCGTGGCTGGCTGTAACATTTGTAGGTGTTCCTGTCATCCATTGGGATGAGGTCTACGTCACTAAACACAAAGCAGTCATAGTCATACTCTTTCAGGGCTTCTGCGAATCCTATATTCAGCAGTTTTGCACGGTTAAACTCTTCTTCTCCATCCTAATTTAAAAACAAATAAAAACAGCTAAGTGACTTGAATTTAACAGTTGGCATCAGCACCTCCTTACCTGGCACGGGATGCTGGTGTTGCCGCCCTGGGTTGGCCAGCCTGTGGTGGATTGAGCTCAAGCACTTCCCCCACAGCACCCACATGGTGATATCCCCCCCCAAATACTGCCCACAGGACGATGGCATCCAAGCCAGCTGCAAACCGCAGGGGCAGCCATCCAAGGAAAGGCTGGATACAGCTCAGCTCCCCTCTCTTGGTGGGAGGCTCCAAGGGGGCTGGTTTGATGCTGAGTAGTCCCCCTGTCCCACCCCACATGCAGGCATTTCAGGATTTAATTTTGTGATGAATTTTATAGACCATGGGAGCAAGCAGTTGGAACTTCCCGGAGCAGCAGAGAATAGCAAAAAGAGATGAGCTCCTCTGGAAGAAGGGACCTGTGCTACAGAGAGAAACCTTGAAGGTGCTTTAGCTTACAGCCAGGGAAAGGACTATGGACCAAAACCTTTTTGTGCCCAGGATTCTGGCACCCTCTTCCTAAGCTCTCCACAGCACAGCTGCAGGACCGTGGCACAGCCTCTCCTGAGCAGCAGACGTGAGCACGGCCAGACCTGATTTGCAAAGCATGGGGTGACACCAGGAGCTAAGGTCTGATGCTCTGCTGCTTGATTCTGCTCCCGTGCCAAGCCCTGGTACAGGCAGCACTGGTTTGGCATTTGGCTGGTGGGCTGGTGTGAGCTGTGTCCTGCAAGGACTACAGCTCAAGTGCTGGACACTGCTGTCTGCTGCAACAGCCCTTCTTGGTTGCTGCTCTGCCAGCCAGAGCATGGCAGGACCCACCATCCATCCTGAGAGCCTTGCTGGGAAAAGGAAACCAGGAGTGTTGACACCATGATGGGAAGGACCTTAAAAGAGCTGACATTGCATCAGGGTATGTTTATCCCAAGGCAGGTGCAGTTAATGAAGGGACCTGCAGACAGCGGGACAGAAAATCTCCGCTCTCCTCCCAGAGCAATGAGGTGTCTGAGGAGAATCAAGTTTGGCTTCTCTCAGGCAGAAACCTTTCAAAAGCACATGTGGCTTTCAGCACAAGTATGGGCTCAGAAATTGCTTGAGTACTGTCAAAAAACAACAGGATCATACCCACAAACTCAAGAACATTGGTTTGAGAGCAAGGATTTCCCATCCGGGACCCAATTTTGCAGGAGAAGCTTCAAACTAAAACCTTGTGCAGAGAAACAGAGCAGGCGGAAGGGAACTCATAGAGCATTGTTGAAGTAGGCTAATTTTTTTTGCCAGCCTGGAAACCAAGGTTGTCAAATCTACCTTCTATCTTCTATCACATCCCACCTTTCCCCCTCCACACCCTCTGAGTAGTGTCGAGTCAAAGGACTCCCCTGCCACACAAGCCATCCCACCAACCTGTGGGACCTACACCTGTCATGGGACGTGAATCAAGGACAGATAAAATATTGTGCCTGAGGAGCAACAGTGTAAAACATCACCTCCTCCAAAATGGCTTTGCTTGGTTAATAAATAATTCGTTTGGAAACTGTTTAATCCAGACTGGTTAATGGACCTGCAGCTGGAGAGCCAACACAGGCTCTTGAAACAGCTGCAAATATCTTTCAAATGAAGGTTTTAACATGCAAGTGTCAAACCAAGGTTTTCAAAAGCATTCATCACCTGCCTTGGGCATAAATGACTTCACAGAGACAAGTAACTTTTGTGGAGGAGGATCTGAGCAAATTCTCAGCATCCTCACCTGAAACAAAAGGTTTCATGTAGTAACTAAGGTGGTGGGAAGATGATCACCATCATGCATAAGCAAGAGTAGTGAAAACTTGAGAGCAGAAAATGAAGGCAAGTTGAACAAAGAGGCTGGGGAGAGGGAGTGGCTGAGGCTGTGGGATCAGAGGGTTTTCTTCCCCTGGCGAAAGGGGTTGCCCAGCCTCACCTACTGTGTGCTTCTCAGATGTCCCAGGGCACCAAACACAAGCCTGGCTCCATGGACCCAACGGGGTCTTTTTCCAGTGCCGGTGCAAAGTTCAGTGTGCTCACACTTCAAAGCAACTGCTGGGTCCAGTCTAGGAGAGCGTCCTCATTTCAGACCCTCTGGCTGCTCTTTTCATAATGAAATTTCAAGGCAAAGGACACTTCACACCAATTTGGTTACCAGCAGAGGCTCAGATGTAATTAATCCATGCCTTCAGGTAGCCTCCAACTCCTCTGCGTTACACGTACGGTTAACAACGCTACAAGATGTGTTTTCAAGCTTCTCCCCAAAAAACCCCAGAGCAAAGTGCAGTCACCAGACCAAAAGCATGAGGGACCCTTCCTGCCATCTCACCCCCCGGGACTCCAGCAGAGCCCACGCCGGGAGGGACTGGCAACATGGCAAACACTTCACATGGGCGCTGCCGTTCTCCTCTCAAATAGCCACAGGGCTTCACACTTCAAAGGCTTGAGGAAGAAAAACAATATCACAACTAAAAAAGGAAAACAAAACCCACTCCCAAGCCATTTTTTAGTAACTTCACTATGAGGAGGTAGCTCATGCAGAAAACCTTGCAATGGTGTTATCAACTGCAACTCCTTTGAGGGTAGGAGGCTGGTTTTCTGTCCTAGAAGCTATGCAGGGCTTTATAGCAAGTACTGGAGCAGAAAAGGCCTGATGAGGTTTTGCTTTTTGCAGAAAGCTCTGTTTCTTTACCTAAGGCAATGCGGAAACACTGGCATGCCTGTGGTATCTGAGATTCAAATCTCTCAGAGCTCACAAACATGCTGCAGACTTCCATCTTTGACTGATCTCCAGCTTTTTGAAAGGAAAAAAACCAAACCAAAACCAAACCTGACCTGGGAAACTTCCTTTCTGTGCTGCTGTCCCTCCCAGGTCACCACAGGGTACAGTACCACAGGTGATCCTTGAGAGAACAGATAAAGGAGAACTGAAGAAACCTCCAGCCCTCACCTCTGCTTGGCAGCTCCTCATCCCATGGAGGTTTCCAGTTATTTGCTACAAGGAAATGGATTGGTTTGGACTTGCTTGGATAGAGGAGCACCATTCTGAAGAGCTAGGCAGTGCACAGGGGACTGCTGCTTTGATAATGCAGCCAAGCTCTAGATGTAGACCGCACACTTAAATTTACTAGGCTTTCAACCATAAAAGATGTAGTTCAAGCACATTTTTGCTATTTTTACCCTATATTTTCTTGTCTGAAACTTAGCCCACTTCTGGCACTCAGAACCTGTTTCTGGCTTCTGATTTTACTCTGTCTCCCCCAGCATGTCCAAGTCCACCCGCATACCGTGGTCCATGGCAGACTGGCTTAAAGGGGACAACCTGCTGTCTCAGTCCTGCAGAGTCTGACACTGACTCATTCTCTCACCCGCAGATGATCAGCCAGAGCTTTTTTACTTCCCATCCCCTACCTTTGACACATCTGGCTTGCTCAGCCAGACCTACCCCAAAGGATGAGACTTTTTTTAGCACCAGACAGATAAAATTGAGGTTTTTGGAACTCTGACTTAAGCCAAAGGCCTTGTAAACCAGCAGGAAGCCATCTGTCCCCATTTTGTTCTACCTCCCACTTCCATGTAGGAGATAACTCTGATTCCTCCTACAGACAGCACAGCAGCGCAGAGTATCCGTGGCTGCATCTCTCTCACCTGGATCCTAAACCTTCCAGGTCTCAGGGAGGTAATGGTGAAGATATATGTTTCTGGCCAGCTAGGAGAGAGCCATCACCTCCAATGTCAGGTTGCTAGCTAAGTCAGGGATCCACCAAGACAGCCTGAACCACACACACAATGTCCACGTGAAAGTCCACGCTCCGGTGGACTTTAGCAAGTAGAAACAGGTTTCCAAAGCCATACAGAGACACCAGGAGACACTTTGTTGTTTCTCTGTCAGAGGGTGTCCTGAGGCCTCAGCACCGTGACAGATGACAGCAGGAGTTTCCCAATGGGGGAAATTCGCCTCCCTCATCACTGCGAGGGCAAGCAGGAGCTGAGCACAACTCCTTCCTCTGCCTGCATTGGGACCTGGGGGGGTCCCAATACCCCCTGCAAAATAACATGAGTAAGTGTGATGTCCCAGCCACTCCACGCACACACACAGACTCTGGAAAGTTACTACTGAGGACATTGCAGGTAACGCCAGAGGCCAGTGGAAAACAGCTGAACAACTGCATGGTTTTCAGGGAATTTGCTAGTTCTCCCCTTTCCCAAACTTCAGTCTGGCTGCATGGGTATTTTCACAGCCTGGACTGCAGCGAGAAAGCTCAATTCTAGACCTTTGCAGGTGGCAAAGGCTGAAGGCACTGGAGAGCACAGGGTTAATGGCAGGAGCAAGTGGACTGAGGCAGGTGCCACAAATTCATTGTTGCCTTCTTGCTTGCTGAAGTCAAGCTTGTACTGCATCACACTGGTGCTACAAAAAGCGTGCCCAGCCGTGTCCCCTCATCTCAGATTTATCTGAAAGACCCTACCACTGCTACTCCATGAGTTGCATTTGGATTTCGCTGAGGGTGGAGTGCAGAGGGTGAAGCATAATATATATTTTTCCACTGGCTCCTGTTACACACTGGACATTTTACTAACATCATCCCCCTGACCTCAGCCAAGTCCTACTCTGAGGCATTCAGGCACGCAAGAACAGCATGGTGGAGACACAATGGACTCGTGACGGAAACACATTGCGCTGAAAGGAAGAAGTTGGACATTACCAGTGCAGCAGTAGCAGGGCTCAGCGCTCCTCTTTCTTTCTATGAGATGCAGAGCACAGAAGAGCACGTAGGCAGCGTGTAAGAACCAGATCACACAGTAATTCTCCTTGCTTCAGTGATTGCTTTGCTACAGACAGGATTAACAAGTAAAGGTAATATTTCCCCACTAGAAGGAAAAATAAAATTAAAAAAAAAAAAAAGGAGGGCAAATGCAAAGGGAAGGACAGACAAGAAAAAGAGAAAAGCAATTGTCAAGACAGCAGAGAAATAAGACTGTTTTCCTACTGTACTTCTGGCAGAATTAATACATTTTCTGCAACTCTCTCTATTCAATGTTCCCTCTCACCCTTGAAAGATGTATCCAGTGGGTTTCCTATCACTGACTCTGCCTCTTCCAGACACAGGCTGTTAGAAGCATGCAGGAGTGTATTTATTTTGCAAATCAAGTAGTCTTACTTGCTAACCTACACCTGATGCTAGATGTGTCTGGGGCATATAAACCTTGTGTACTGCGTGTCACTCCTGCTCCAACTTTGCTCAAGGGATGTGTCTGAAAAAACCATTTGCTTCAGCGATTTTTGTGAGAGTTAACTTTAGAGCATACAGACAGCCCCACCACCCTAGTGCTGGAGGACAGGACCAGAGAAGAGGAGAAGCCAGCAACACAGGGCAATGCAAGCCAGCATGCACCATTGCAGCAGCAGCAGGAACTCCAACCGGGCTTCAGACACTGTCTGCCTTTACAGGCAGCAGCACAGCTGCACATGATCGGGCCCCTCGCATTCCTTTCCCTTGAACACCCCTGATGGGGAAACACCAGGCCTCGCTACGCTGCCAGTTCTTTGCAGTGGGGATGGTGGCTCACCCACAAGCAGTGTCCCTGGACTGTGGGCAGATGGCTATTCCTGGTTCTCCATGCAGCTGGCAGATGAGCTGGGAGAGCAGCAGCCCCTGCCACTGGAAGCTGCATCGCGCCTTTGCTTCCGAGCTGTGCTCAGGAAAGGGAGGCATGCTGTCCTGCCACCTCCACCCTCCTGCACCCCAGGGACTGGTGGGGACTGTGGCCCAAGCAACCTTGTGGCATGAGTAACTTGCACAGGCAAACGCTGCACGTGCAAGAAAACGCAGCCTGAAGGACGAAGGGCTGGGGCTGGCCTCGTGTTGCTGGACTGCAGTGGCACCAGCTGCTCTTTGCGTTTCGCAGGAAGGGTCTCCTTACAGGGCTTTATTTTAGGGCACAGTGTGCCAGTCTGCATGCTGCAGAAACACCTTGTGCCCTGGGCCACGCAGACGCCAGGACACAAGCACCAGAGCCTCTCGGCTGCTGTGCTTGGGAGCTGCCACTAATTTCCCACAAAACACGTTCGCCCAGATCTCTGGCACCCTGGAAATGAGCAAAGTAAGAGAAATAGAAGTAACGGAGTATTGGTTTTCTCTCTAGAAAAGGTCTCCCCTTACTTTCAATTCTCTGATGAAATTTATCGCTTGGGCAACCATTTTAAATATTCATGGTGTTTGATATGCCCAAACACATCAGCTGATCCGCAAATTTAAGGAGTTATATATAAAGAAGCACGTTATTTCATCTCAGTTTTTACAGAACTGAGAATACAAAATATAAAGATGTATCCAAGAGAGAAACCATGCTGACACTGTCCACTCGGCAGTCTCTGCTGGGGCTCTCAGAACTGCTTCTGCTGCTTCACACTGCAGCCCATGCAAATGCCTACACATTTTAAGCTTTTCCAAGTGTGAACAACACCCACTTACTTAACCACCATTACGATATAAATTAAGACAGCTTGTTTGGAGTGAAACGTGCCTTTTCTCTTTCTTTCTTTTTTTTTTTTTTTTTAAGACAAGTCTAAGGCCATCAGATATCTAGGAAAAATACAACAACAATCCCACCCTATCACGACTTGTTTCTTTTCTGTTCTATTCACCTGAAAACAATCACTCACCTGCTCCACTGTCACCCTTTGCTTTCTCCATCCTGACACTCTGTGCACTATTACTAACATGAACAGAAGCTGCTTGAGAAAGTAAGTGAAATCCTACGGCTTTATGGCACACCCAAAGTCAGATCAGGCATTAATGCTACCTTGTCACTGCATGCAATTCCTGCAGCAGTTGGGAAAAAGGAATATTTGGAAAGAGCTATTAGATTGAACTGTGCTATTAGGGATTTTTTCCCTCCTCACCAAGTGTTTTCTTTAAGCAGAAGCTCTTTAGAGGGAATTGTGCCTGAACAGAGGAGGGAACCTCAGGTTTTCCATCAAAGTAAAATTGCTCATATTCATTTTCACTTTTTTTTTTGGGTGCTACAGCCTTTCCCTTTTTTCAAAAGCAACCTTATCCCTGCCTGCCAGCCCACTGTTGTTCAGGATAAAGCAACCATTCCTGTTTTAGGGGGCACGGGCACTGTTATGAGAGCAGTATAAAGCCCTGTGTCTTTAGCATCTTACCTGGTTGATAACATACACTCCATAATCTAGTTGCTGCCTCTGGAGAATTGGGTGCAGGTAATAAAGCCAGTACTTCAGGTGCTCCTCTCGGTTCCTGAATGGTATGATTATTGCTACTTTCTGAAGTGCTATACAGTCCTTTGGAGCAAAACGACCTCCTGTTTTGACCTCTGGGTTTATTCTTGCCACTTCTTCCAGGTTCACTGGCTGGGAAAACTCCACACGTAGTGCACCAACTGGAAGAGAGGCACAGCACAAACTGAGTTAGCAAGCACAGTCTATTTCTCTGAGTACACATCCTTTACACATGCTTGGGGTTTTTTTTTGAAAACAGAGGCTTGGATCCAAACAAAATCCCAGTGGTGAATGGAGGTGTTGAAGCTTGGACCAGCCATACCCAAAGCAACCACATGACACCATTCAGAGCAAACCCGCAAACGCTGCAGCCTCTTGGCATCAGGCACCAAACGAGCCTTGAAATTGCTTCTGTCTGCGTGGCAAACCAACAGCTGTGCCCCTGCTGGCACATGCACCATGAAACCAGCCTAGGGAAGAGCACTGCCCTCCACACTCTCACCCACCTTGCACCACGGGAGAGTCGAGTGCTTCAAAAATAGTCCCGCTCTTTGACCAACGAAATTAGTTACACCAAGGCTAGGCACATGCAAAGTGAACAAAACCCCCTCTCTTTGTTTTTTCTTTTTCTTACAGGTACTTTCAGTGTTCTGTAGGCATGTCCGTTCTTTATTAAATGCCCTACGTTAGAACTGCTAAAAACCCCCCATACCCAGATTTGCATGCAGGTTGGCAATTCCTGCGCACGGTTTCAACAGCGTCAGGTTTTGAAACTGCTGAAATAATCTGTGCCAAAACTGGTGTGTAAAACTGAGAAGCCCCCCTGGCATCACAGAGAGGAGGGCAGTCCCTGAGCTGCTTGAGGCCAAGATTGGTGAGAAAGAGCAGAGACAGTCCAGGCTCTGATATGGCCAACAAGACCTACTCTGTAAGACTTAGGAGTGCTCTTTGCTTGTCAGGGCTTCTCTGCTCTGCCACACCAGCTCCAAAGTGATCCCTCCTTTACAGCTGTATGTGGGTCTGGGGCTAAACACAGCACTGCTGGCCAGTGGACAGTGAATTCTCTCTCTTAACATCCAGGATGGCCTTTCTGCAGTATTTGCTTCCAGCTGCTCCAGTCCTGAGGAACAGACTTGCTGAAAAAACCCAAGGAGCACAGTAGCTGCCTGCAGAAGGACCTCTCTTGCTGCCACGTCCTGCTCCCAGCAATGGTGAGCTAATAAATCGTACTTTACAAGCATACTTGGCTCCCACTAATACCTCTGCAGCATGTGGGGATGCTGAGGCCCCCTGAGCAAAAAGCAGAGGGTCTTCACCACAAACACTATGCTGAGGATCACTGCTTAAAGATTTGGCTGCTGTATCCTGTCCCTATCCTCCATCTGGATGTGAACACACACGTGTGTGTGCATGCACCCACTCACACGACGAGTTACCATCTCATCCTTCCACGTGCTGAAGAGACCCCCCCAGGCCCCTCTGAGAGCATGCACAATGTGCACACTTACACATGGAAATGCCAGTGGTGAGTACACTGCTCTTATGAAGCCCCTTGAGAAGGGACACAAGTGATTTTTAGAACTCTAAAACACAGTGGCCATCACAATCAACCTCATGCATACACCAGCATGTGGCTACTAAAAAAGCAGAAACAGTGCTCCAGGCTCACAGCTCATTCCCTGGTTATTTATCTAGAAGCAGCTACTTGTGCTGCTCCACTAATGTGTGCTCACTCAGGCTGGAGATGGCAAGAAGGAGATCAGCCAAACGGGCAGAGGTGCTCAGTGTACCCCCACGGGCAGTGAGGAAGCTTTGCTGCCTGATTCTCTGCCTGCACAGTGGAGGCTAGAACTTGCAGAAACCAGGGTCTTGGGCTGGATCCAAAGGGATCTCCCAATTTCTGCATTTTGCACAGGTTAAATGGACAAGTTTGCATGTTTCCCTCCTCTCACACAAGGAGAAGGCAGCGATTTCTCATACTCCAGGTGCTGAGATCACTCCTGCAGTTCCCAGCTGCACCCTCAACGTGCCTGCCCAGTTCCCCATCCCATCTGCCCCACGGTACAAGCTGGGTCCTGCGATGCCTGCCCTGCGGCTGCGTGGCCAGGGCCAAAGCCTCTCTGGTCAAAAAGCAGCTTGCAGAGAGAGCTCAGAGGGCTCTCTGCAGGCAGAGGAAGAGGCAAGAATGGAAGGAACCAGGACAGGAAGGAACATGCAGCAGCATGACCAGGACCGGGGCTTGGTGGCGGCAGGTTTGGGGGCCCAGCACAGCCATCCCCCAAGCCAGTGGGACAGTTGAGGGTGCAGGTGCCAGGGCAGCAAGACCAGTGGGAACAGGACAGGGAGAGAATGCATAGTTTCCTCCCAGTTTCAGTGCTGCTTCCCCACCATGACAGTGAACACTCTCCCAGAGCAGCCTCTGGCCTCAACCCACGTCCACGCCTGCTTCCCCTGCCCATCCCTCTGCTCCCCCTGCATCACCTCCACTCAGCGACCGGCAGCCACAGCCAGGATGATGCCACACTTTTGTGCATTTAACATGGCAAAGGGCATTGCACTGGGCACGGTTCACCTAACCAGTCATGGCCAGCAAGTGGGGTTATGTTTGGGCACCTCTGCCCAGGGAGGTTATTTTCCTGCCCCGCTCGCAGTGGGACGGAGCTGGTGGGAGGCTGCAGGAAGCAGCGGGGCGGAAGCAGCACATCCCTTTGTGGGGCCCTTGCCAGCCCAGCTCGCTCCCAGGTGCCGGGTGGCTGCCATCCCATCGAACAAGTCCCTTCCTGTCAGGCTGGTTGTGTTTTCTGCTCCCAGTTGCTGCTCACTCTGCTCCCAGTTGCTGCTCCCAAGAAACGACTGAGAGCCCCATCAGCCCGGGAAATGCTTTCTGGTTTAACGAACAAAGGCTCTTTTAATGTCTTGCACAGTAGAAGAGAGGAGGAAACGAAAGTTTGCCATTTAGGTGAATTTACAGGGGAAATCTCCTGCTGGTGGCTTGTGAGCTCCAGCTGGGCAAGGACAGCCAGAAGCGTTTGGACACTACAAGCAGGGCTTTCTGCAGGCTGGCATCCACCAGCCCCCTCAGGGCCAAACATGGATCACTCATCCTGCCAGTGCTCACTCTTATTTGCCTTCAGGAGCCTGGAACATCAGCAAGGAAAAGATGGGAGAGGAAAGCACATTCATGATAAAAACCAGCTGTGGAAGACAGAGTTTTAACAGTTTCAGAGTCTTGAAGGACACTGGTGAGAATTGATCTGTGCTGCTCTGACCTCCAGTTAATCAAACCACTTTTAAGGGCAGTACACCTCCTGGAAAATGCTGTCCTGATGGGCACAGCCAATGTGCAGGTCAGTGAGAAGACCCCAGGCACCAGCACTGTACAAGGCGGCCACTTCTGAGACAGGCTTGATGCAAACCACCCAGTTAATACGTTCCCTGGCATCAGTAAGAATACAAAAATGTAAAAAACCTGAATAGGCTGTTTTCAAATACAGAACGGCTAAAACAGGCTAGACTTCATAAAGCCATGTAACTGACAAAAGGCAGCAGCGACAAACCACCCGCTGCAAATCAACACTTGCAGTTCACTTCCCAAGCAGGACGAGGCTAAAGCCAAATCTGCAAATGCAGGCTTTTCAGTTGCTAATTTTAAATAATTCTGACTGAAATTTGACTACCTGGATTATCAAGCAGCCCCAAAGCTGTTATCTTCCAAGGATGCTGACTCAGGACATGATCTGCCTATGCCAAGAAAGTGTGTGAAGTTTGCTGTGAGGGCTGTCCCACCAGCCAAAACTGTATCCCTATCCGTGTTTACTGGCTAAAGTTTCCACCCCGATTCACTCTATCTCAGTCTTTCCTGCTTCTGTTCAAGGTGACTGCCTGACCTGGGAGCCACTGTACACTGAACCCCTCCTTACAGACAGACAGACAGACAGACAGACAGCCAGCCATGACAGAGCTATGTGCACTTACAACTCCCGCCACCCATACGGCCCTGGATTTGCAGACGGACATCTTTTGGAGTTACAAAGCTCCAGCAGAGCACCTTCACGAGCCCCCACTGTACATTTTTAGCAAAAGAAAACCTCAAAAACATGAATAAGCACCTGCCAGAAGCTTGCAAAAGACACGGGAGTACAGCATAACATCCAAACACTTCAGAGATTGTAAAACTAGGCTTTGGCTGACAGGGGTAGGGTAAGAGAGAGACATAGGCAGAACAGGCCAACCCCCTCACACCCCATCTCCAACATGTTTCTGCTGGGGGCAGGGGCACAGGAGATTGCGGTGCCGGGGCTGTCACGGTGCACACAAACAGGAAGCATCTTCCCACACAAAGCAAAAGGTGAGCCTTGCAAAAGGGCAGCGCAGCAAGCGAGACTCGGGAACCCAGCCCACAGACACGGAGACCTTCTTGTCCCCTGCTTCCTAAAGGCCATGCTCCCACAACAGCTAAACCTCCTGCTGCCAGCAGGCATCCTCCCCGGTGCTCATCCTGCTCCAAACAAGAGGAGCCTCATCCATAAAAACCAAGACACTGCTTGGCCTCACATTATAACAAATCTAGACTCTGCTCCAGCCTCCCTGGACCACAGGTACTAGAAGTGTTGGGAAAACCCAAGCAGAAATGTCTTGCAGAGCCAGATTCATGCTCTTGCATCCCCAGGGGGTCTACAAATGGGACAGCACCATTCTCCACCCAAGAAGGTGGTAGTGGGTGATAGAACAGCAACCACCAAAGGGCAGTTCCAGGGAGTTCAGGTAGGACAGGGCAGGGGGAAACCACTTCCCCAGGAAGGTGGTGGAGCCCCAGCAGAATGAGACAAGAAGCAGGGCAGCTTGGCTCAGGGCAGGTTTGGAGAGGTGATCCATCAGACTGAGTCACCCTCCCAAGCACTTCCCTGAGAAAATCGGCAAAATTCACCTGCACGCTTTACGCTGGGTGCAAATCTCAGACACTTAATTTACCAAGAATGAAAGCAAAAGCATGTAGCATGGAGGTTGGAAAAAACCTCTTGCCAAACAGATAAGAAAAGAACATCTCCATGGCCCTGGCCAAGAGCTGGGCACTGTTCTCCAGCTGCTGAGCCACGAGCAGAGCCACACTGCCATGCTCAGACCAACCATCACGAAGGGAAAGCTGGAAAAGAGAAGCAGAACTTGCAGAAAGGAAAAAAAGAAAAAAACCCAACAAAAACCAAAACCGTTTTCTCTTTGCAGGGACCCAGTAGAAAAGGGAAGGGCCTGTCAGCCACACCAAGTTCACCATGGCTGTGAAAAACAAAACCAGCTCCACCCTGGAAAACACAGGGCAAGTCCCCCCAGGCTGGGCTGTGGAGCAGGGGTCGTTCCAGCCCCCATGGCAGCTCCAGGGCAGGCAGGTAGCTGCATCCCATGGCTTGGCAAAGAAAGCCTTTGCTATTAAAATCAGCTCAGCTTCAGAGCTGTGCCAACGCCCACACAGGCAGCACCAGCCAGGCTCACATTGGGGTTCAGCTCTGCGGTGGGGGGACAGGACTGGTGGAAGGGACAGCCCCAGCAGCCCCCTGCCCTGGTGTGTGACCCACTGGCCAAAAAGGCCACAGGGACCTCTCTGCCTCCTTGCAAACTGGCTGGCAGCTGCTGCCCCTTGCTGCCTGCACTCCTTGCTCCCCCATGAGCATTTAAAAAAACAAAACAAATGAAAAAAATCATAGAGTCTGGCTAGAAATACATCAGTGCAGGAAAAAAAAAAAAGTCTTCCTAAGGACCAGGATATGTTTTCTTTGGCTGGTCTACATTTGCAAAGTTGCATCCCCTTACAGATGTAAGCTGTGGCTGAAAGAAATGAGGATGGATGCATCACAGGTGCTGCAATGTGTCGGCATGATGGCAGGTTTGCATGAATACCCAAGTGACTACAGCCAGAGAAAATAATCCTTAATCCAACCCCAAACACTGCCTATCCCAACACAAGGTCTCACACTAGCACATGGCGCCTGTAAAGGAAAAAAGATTGTAATTTCCACAAGGTACTTTTGGGAGAGAAGCAATGTCCTCAGTGGTGGCTCAGATCCAGCATGCTCACTGAAGCAGCTTTGAACTGTCTCCCTTTGAGCCGGGCGATCTGCATGTGATTAGCCCTTCTCGCTGCCACCGCGAAATTAAATTCCATGCCCTCAAACAGCAAACTCAAAACAAACAAACAGAGAGGCTTGGATTAGAGAAAGGCTGAGCTGCCCCCCACTAGGAATCCTCCACCCTGCTGCAGGAGGGGATGGACATACAGGAGCTCTCCTGGGATGAGTGGCATCCGAGGGACATGGCTCTGTCAGGGGTAACCTCAGATCACAAGACAGCCCAGAGCCCCCCCTGCCCCATCCCATCCCATCCCATCCCATCCCATCCCACCACCTGGATCCCAGCACTGCCCCAAGGCTGGGGTGTGCTCCCCAAATAGCAAAGGCAAATGCCAGGTGCCAGGTGGGATGGAGGTGCCTCTGTCTGGATGAAACTCATCCAGGGCTTGCACACCCCTAAAAGCATGGGGTGCCACGAGTGGCAGGCAGTGTGGGAGGAGAGGATAGAAGCAGGGCATTGCATGCCTGTGGAAATGGCTGCTGCAACCCCACTGCCCCTGAGCGCACAGGTTTGCAGAAACCTGTCCCATAAAGTCTCTACAAGGCTGTTACCAGCTTCAGCAAGACACATTTGCAGGTAAGTGCCCTCAAAGAGAGTCCAGTGACACCCCAGCCTGGGGAGCGGCAGTAAGCGAGGTGACAAAAGCAGTTCTCTTTCAGACAAACATCTGCAGGGGCTTGGGGAATGCCCCAAGCTCCTGCAGCTCAGCCGCAGTTGGGAGGCAGCTGGATAGGCCGTCTGCCATGCCCCGGAATCACCAGTGGCCACGGCCACCGCTTGCCCATCTGGAGGTGCTAATCCATGCCTGGCTCACCAAAACCACCTCTCCTTGCAGGCAGGGGCTCTAGGTGCTGATTTGCACAAAGGAAAACAGTGTCTGGGTGGGGATGAGCTGACCTTCTCCAACCTAGAGAGACAGGGGTGAGCTTGGCCACTGACACTGCTCCATCCATGTCCCAGAAAAACCCAGATCTTTGGCCCCACCCCTGCAGCATGGCTCTGTCCCCAAAACCTCTGTAACCAACACCCCTTCTATCCCATGGAGAAGGGTGCACATGAGAGAGGGAGGGGAGCAGTAGCTGTAGGATGATGGCTGGAGAGGAGAGTCCACCGGTGAGGAAAGGCCACCAGACCCAGAGCAGTTCCCTGCTGAAGACCGTGCACCCCCAGTACACTACACTTTGGGGTGGGGTGGGGCCCTCAACACAGTGACAATGTCCTACATCTGCTGAGTGAAGTCAGCCTAAGGAGCTCCACACCAGAGGAGGAAAGTTGAGAGCTTAACTGAATTCTGCATCCAAGTGCAGTTCAGGAAGCCACAAGCATCTGCCTCTTTCCAAACCCAAACATGGCTGAATTTTCAGAGAAACTAGCTGCTGCTTCAGATCAGTGCTGGCAGGGAAACAAGCACATTACAAAACACTAGATGCACGAGATGGAAAACTTTCCTTTTCTCTCCAGCACATCCTGTCTGCTGTGCTGTGTCCCTGAAACAGCTGCTCTCCAGGAAGGACCAGTGCCTTTCCGAGTTAGTTTGCAAGCCCAATTAATAGTCCTTGACCAGACAAGAGGATGCTAGGGATGCTCTCACCACAGAGGCTGCTCCTGCCAAGAAGCTTGTGCTTCAGAGGTACAACGTGCTCCTGACCACATGGGTAGCTGCAGAGCTGTCGGCAGTGTTGCCAGGATCATCCATCTGCTCCCTGCCAAACATCTTAAACATATGCTTCGGAGAAGTTTAACACAGTTTCTCAACCTCTCTTTTGAGGCCAAGAAAGCCTAACTTTGAGCAAAATGATCCACGTGATGGCTTCCCCTCCCCCAGCCCTCTCCATGCTCCTCTCTGTGAGTTTCTGTTTTACTTTTTTGAAACAAGGCAGCAGAGGGACACGGCACAACCCCAGCTTGTGTAACGTCAGTAGCACCCGGGTTGTGAGAGAGGCAGGAGGTAGCAGAGATAGCAGCTGTATCAGAAAGGTTCAAAACAACAACAACAACAAAACCCCAAGCAGACAATAGCAAGTTCAGATGAGAGGAGGGGGAGATGCTGCATCTAAAGCAAATGCTTTCTCTACCATTTGGTATTATAAGTGACCCCACAGATTCAGAAGCCCCCTGGTTTCTGTGTCAGAAACCCCCCCAAAGGGAAATAAGAGCCCATCAGTGCAGGTGGGCGATGTGACAGGACCTAGACCCTAGGCATTCCAAACCTACAGAACTCCTCTGGCACAGTCACCACCAAGTCTTTGTAAAAACTAGTGTTCATAGCACCTCTTATGTTTTCACTTCTCGCTCCAAATTTCGCTCAACTAGGATTCTGCCAGTGCTAAATCATCCTCTGTCCTGCCCATGGAATGTCCACAGGGGCCTCAAACTAGATTATTCGTGAATTCACTGACCTCTCAGGCAGCACATAACCTCTAAAAACTTCCCTAAGAGTCACTACCGATTTGACAGGCTACCTCTTTCTCCTCCAAACAAACCTCAAAGCATCAGAATACCCTCATCACTTATCTTCAGCATCTACAGTTAAGAGCAACAGCTTGCACTGACTACCACAGACATCAGCAGCAGTGCATCAAGGAGAACGTCCATGCCATAGGGTCCTCCTCCCTCCAACTGCCCACCCACAAGCTGGCCAAAGGAGCTTCTTTCTCTGAATCCTTGTTTTTTTTAAACATGCCTCACTAATAGTGAGAAGCATCAGTTTCTACTGAGGACCCTGCGATGTCAAAGAAACAGTTGTTCTTCTTGCATGCCCAAGATCTCCCAGCAAAAGGCCATGTGGAAACTATATTCCTTTTGAAGCATCAGTGAAAATGAGTGCATCTCTAGTGGTTTGTGCCTTGGATCATTCAATGGCTCACGTACTAATCCAGATTTTTTTTGCTTTGTCAATATCTCTTAAATATAAGGATTTGGGGTTGTCAGTTTTCTAAACCTGGGGGTGGAAAGCTATTGAGCCATACACTTGACAACAAGCTTAGCACACTCAGGTCGTCTTTGCCATGAGACATCCACAGGGCTGAGGGTAAGAACGCACCTCTTTGGACTACCACTCTTTACCAGCAGCACCTGGTATCTAAATAAGGGTCAAAAATGGCTAAGGAGACAGCTGTATTCTAAAATAACCTCCATGAACAACACGTGCTCTCGATGGGGCAGGACTTGAAAATTACATCCCTGAAATACAGATAAGTCTGTCCATGAGATTATGCTTTGCAGATTTCTGGCACGGAAAGATAAGCGCTGCTTTAAGATGAGCTCTTTTGGAGAGGGATCTTACTACCAAAGAATCTGCCTCCTTTCACACTCCCTCCTCAAAACAGCACGCACATAACTACCCTATCACCAAAACACAAAGACCTCATGGTAAAGTTACAAGAAAAACATTTAACTGTTTTGAAAGCACTGGGGCCAATATATATACTACTTCTGCTTTTAAACTTTTTCTCTTAAAAAAAAAAAGCAGTACTGTTCTACAGCTCCTAAAGAATGTAGGAGTTCGGGAAATGGACACCTGCAGGATATATCTGGATTTAGTTGCTTTTGGGCTTCTCGGAGGCTGAAATTCCACCGCAGCAAGCGAGCTCTGCTTCTTGATACCGTATTTAAGATACAGGCATGCAGCTCTAAACTGGAGCATAAATGCAAAATGCTTGCATTACCTTGTATTACAGAATTTCACAGCTGTTAAGGACATTTAATTCAAAGGTGAATTATAGTGTTATTTTCCCATCTTTGATTTATGCTTTTAAATTATAAATAAAGGCAAGCGAACCATAAAAGCATTTTAAATTTGGTAGCTTCTTGTAAAGATTAAACCTCATTCAGCTAATGCTGTTGCTGCAGAGCCAGACAGCAGGGATTGTAAACTACTCTCTCTAAACATCGCTAGAAAGAAAACTCTGGGCCTCTGAAATGAGTACCTGGAGATCTGACCACTCAAAAAGCCCGAGCAGCTCAGTCACACATATCCTGCATGATTCATCACATGCTTCCCAACAACAGCAGGGAGGAAGGAGGAAGAAAATTAATGAAAAAAAAAAGATGATGTGGTGCATTTCAGTAAATCCGGGTTACACTGAGGGAACAGGGCATTTGTAGTTACCTGTTCCCATCAGAGCACTTCTCCTCATTTTGAGAAAGTGGGAATCACAGGAAGGTCCTTCTTGTCTCCGGCTTCTTACATTCATACCATCAAGGAGATTTGTGCACAAAAAGATTTTTTTAAAAAAAAATTCTGAGTGGGTGAATCAAGTGTCAGAAATGCCTGTGGAGTGTACACCTCTCCATCCCCCACACTGACCTTAGAGACACAGGAGATGCTGATCAGGGCAGACTCAGCTCTGACCAACATCTGAGGCACAACAGGATTGTTTTACAAATGCTGTTTGCTACCAAAACCTGAAAAGAGCAGGAAAAAAACATAAATACCCATCTTCTCACCTACATAAATACCCATCTTCTCAGCTACATGTTTGGCTGCAAACTGAAGCTGTGAGGGTGCCAGCCAGCATCGGACTGCAGTACCCCACAAGTACTAAAGGTATCATGGCCAGGAAACATTTGCCTACTGAGTTGTGAAGAGCTACTTTCCATGTGGCCCTGTAACTCTCTGAACATCTGTACCCACTTCCAGTAGCCTCATCTGGCCGCTGGCAGATTCAGTAAATTGCACTAAAGATGTTGCAAAGAAGGTATAAAATATTTTAATTGATCCTTCAGCGACTAAGTCTGATAACGCTTTGAATCTTGGGGACACTAAAAGCGTTTCTCTAAACTCCAGGCATTTCAAAAGCACATGACTCACTCCTGAGAGGATCAGGGTAAGTGGAGACCATTTAAAGCAAAGCCGTATTTATAAAGGGCTCCCACATCCACTTGGTGAGGACAGGCTTGCACAACCACTTTCAGCCCAAAGTGATCTTAGGGGAAAAAAAAGTGAAAGATAAGAATCAAAAACAACAAGAAAACATAGCACAGTTCACTTTAGCGACCTCAAAACCACCTTCCTAAAATAACAAACCAGTCATTTGTTATTCAGATGCATTGATCCATAAACAGCTGACCAGCAAGCACTCAGAGGAACTATGAACTTCTCTATTGGTTTTGTAAATTGAAAACCACAGGTAGCTTCTCGAAAGTCTCTTCCCCAGTTGTGACCTCCAGTAAAAAAGGTACCTGTGCTAACGTGGCACACTGATGAAGAGGGGGACGATCCTCCAGCTCTAGTGCTTGAACAGCTTGTGCCAGGTCACCATCAGCTGGGATGCCAGCAGGTCATGGTAACAAACCCTACTTATGTCACGGCTGGGTCTATTCAAGGAGCAGCAGCTACAAACAGCAAGTTGGTCGAGAACCTTGTAAGGGGAGGAAAGAGCTGTAGTTCACCTCGCCCGCACCTCTGCCTTGTGCAAAAGCCAGTGGATCAGAACAGATACAGGTGATCCATGCAAAAATTTGACCTCCAGCAGTCTGCAAACCCACGATGAGCCTGTCAGCTTCTCAGCACCCAAACAGTCCTGGGAAAGGGCTGTGGGGAGCACAGCTCCGGTGCAGATAAAACACATGCCAGGCTGCCACGTATCAGGATACTGCATCACAGGACTAAATACGTGGGAAGCGCCGCTGGGATGGATGTATAACTGCATTCACGGCCCTGCCTCACAGCGCTTTTTAAACCGATGCCGCTCATCGAGCATGTCCGCGCACACAAAAGGCTGCGAAAGCCCGCACAGCACAAACAGCCCGTCTGATCCTTACCGTGAGGTTGCGCAAGAGAAGTATTTTGGGTAGAGTTCCCAGAGGAAATTACCCAACCTCTCCGGCAACCAGAAAGAAACCTCGCCGGGCGGGGAGGGTGCGCTCACCGAAAGTGCGGTGGCTCCGCTCACCGCCGCCCGCCTTGCGAGAGCATCCGCGCCTCGGTCCCCACGAACACCGGCTCCCCGGGGATTCTCCCACAATCCCCCTCGGCCGGCGGCACGCGTGGGCAGCCGCGTCGCTGTCACGCCCGCCTCGCGGAGCCAGGCACCGACACCGGGAGCCAGCGGGACCCGCGCTGCCGTCGGGGCGGGGGCTGCCTGCGATGCCCTACGTGCCTGCCACCAAACGGTGGCCCCCGGCGGGCGGCAGGAGGGAAGGAAGCGGAGCCCCACCACCCCCTACCCAAAACCCGACGGAGCGGCACTCACCGAGCAGCGGGGAGGGCTCGGGGCAGGGGCCCGGCGGCAGCGAGGCCGGCGGGGGCCGCGGCCGGG
>VYZX01001798.1:193969-226001 GCA_013401335.1 Brachypteracias leptosomus | reverse complement strand
CACAGCAACACCCCCCCTCCTTTCCCCTGCATCCCGCCTCAGCATCCCGCCTCGTCAACCCACCCTTTCCCTCCACCTTATCCTAGCACCGCCCTGCCCCCCACCCTTTACCCTGCGTCCTGCTCCAGGATCCCGGTTCCCCCGCCCGGCATCCCTTCCGCCTCCGCCAGCGGTGATTAAGCACCCCTGCACCGGGCCGTCCGCGGGGATGGCCCCTGGGAGCGCACCCCTCTTCTCTGGCTGGCTCTCCAGCAGGGTCCCCGGTAACACCGTGGAGTGACCGTGGCTGCAGGTTCGTGCTCGGCACTGTAGCAGCGCGCAAAAACGCTCGGCTTTGGCAGAGGGCATAGGAGGCAGCTGCGAGCTGCTGCGGGGTAGCACAGGCTGTATTTGGGTTCATGCCCCTTGGAGTTGTGCAGGTAGTCTTCACCTGACACGACTAAGCATAAATTGTAGTTTTCTGTTCGGTGGAGCTTGTTTCAACATGTTTTCTGCAAAGTGAAAGAGGCCAGGACCACCTTTTTGTGGAATAAACCACAGGACCAGAGCAGTGCCAGCAGCAGGGCCTCCTGGAGGTTTCCAGCCAAACATCCTGCTTGGAGCAAGACTATTGCCAGTGGTACATGAAGTCAGCTGTGGTTTTATCCCACTGAGCCCTGAACGCTGCCCAACATGGGGATCTCCACCTCCCTGGTGCCCTGTCCCAGAGCTGTCCCACGTTCCTGAGGAAGGAGTTACCTCATGTCCGTCATCAAACCAGTAGAAGTGCCTGGGCAAGCAGGCCTGGGCACCATCCAACGTCCCTCAAAATTACTTGTGTTTCTTATGAGTGGCAACTGCATAAGCCTGGAAAGAATCTCCTTGAAGCTGTCCAGTAACTGTGTCTCAGCCAGCAGTGATGGCAGTGATGGTGGGAGGGTTTAATATTGCCCTTCTGTAAGAGTAGCGACAGTCAGGAAGTCATACTAACCTTGCTGTTCTCCTGGGCACTGCAGGCACCCTGCTCACAGCTGACAGGAGAGGAATCAGTGGACATCAGTGACTCATGGGGTAAGCGAGGCTGAGAGCTGACTAGGCAAAATCCTGCTGGCGGTCTGGCAGACTTGCATGTATCTGGTTAGTCCTGTGAGCCTCAGCATGCTTCAGGGACACCCGGTGATACTCAAGTGGTTTTCAAGTGCAATAAATAATTCCTGTCAGTAGTCCTTAATGCTGCTATTTAGTGTTCTGTTTACTTTGTCTCATGAAAGCAAAGTCACTGTAAGAAGTGAATCTACATTCTTCTCATTGGTTAAAACTACTTCTCAACACACACATACACCACTTCGACTTCCCTCAGCCCTAATGGTCTTCTGATTTCAGCAGCCTCCAGTGCTGCTTGGTGGGCCGCCAAAGTGCTGGTCTGTGGAGCTGGGCTGTCATCCAACATGTTAGGATGCTCTTTTGATGCTCACTCAATGACTGCTTACAGGTACTCTTCCAGATTAATATGCCGCCTGCGGTCTTTGAAAAAGTGTACCATGTTCCATCCTCTGACCACTGACACGACCTCTGTTTCTTAGTCTCAAGACTGATACGCTTCTGTGAGATCAGACACTGCACGTGGCTGTTTCTCTTGGTTTGTGTTGAGGTTTGGACCAGCTGGACTTTATCAGATCTCTGTTTTGTCATCTGATCCCATGGACTATAGCTGTTCAGAGCTAAGCACAAGCAAGCGTACATGATTTTTTATAACGGGCTGTGGTGAAAACTAGCAGGGCATGGTCTCAGCTTGTGGTACTGTGCTGAGAGAGCAGAAACAGGAAGGGAACGCCCAGGAAGCATGGCTGTTACCATCAGTGGGAGATTCTGCACTCGTCTTTAAAAAATGAAATTGTCAGCGATCTCCAAGAGCAATCTCGAATCTGGACACATCTACCTTGCTCTGGGTCAAAGGAGTTTCCTTTTCCTGGCAGGACAAGGAGTTGACTTCAAGTCTCAGTGTCTTTTTGACCTTCCCAAGTGGCTTCCACTAACCACCTGAAAGCTCCTTTGGAAAATCGGCATAGATTTCAACATGTGGAAGCTCAAGGAAGAGGAGTTATCCTGCAATCAAGGTACACGACCAGAGATTTCTACGGAAAAGAATCTATTCACTTACATGTTTCTCAGTAATTTCTAACACCTTCTGCAGATCAGTCCAATAACCACAGAATCACGGAATCACCTTGTGCCTTGGTTAAACCTGATGTTGTGAGCATCACGATGGCAATGCTGGTGTCCCTGACACTAATGCCATCACTGCTGATATTCTCAATCAACATTCAACTAAGGACCAGCTTGCAAATTTTCTTCTTTAATGAACAAATCCAGCTTTCAAAGTCTCCAGGCTCTCCAGACATCCTTTATGGATCAGTTACAAAAGGCAACCTAGCAATATGACTTTCTGCAGACAATCCATTCTTCAGAACTTACAGGTCGGTCCAGAGTTTCCATGTTTCACTGCTGTCAGCAAATACCTGGATTTGTGCTAGGAAAATTTGTCTTTCCTTTCTTTTAACTTTGAACTGGGTACTTGTAGGGAAAGTTCCCTGTGGTGCATTGAGTGTTGGACCTTGATTGTGACTCAAGCTGGAATCAGTTTGGTTTCCTGTGACTATGAAGTATTTCACGTCTTAAATTTAGCTAGCAGTAGCAAAAGAAGTTACAGCACAGCGTTCAGTACAAACACCAGAGGGTTAGGAAGTGTCTAACTCATTTTGCCACAGGTCTGTTGTAGCACCCTACCATGAATGTCTGCTATGTTTTGTGTGAGTGGTATAAAAATATTGCCATTTTTTCCACAGGGCCACTGTCTTGCTCTCACTCAACATGGCTCTGGAGGTAGAGCAGAGCTTTGTGATGAAAGAAGTCTCTGTTTCAGGCAGGAATCATTTGCACTCTGCACACACTAGTGTGCAATAATGTGTGTAAGGATAAACATAGGTATATAAATCTAAGAACGTAATGGCACACTTATTTTTAGTAGAGAGGTAAGATGTCCTGTTGAACCTGCGAATGAATGAGGAAATAGAAATACAGGCCTTAAAGAAAAAATGCATACGTGCTTGTCCTTAGGCAAGGTCTGTGCACATTGCACGTCAGCCCTCTCCAGTTTTTCGCTATTGCAATCTCCACCCCAGCACAATCTGTGAAAAGATCTTGGAGATCTCACTTTTCCAGTCATATATGAATCAACCTCTAGCTTCCTGGCTTCATTGTGGTCACGATGTTCTTTTTTGATGCAGCTAACTTTTAGCCTTTTTCTCCCTACAAAAAACTGCTGTGTAACTATACTGCTTTGCTGCACATGAATGCATCTGTCCATCAACCATGCCTAATAACTCCTAAGTCTGATTTTAATCAAACTTGGCAGTTGGAAGAGATCATAAACATCCAAAATACTTGCTGAAACAAGCCATCAGGGTGCAACAGAGTGAAAGTTCACTGGTAATGTGATGAGACATTTGTAGCTAGGCATCAACATATGAGGAAGAGAGAGTTTATAAGCCCCATTCTCTCAGAAGAAAAGCAAAATTCTCAAGGAGTATGGCAGAATCCAGAAAAGGATGTGAGTACGTGCCAAGTGGAGGTTTATGAATCTTGCAGCTCATGGGAGGATTTGTTTAAGTGTGATACAGCTTCCCAGCCCATGCTGAGGTCAGTGTTTTAGCCATGAGGTTAGCACCAACTGCTGTCATGGGGCAACCACTCCTCACCTGAAGAGTGGTGTGTGGTCACTACCAGCACTGCAAGGACGTATCCCCTGGTCCACAGCAAAACTTGTCCCCTCTGAGTGTGTGGCCTTGTGGAGGGACAATAAAGTTGCAGGAGCTTGTCTAGTCCTTCTGAGTATCTCTGTGCCAAGTTACAAGCCTTTTTCTAGCCAGGAAAGGCACGGAGAAGCACAACCCCTGCAGCAGTTCTCCTACCAGCTTACCCCAAGTTCAGCATATGTCACATTAGCTTCTCTAGGGAGAGTGGGAGCTTGGGTTTGTGACCCTGCTCTTCAGTGTGGTTGTGGCAACCCTGAGCATCCTTGGGGACAGAGCAGGACCTGCATGTGTGAGCAGCCTTGGACTGCACCAGGGTGAAGCCCACAGCCACAGGTTGCTCACAAGAGCAAAACACATATAGCACACTTCCCCAGGACAGGAAAGTGACGCCTGGGATGAGGACAGCTCAGGCGAGAAGCAGGCAAGACGAGAGGCAGCAAGGTAAGGTGGCATCTGGGGAAGGGCAAGATGAAGAGGGCTGGTGGCCAGTGATGGGTGGCAGTGGGGTCCTGCACCTTTCACTGCATAGGGTGCCCCGGTTCACAAGTGCCCTCTGCTGGCACCTTGCACCCTGACCCTACGTGTGCGTGCTCACTGTGGACTCCAGTCTGTGCATGGTGCAGTGCAGCCATGCCCCTGGCTACACTTAGTGCAGCTACCTTCACAGAAACGCTGCTTCCAGGAGTGCCAAGAGGCCAGACATATGCTCCCTCTCCAGCGGCGTGGGATGGCGGGACCCTCCTTGAGTCATTGCTCCCTTCAAGACATGCAAAAACCCTAGGATACCCCCAGTGCCTGTCTCTCTCTCCCCAGCCCTAGGGCATGCTGAGTGGGTGGGTGGGTGGATGAGCACCACCAGTCCATGGTGCAGCACCGTTCAGGCACATTCCTCTGGGGTTTTTTGGCAGCAGTGTGGAGCAGTGCATTTCTGCAAAGCAGAAGCCAGAGGCAAGGTGATAGCTCCCTCCAAGCTGGATGCAGGTCAACCTGCCACAGAGGCCCTTTGCTCTTGGGATCCTGCTCCACAAGGCCACCACTTGCTGCTGTGTGGGCTGCAGAGCTCTTCTGCCAAGGTGCTGGTTTACGAGGAGGGTTGGGAAGGGCTGGCTTCAGCTGGAGGGACAAGCAGCAGGCAAAGCAGGCAAACAACAGAGGAACAAGTAAACAGAGGCAGAAAGCTCTGGAGATCCAATAGCTGTATCAAGCTGCCCTTTCCTGAAAGCCCTGAAAAGTCAAATCAGGGACAGCATTTTCTCCTTGTAAAGTCTCATGAGAGACCAGACAACAAGCTTTGGCTACAATTTGCAATGCTTATTACCTGAAATAAAGGCTTGAAACTGGTTCAGCCTGGTAGACTACAAGACTCACATTTAACATAATCTAACAAACCTGGAAGTCTTTCTGCACAGTTCCTCTTTAATTTCTGCTCCAACAGTGCATCAGTTTTTTTGAGTGGTTTTTCACAGTGCGGCTATTTGGAAAGGATGTCAAGCAGCTCTGAAATAGTGGGTGCTGACATAGACCAGCTCCTGTTAATCTCCTTGCCTCCTGAATGATGCTGGCAGGTCCTGCTGCAGACTGAGGATGCCCCATGCATTTGGCAGCGAAGGCGCCCGACCCTGTATCTCCTTACCAGCCCTACAGGGCTGATTCCCCCTTTTGTTTCTGTTGTAGCCAAACCTGTGACATGCGTGCACCTTTTTAACTGGATGGTGCTAAACTGTTCCTTGTGTCTCAGGACCCATTTTGTGTGCTCAACTTGGAAGAGAAGTGAGTATGATCCTCTGCAAGAGGCACACAGTCAGGCCTGTCCAGGCACAGGGAGGTGCCTACAAAGCTTCAGTTGTGTGTGTGGGTTGAGGAGTATAAGAGAAAAAAATTACTTCATCTGCAGAGAAACTCATTGCCAGGCAAGAAGCCATACTCTACCTGCAGTTACATTCATCTGAGTGAAGTGAAACTTCCACCATTTCTTAGTTACAGTTTTGGGAATTTTTATCCTGAATGATTCCTTTACCTGTTTTGGGTGTGTTTTTATAGCTACACATCATGGCTTGTCCCAAAGCATGCTGCCATATATGTCCCATTCTAATCACCAGAATAAGGTTAAATGGGCTTTGCCAAAATCTGGCTCCAAAGCCATCTCAGATCGGGTCACTGCTGCACTTAGGCAGCTCCTTGCCGGGCTCATGTTCTGTTCATTTGGGTAGCTCCAGCTTCTTATAACTTACAGCCCAAATCATGTGTTACAGCAATCTAAACATAAATCCATCACAAGTGTGCTCATGCTTTGTGCTTGCCATTATCAGCCACATATTTCCTCTTCATGCACTGCTTTGCCTCCTGGGACAGAGAGCAGCAAGAATAGCATCTGTCCAGAGGCACCAGGTCCTGGCTGGGCCCTTGAACAATGTATTTTCCAGAGTGGAATCTGGGATGAAGATTACATACAAAGATGTGGTTTGGTGCCACCATTGAGCTCATTTTCCCTGACAGGTTCACAAAGGAGAAACTTTGCATTAGCATCTGGCTACTCAAAAGTAAGCTGCCTGCAATACTCCTGATCCACTAGTACAGACCTAGGTGGCCATAGCATGAGAGTGAAAGATAAAGCTGAGATTTGAATTAACTAAGGATGTTGCTATCTCAACATAAATGAAATGTCTGAGAGGGAACTTTGCTCCACAAACCTCAAAGTTCACTCTGCAGCTTCTAAGAGGAATAGAAACCAAAAGCTGCAGGAATGTGCTGAAGGGTTTCACTGGGAGTGAAACTGCTTTATGATAGTGATTGTGGCTCCCTCCTGGTGTTAATTTGTACAAACCCAAGTAGTTAATAGGTCATTTGGAAAAAATTATATCTGCACAGCAGGTGGGCTTTGAGGTGAGAAGTAGCAGGCAACCTTAAGGACTCAGCTTTGCTTTTAGTGTCTATGTGTAAGACCTGCTTCTTCCTTCTCTGGAAGTTTAGCTAGGGGGAAAGTGCTGAGCAGTGTGTGTGCCTGCACATTCACTGTACAAACAGTGCACTGGAGAGCATTTCATTGCTTTAATTTTCTTCAGATGGATGCTACACCCCTGGATGTGTAGAAGAAAGTGGAGACAAATGTGAATGTTACCAGCGTCAATGTGGAAAGTTGGCCAGGCATGACTGGGTGACCCCACTGCCAAAGATTCATGCAAATGCAGCGTCACTGAACAACGTCCCCTCAACGCACAGAGAAGCACAAAGACTTCCCTGATTCTCTTGCACGGCATCCCTCTTTGCATTAATTAATCCTGGGTTAGTTTCTGGGGCTTTAGCAACTGGCAGACTGGGAAGACCAGGCCTTTTCTGCAAAAGCCAATGGACCTCCTCCACAAATACTTGCCAAGAGCTGCTGTCACTTTGAAGGGGACAGCTGGCATATGTGCTACTTGTTTTCCACCAGCATGATGCTAAATGCAGGATGATGACAGCATTCAGTCCCAGACAAAATGGAATTAGCAACACTGATCTCAGAAGGTATAAAAAACTGATACTCAGTATACATGTGTTCATCCAGAAACAAACTCCAGGGAGAAATAAATCATATTTATGACTTTTTGGTCAATTACAGTGAGTGTAAGTTCCCAGGTAAACAAGAGTGAACATCACTATGTTTGGGACAGCAGATACACCTATAGCTACCCTAGCACCCGGGCTAAGTGTGTCAGCTCAGAGTAGGAGTAGTCCTGCAGCATTCCCTGCCCAGCTGGCTTAGAGCTCTGTCCATCCAACCCAGGCACACAGCCTTATCCCCTCCCTTACACCAGCAAAATGACTTGGTTTATACTGTGTTGAGCATGTACTGGGGAAAAAGTAAATCCATGTTTTTCTGCTGTTTTATATGCTGCACTGAGGGTTTGGGTACCCATCCCTCACATGGGAGCATGTGGAAAAAGGAAGGTCAACACCATCCTTAAGCCACCAAGGAGATGCAGGGCATTTGTGGACCACAGATGCAATCAGAGCATGACTTGCAGCCCAGAGGTCCAAACAGGCAGGGGCAAACCCAAAGAAGAGGAGTGGCAACTGTCTTCCTTCAATCAGGGTGAGCCACAGCAGCTTCTGCCCAGCGTGACTCCAGCTGGCAAGTGAAGCAGGGGAAAAAGGTGTGCAATGGATACTATCCCCAGCCTGTGGCACCTCCAAGGTCCAATGTACAGCCTGGCTTGGTGTGGAGCTCTTATCTTTTCTGGAACTATGCCACCTTGACCCTGTCCCTTCTGCTAGTGGGAGCGTCAGCAGGAAGGAGGATGTGTCCATGTACTCACCCTGCCTTGTGTTTTCGCAGCCAACGGTGTCACCGGGAAGTTTTTGAATCATCAAAGAAATAATGAGCATTACTCACTGCCTGCCACGTGGGAGTATTTACCCACAGTAATAAAGGGAGAAGGGAGGCAGCTGAAGGTGTGGTCTGGATCCTGAAAGTCTGGCAAAACTGTCAGGAAGCAGTGGTGATGACTAGTCCCTGCCCTGGTGATGGAGGGAGACCTCCTCAGATGTGAGGTTTTGGCTTCCCTGTATATCCCAAGGAAAACCTCTCGTCACCTACACACCTGCTTTTTTGTATTCATGCAAAGAAAAAGAACAAACTGGTCCTTCTCCCTCCTACTCATGGGGAGACCTCAGGGTGAGCAGAAAGGCAGAACAGAGACCATCATTATCTCTCTAAAAACCATCTGGAGCCAGGGAGGGAGCTAAGGATTAAAACGGTTGTGGTGCTTGCCCTCCTTGATGACCTTTCCCCTTGTTCAGTGGGAGGATAGATTATAGGCTCAGGGTTTGGGCTGCATGAGCAAGGCAGTGTTGGGCTTCCAGGGTACTGCAGTGTTTGTGGGTCCCCAGTATTTGCTGTTATGCAAAAGGTCTGGGAGGAGCATCAGAACAGGAGTTAAAATATCGGTTCAAGTGCAGCACGGCAGAAGGCGGAGAACAGCCGTGAAATCCAGGAAAGGCAACAGATAACAGCAAGGAACTGGCAGGTGCTGGGTGGAGTGGTGACGACACCAAGGCCACACCACAGATAAGGCCACCAGGCAGACGTGGAGCAAGAGCAATGTGATGCAATCCAGCTTGGCCTCCTGCCATCTGTGCCCAGCCAGATGGAAAGCCTGCAAGCAGCACCTCAGCCACCAGGGAGGCAAAGGCCTGACAGGGGCTCATGATACTATGAACAATGCCGGGTGGGCAGCCTGGACATGGGTGTGTGGGTGCTGGTGAACATGTGGGAACAAACCAAAGGCAGGGGCAACACCATGAAGGAACAAGCATGACATCAGGTTTGGAAGTAGAAAGCTCCTTCCTTGTTGTTGCTACCTCCAGCAGAGTTTCTCTGCCTTGTTGATGGTGACAGTAAGTCTTGAGCTGTGGAGGTGAGCCTGGATCCTTCATACCTGCCCCTCCTGTGCATGTTGTTGGGTTGTGGCTGGTAAGAGCATGGGGAGGAGATGTCAGAGCCAGGACCCTCACCTCTGCCCTGAGAGAAGCCAGAGGAGAATCCAAGGACAGCCACAGATGCAGGGGATGGGAAGCATATCCCCCATGTGCTGTTGTACTGCTGGGAACCTGGGACCCCTCTGCTTGATACCTGCAACACACAGGAGGAAAGCCCAGGCTCAAATGCATGGCTGTCTCAGATGTAGCTTGAGCTTCGTGGTCAATGTGAGGGCAAGCAAAAAAACCTCCAGTCCCACCTGAGGATGAATTTCTCCACCTCATCTTCTAGGGGGACAGTAAGCAGGACTTCCATCAGGGGCTGCAAGCCTATGCTTGAGAGAAAAGCAAGAGAAGACAAAACCAGTTTACAAGGGGTGATTTCTCCTTTGTAATCTCTTAGCATGTCATTTTAATTTGCTTTGTGGAGGCAGCAGTGTTTGAACACCACCAAGGAACCAGGTGCGGGAAGATCATGACTCATGTTACTCGATTGCTTGTTTGCTTGTGAAAAATAACAGCTTTTCCACAGCACCATATGACCTGCTGCCTCCAGCACGCAGGGGATGCAGACATTTTCTGCCACCCTCCAGCCAGGGAGGGCAATCTGGAACACACAATATGTCCCAGCTGTACAACCCCAGCCTGTTACTCCTGCATGGCTGCTGGCATGGCCTGAAGAGCTAAGCCACACTCTGGACCAGCAGCATAGCATGGTTCTCTGCAGCAGCAGTACCAGAGACATGATCATCACTTCAGTGGGTCTTTTGGTAGTAATAACATTGAAGAAGACCATAAAGGCCCATGATAGCTCTCATCCAGGGCTGTGCTGAGTGTTGGTGTGGGAGCAGCTTGCAGGAGGTGGCCCCATGTTTTCCATGTAGTCAAGTATTGGCTGGGGCCAGATTTCCAAGGTAGGCACCTAAGGAAATACACCCACATGTGCTGGAGAATGAGGGCTCCTGTGTCCCCAGGACTCTGCATGCTGTGACAGAGTCCTTCAGAGCTCGCCCACCAAACCTTGTGCACAGCGGGGCTTGGTCAGGGCAACCATGGCTTTGTTCATGGCCCATTGAGGACGGAAACCTCCCACCTCATTACTGGTCTGGGTTGCTCACCCTTCGGGGTAAAATTGCTTTCCTAACTCCTGACTTGAACATCTCAGGACTGCCATTTGTCCCTGTTGCTTTTTATTCAGTCATCTAGCACTACCAAGAAGAGATTGGCTCCATCAACTGCCTTTCCAGCAATTGTAGGCTGCTATTAGATCCCCCTGTGGCCTCCCCTGTACTAGACTAAACAAGACCAACAGGCCCAGATGTGCCTGAGGAACAACTGCTAATGCAGTTAAATATTTACTTTAGTTGAGGGATTTCCAAAGTGGAATAATAATAACAGCCAAAGGTTGTTGAACTGTGTAAACTCCATGAAGAGGGAATATAAAGCATGTGCACAACCACCTCAACAGAGCAGAGGAACTGTTCTGTAAAGAGAACCCTGAATCAGCCACCTTCCCTCTTCCCAAAACCTGGTCACAGTCCTGCTGAGTTGGGTGGAAGGACCTCCCAAGGGCAAGGATGGAAGCAGCCTACTCAGGCCCCATACTCCTCTGGATGCTCACCAAGCTATTCCCTCTTGTCTCAGCTGGCTGGGCCAGCATGTACCTTCCTTAGCCTCAGGTAAGACTGTGGGGGAGAAATGTCCTGAGCACAGTCATGGTCAGCTCCTCAGCACATGCAGACATGCATGCCATGGGTGTCTGGAGCTCTCCCCAGCCTGCTGGTGGTTTCTGAAGGACACCTACCTTCTGCCTGCCCCTTGCACACACAGCATCTCCTATCTGCTTCCAGCATGAAGGAAACCCTCTGTCCCTTCTAGATCAGACTTCATCTCAGCAAGTCTGTACCAAAATAATTTTTAGTCAACACTGTTTTCAGCTACAAGACTGGCTTTCCAACCAGTGATCCTCTTTTCCACCCTTCACCAGTTGATTTTGACTCACCAGAGGAAGGTGGGGACAGGTGAGAAAATTCAGCTTCTCAGAAAGAATTGATGAGGATGTTCACATGGCAAAACGGATGCTGAGTGTCCAGTCTTGGAGGCAAAGCAGCTGTGACCTTCTGGGGTAGTGATGCTTGCTAAGAAGTTCTTCACTGAAGAGTTGGTGTCTCTTACCAATAAGGGTCCTCTCTGGTGTCCCTGTCCCCTCCCTGCTCTATGTGCCATCTCTGCATATTTAAACTGGGTGTCCATGCATACATCCCCCTTCCATCACACTGAATCTTGTGGTAAGGATCATTTTGTTCTGTCAATCTCAGCCTGAACCGTTTATATGACTAAGAGGATGAGTGGAGCAAGGTATTAAATCGCCCATGATGATGGGTAGAGGAACACAGGCAGTGGCTGCACCTGCAGCTCCCTGCTCCCACTCAACTGAATTTCACTCCCTCCAGTCCTTCTCACTGCCCAGCAATGGGGTGGGCTTGCTGCAGCATTATGCAGGCCTCCTGTGTGTTTGAGAGCCCCCTCTGGGGTCCTGCCCAGTGCATCAGGACCTGAGTATTCTTCTGGCTGGGTTTATGGGATAAAGCTCAGGCCATAGTGCAGACACCCAATTCAGCCTGAATTTCCTGGCTTTTACAAATGAAGCCTCCCAACCCCAATGGAGATACCTGCCATGTATGAAGAACGGGAGCTGCAGAGCTGGAGGGCTGGCTCAGGTGAGGAACAGCCAGAGGTAAGGTGGCTGGGTAGGGCGGAGAAGAGCAGCATTGCCCGACTGGAAGTGCTGGCACCTGGGGCTGGCAAGTGCACTGGTGTGACTTATCAGCTGCATGAGAGTGCCCAAGTGATCCCTCTGGGTGCACAGTCCAGTTGTTCCCAGCGCAGATCAAACGCTGCTCAAAATGCTGCTTTTCCCAGCGCTGCTGAGATAAGCTGGTGCCCTGCCCTATAAAGGCAGCCATGAGTGGAGTGAGGTGTACGAGCGTGTGCACCTGAACCAACCATGCCTGCGAGGGAGCTGCTCGTGGTGGTGGCGGCACTGGTAACTCTGGTCACTGCTGGTGGTAAGCCCACTCTGCTGCTGGCAGCCGGCTCTTTGGTGGTGGGTTGGGAACCGTGGTGGGGCTGAAAATGAGTGGAAAGGCAGAAAGGCCTAGAAACTCTGGTTTGGAGAGGAGGTGGGGAGGGCAAGCAAACATAGAGTGGCATCATGGTGGGGAAGAAGGACTGGAAAAAACACACTGGGCCATATTAGCAAGGGTTACAAGCTGGTTCATTCACCATTTTTCCCTCAGGAGAGGGATGGGACAGGGGACAGCCCACAATGCGAATGGGAACCAGAATATGGGAGGACAGCACATAAACTGGGGTGCCAGGTACTGTTGTTCCTGCCTCCATGAAGACCTGCAAGTCTTTGCAAGAGCACTATGTGCTCAGCACATTCACGTGGGAAGCATGTAGGCTGTGGAGAACAGATGGTACCTAGGTGCATAGTGGTGGTCCTGCAACTGGTGAGCCCTCATGCTCCCAGGACATCTGTTCACCACACAGAGGAGCTGTGAACTGCTGCAGCTGCTCTGCTGACTGCAGAAAAGGAGCCCATGGAATGCAGCTCTGCCTGGGGATGGCTGTTGTCTGGCTGTGTGGTGTCACTCAGCCTCAGCCCTCTGAAGGTACCCCATGTCCCCGTGCAGTGCTACAGGGGTTCACTTTTCCTAGGGTGTGTTGGATGCTCTGTGGAGCTCTTGGTCCAGAGACAGGGAGAGAGGGCTGCTGGAAGAGGGATTAGAGGGTGGGAACAGGCATTCCCAGCTTGGTCCCAGTAGGCTCAGGTGTGGCTGGAGGCTGTGTTGCTGGTGGGGGATGTTGGTGGCATACAGAAAACCTGCTCATGAAACCTGAGCAGATGATCCATGTCCTGAGTGGGGTCTGCACAACCCTGTCTTCCCTTTGGTTTGGATGTGACCTTCTGTCAATGTCTCATGTCCCTGTCCCTGGTGCCACGCTCACAGGTCTCTGCTCTGTTTCAGGGGCAGAGCTGAATGAAGGGAATGGCCAGAGAAGGGTAAGAGGTTTCTGTTTTAACTTGTTCATGGCTTGAGATGGGATTTGGTGCCTGGCAGAAAGGCTGTTCTCAGCAATTATCCCCAACCTCAGGGGTACTGGTGTTCCAGCATCAAACCTACATGAAAGCCTGGGTTGTGTGTCCCAGTGAATGATGTGGTGACCTCCGCTCCCTGCTTTCCTACTCTGTCCACACCCTGCCCTGCCCAGGGCAGAGGGGACCAGGTCATCAGTGACACTGCTCCTGCCAGGGTGCTGCATGAGGAAGAGATGGGTGCTGCTGGCACTGAAATGTGTGCTGTGGTTTCTCCTTTCCAGCCTGTGTGTGGAGACATGGTTGAGCTGCAGGCCTGTCCCCTCCTGTACTTGCCTGTCTGTGGGACTGATGGGAACACCTACGCCAATGAATGCCAGCTCTGCGTACAGCAAATGTAAGCTCATGGACTTGACAAAGACCTCCAAAGGTCTAATTTTGGGCATCTGAAACCAGGAGCTTGTGAAATACCATCAGTAAGGCTCCCCTCTGCCTGGGGAAAGCCATGGCAGATGGGAAGCACACATGTTCCTGCTAGCAAAGCAGAAGAGGAGTTTTTCATGTGAGCTTCACCTTCCTGCACTGGCAGTGCCTGCAGATAGGTGCAGGCACGCCCCTAGCCCTTGCCTGCAGGTTTCTGCCCCATCCTTGGCACCATGTTTAGGGTTTACTGTGCAGCTGAAGGCTGAAGGATTTAGCTCATTGTGTTGGCAGGGGACTAATCCCCTAGAAGAGCTGGATATTCATCCATTGGATCAGCTTTCTAAATCAGACCACCCCGTGGCTGCATGACCAGCAGATCCAAAAGGTGAGGTCAGAAGTCCATGACAAGGAGACCCTCCAACACGAGTGCCTACAAGCTGGCAACAAACCAGATGCTCCATAGAGGTGGGAGGAGGTCCCACCGTCTGTGATGCCTGCAATTAGAGAAGGGAGAGTTGAACTCAGATGGGCAAGAAGGTCAACTAGACATCTAGTCTGAACAGTCAAATAGCACCACAGAGTCCTTCAAAGGGACTTCTGCGAATGTAGATGCCTATTTATGTGCATTATGGCTCTTTGACAGAAGTTCAAACCAAAGGTACCACCATAAACCTGAGGACTAGGGTAACAGAGATATCATGAGAAGCACAAGGGTTGCTCTGGGGTAGTGATTTTTTCCAGATTAGGAAGTGACTGTCTGAGCATGTGTTCCTGCTAGAAAGGGACTAAGAGTGAAGATCAGATTGGACACAGGTCAGCAGTGCACTTGCATGGCAAATAACACAAACTGTGTCCTAGGCTGCAGGAAGAGAGGGATGATCAGCTTGCCAAGGAGGTGCAGAAGAGCTGTGTCCAACTAGTCTGGGGAAAGGAAGGCTTGGGGGGATCTAGCAGCAGCCTATGGTTGCAAATGGGTGAAGCCACACTCTTCTTGGTGGTAGCAGGTGATGCAACATGGGGAAAAAGCCACAAGCAGCAGCCCCAGAGGGTAAATTTTGGACATGAGGGAAGCCCCTTCCCCAGGTGGGTGATGCACCATGGAGGTAGGGGGGGGTGTCCATGTTTGTGGAGGTGGGTGATGACTAGGGCTCAGACAGAGCCATGGCCACCATAACCTCACATTGCAGACAGTCCTGCTGTGAGCAGGTTGAGCTGGAGACCCACCACTGGTGCTGCACACTCAGGGAAGGGACAACTGTGGCCCAGGATGGCTTGCACTCACCTCAGCTTTTTAGACAGGAAAAAAACCAAGCCAATGTTGTAATAGTCAGCTCCATTCCATGGGCTGGATGGGAGCCAAAGTATAACTGGGGAGTATTTTTTTTTAAGCTCTTACTCTTTTTTTCCTCTGTTATTCTAGGAAAAACAGGCAAGACATCCGGATTTTGAAAGATGGGGAGTGTCAACATATCTGAGCCCTCTGGTAGCTTTCCTGAGCCTAGAAACAGGTGATTAATTGATCCTATATCCTCTGTGCTGATTGCACATGTAGGTTAGCGATAGTGAAAAATAAAATTACATGCACAAGCTTATTCCAGCAGCACTTTTTAATGCAAAGCTGGGGGAAAACATTTCCACAAAGGGCTACTAAAAGCATGCAGTCAAAACATTCATTTAAAATCCACATCACAAACCAGGGCTCTGCACTGTGAGTGCTACTGCACTCACATTCCTATGAGAAAGGCCACATGGGAGTAGCAAGAAACACAGGGATTGGGGTGAAGAAGGTGCTAAACAAGTGCAGGTTTTTTTCCGTAGGAGGCAATTTAGTGAAGGGAAGGTAAAGTTTTTTCAGCATGGGAGAAGGCAACTCCCTGGCTCCCTGCTGCTCCCACCACTTCCAAAGCTGGTGTAAGTTGAAAATAGCAACATCTGCACTTCTCATATTAGAAGTGATTCAGCTTTTCATCCAAGAGCCTCTCACAACAGGAATCAGCCCAGACAACACATGGGAGCATGGGAAGAGCCGAAGTGGAGACCCTGAATGTAGGGGACCTGGGATGTCTGTTCAGGCACCTGAAAGCAACCTCCAAACTGAACTAATTAACTCTAAGAAATGCTCTCTGGGAACAGCATATTCCAAGGCGGCTGCCAAATTTCAAGTCTAGGTTACTGGTGTCAGCACTATTTTTGGGACTGTGGCAGGGCAGACTCCAACCAAGGTAACAGTGTAAATGTACATCAGCAGTTCTTGGGGGTCCCTCTGCCCTTCCATGTCCCACTTCCACCAGATGGGACACAACTCACTTTTCACGACATACCTGTAATGAGGTTGTACAACCTGGTTGTTCAAGGGGCTTCCTTTGCTTGCAGTGGCAGTGCCAGTGTCATGGCTACTGTTCTTGGTCAACTGGTCACGTAATCCATCCCTACACACCTCTTCCAGCTCCCCACCTTCCTGGACCACCAGGTGTGACACTGCAGCACCATAATGCATGACAAAGCTATTGCTGATAGATTTAATGCTGCAGCTGGAAATAGTATCAAGGAGTATAAAACTGCCACGCTCGGTCTGATGGGAGATCCACCTGACCGGGTATCCACCCTTTTCTGGCCCAGAGGCAGCTGCTGTTATTAAAAGCTTTTATGGCATTAAAAGCTCTTCCCTAGGCTGAAAGTCCTAGCCTGGCTCATTGCTCACAGTTGTCCAGAGCTTTGATTGTCCTTATTTTCCTTCCGTGGATGCTTTCCACTTCTGCAGAGAAGGAGACACAGCTTGCCCAACTGTCTACAGCTGCTACTATTACACCATCTTCTCATTTATCCCAGGGCTCTGCAAGCCAGTTTGTCTGCTTCCAATCCTCATGTAGTGAGGTAGAGGTGGTCTGCCTGAGTGTTGGTCTCTGCATTGCCAGTCTTTATGTGCAGACCTTCAGATGGTGTCTTCCCTGCACCAAGAGAAAAGCTTTGGTGAGGCTATCACTCCCAAAACACTTCTGTGGTGAACAACACAAGTGTTTCTGCATTATGAAGATGATGAGAGGCTGAAATGCCTCTCTTACAAAGACAGGCTGAGAGACCTGGAGTTGTTCAACCTGGAGAAGAGAAGACTTCAGGAAGACCTTATTGTGGCCTTCTAGTGCCTGAAGGGCGCCTACAAGAAAGCTGGGGAGGGACTTTTTACGAAGGCCTGTAGTGATAGAATGAGGGGTAATGGTTTGAAACACGAAGAAGGTAGATTTAGATTGGAAATTAGGAGGAAATTTTTCACTCTGAGGGTGGTGAGACACTGGAACAGGTTGCCCAGGGGGGCTGTGGATGCTCCATCCCTGGAGGTCTTCAAGGCCAGGTTGGATGGGGCTTTGAATAACCTAGTCTAGTGGGATGTGTCCCTGCTGACTGCAGGGGGGTGGAACTAGATGATCCTTGAGGTCCCTTCCAACCGAAACCATTTTATGATTGCTCATCTTCCCCCTGAAGCTTTCTGCTCCTGCTGCTGCCAACCCAACCACAGGCACGATGCTTTTGGGAAGCTCTGTCCCAGCTCTCTGCCAGGGCTGAGGGGAAGGTTATGACCAGCATAGCATGGTGCATAACTGGGACCCGTTTTCCTCAGCAGGGACACCAGAATCTCAGCTGCATGTAGCAGCTCAAGATGTACAGGCAGAGGGGCTGAAGCCAATCGTGGTGTATCTTCTGAGAGATGTGTCTATTTATTTTCAAAGGGTAGGAAAAACCAACACTGACAATTTGGGGACTTTTCTGAAGAGGGAAACCACATGTCTCCTGGCACAATGTGGAGTGTTTATTCAGAAACTGCAAAGCTAAAGTACACACTTGTGGGCCAGACCCATGAGTAGAAGCATGGGCAGCCTCAGGACAGGGTCAGCATTGACTCTATACGCAGCAAATTCAGATACTCCTCCTCCCCAGGGACTGTGGGATTTCCCTGTTAATTTCACAGGGCTCAAGAGCAAATGGCAGACTGAGGGGAGGCGAAGGGAGCAATTTAACCCCACCACAGACCTCAGGGGCCAGTGCAGGATGGCTGGATCAAGCCTGGTGCAGAGAGCCTGGCTCTGAAGCCAAGCAGATCCTTATCTGGCAAGGTCAGGCAAGACTCAGGTCGATACCAAGATGCCTGCAATGCACTGGCAGGGGTTATGCCCATAGATTTGTCATTTTGCATACAGTTTTGCCTGTGGAATTTATCCATTACCCATCTATTCAGGCTTCAGTCAAGGTGAGGGGGAAGGGGTTATCAGGCACCACAGTTCATCACACAGCACTACTGGTAGTCCTGCTCCCAGAGAAGTGTGTTGTAACCAGGCAAGTTGCTCCCAGATCTGCCTCAAGTCAGGGAGTGAAGGACAAGTCTGAAAATTGCTTCTCTGTTGTTGTCATGCAAGACAAAACCAAAAGAAGTGCCCTATCACCTTGCTAGAGTGACAGTGGAGTAGCTCCCTCAGCTGCTCATGTTGACCCATCACAGATAACCCTGGGTTCATGTCTGCATTAATGACTGCAGAGCGGGATGGACAGGTCTCTGGCCATGCAGTAGCAGTGCCAAACAGGGGTAAACAGAGATACCATTGAGGTTTTTAAAGAGCATTGACTTACACATAGATCTAAAACCTGGTGTTGCTGTGTCTACAGTGAGGAGCAGTCCCAACAGTGCCAGGAAACAGGCCCTGTGACAGGATCACAGAATCACGGAATGTTAGGGATTGGAGGGACCTCAAAAGATCATCTACCCCAACCCCCCCGCCGGAGCAGGAACACCTAGACCAAGGTGCACAGGAACACATCCAGGCAGGCTTTAAACATCTCCAGAGAAGGAGACTCCACAACCTCCCTGGGCAGCCTGGGCCAGTGCCTGTCACCCTCACCGTGAAGAAGTTTCTTCTCATATTTAGGTGGAACCTCTTATGTTCCAGCTTATACCTGTTGCCCCTTGTCCTACCATTGGATGCCACCGAAAAGAGCCTGGCTCCATCCTCCTCACACTCTCCCTTAATGTATTTATAAACATTAATAAGGTCACCCCTCAGTCTCCTTTTTTCCAAGCTAAAGAGACCCAGCTCCCTCAGCCTTTCCTCATAAGGGAGATGTTCCACTCAATCATCTTTGTGGCTCTGATCCAGCCCTAGGTCCAGCTGTCCCCTGGACAATGCATTCCCAGGGCTTTTGGGTAGTGAAAGTTGTGTGGACCAACTGAGCAGCTTCAATGACTTGTAAGGAGTCTGTGACACTGGAGTTGCTCAGTTGCTGGATATCTGGTTGCGCTCCTCCAGGTGCCTCACCTAGGAAACTGGACACATCTGTGAAGGTGGCCCAGGGATAGTTGAACAAAAACATGGAGAGAAAGTGGAGGGAAGCAGCGCCTAACACACTGTAAAGTGTCCAGCTGCCACAGTTCATGCAACTGAGACTGGCCAGAAAGTTTAACCTGCTTGCACAAACTCATCCGTAGCAAAGGGGAGGGGGCTTTAGACACTTCTGCTAGAGAGCTTTGCTGGTGTTTCTGGTGTGGGACAGAGAGGAGACACTGGGCTCTAAAATGAGTTCAGTGTCCCTGGCATTGTGAGCGAGTCTCTGCCTCTCAGTATCTCCACTTCAGAACAGAGACAACTCGAAACTATGTGGTAGAGTCTGTAACTTCCACACTGTTTTCCATCACCAGAGCCTTCCCAACAGATAACAAAATCACTTCCTTGGGATTTAAAGTAATTCACACACAAAAGCCAAATCTCTACAGATTCCATTCTTCAGAGGTGCTTCCACTGAGCACCTCAAAAGACTCTGAAGACACAACAACTCTTTCTGTCACAAGCATTCTTTACAAATCTAATGGTCTCTACCTAGCTAGATGGCTGAAATGGAGAAACATTCACAGTGCCAGCTCTGCAGTGTCATATGGCAATGTTTTGCCGAGTCAAGAATCTTTTATCACACCTCACCAGGCTTTGGACTGACTGAGCAGATGGGGTGTGTGAGAAGATGAGTTAGCTCAGCCTGAGCACGCACCCAGTTCCAATGCAGCACTGAAACACTCAGGGATTTCCACCCTTTCTACCATAGAATCATAGAATGTATTGGGTTGGAAAGGACCTTCCAAGGTCATCTAGTCCAACTCTGCTGCAGTCAGCAGGGACATCTCTAACTAGACCAGGTTGCTCAGAGCCCCATCAAGCCTGGCGTTGAACATCTCCAGGGATGGGGCCTCCACTACCTCTCTGGGCAACCTGTTCCAGTGATCCACCACCCTCACAGTGAAGAACTTCTTCCTAATCCAAACCTACCCTTCTCTAGTTTAAAATCATTTCCCCTCATCCTATCACTACATGCTTTTGAAAACAGCCCCTCCCCAGCTTTCTTGTAGGCCCCCTTCAGGTACTGGAAGGCTGCTATAAGGTCTCCTCAGAGCCTTCTCTTCTCTGGGCTGAACAACCTCAACTCTCCCAGACTGTCTTTGTAGGAGAGGTGTTCCAGCCCTTTGATCATTTTTGTGGCCCTCCTCTGGACTCACTCCATCAGGTCCATGTCCTTCCTGTGTTGAGGGTTCCAGAGCTGTATGCACTACTCCAGGTGAGGTCTCACCAGAATAGAGGGGCAGAATCACCTCTCTTGATCTGCTGGCCACACTTCCTTTGATGCAGCCCAGGATGTGATTGGCCCTCTGAGCTGCAAGTGCATTGTTGGCTTACATCCAGCTTTTGGTCCACCAGTACCCCCAAGTCCTTTTCTGCAGGGCTGCTCTATTACATCATCCCCCAGCCTGTACTGGTAACGAGGATTGTATCGACCCAGGTGCAGGACTTTGCACTTGGTCTTGGTGAACCTCATGAAATTCACATGAACTTCTCAAGCTTCTCTAGGTCCCTCTGGAAGGCATCCTGTCCCTCTGGCACATCAACTGCACCACTCAGCTCGGTGTCATCTGCAAACTTGCTGAGGGTGCTCTCAGTCCCACTGTCTGTATCATTGATGAAGATATTAGACAGCACTGGTCCCACTAAGGACCCCTGAGGGACACCACTTGTCACACACCTCCCTCTGGACATTGAGCCATTGGCCACTACCCTCTGGATGCAAACATCAAACCAATTCCTTATACATCGAACAGTCCACCATCAAATTCGTCTCTCTCTGATTTAGAGAGAGGGATGTTGTGGGAGATCATGTCAAAGGCCTTGCAGAAGTGCAGATAGATGATATCTGTAGCTCTTCCCTTCTCCACTGATGTAGTCACTCCATTGTAGAAGGACACTAGGTTGGTCAGGCAGTAAAGTCCTTAGTAAAGCCATGTTGACATCTCAAATCACCTTCTTGTCCTCCATTGCTTTTTCAGAGCTTCTTGGAGGATCTGTTCCATGTTCTTGCCAGGCACAGAGGTGAGGTTGACAGGTTGGTAGTTCCTTTCTACCCTTTCTGAAAATGAGTGTGATATTTCCCTTGTTGCAGCCATCAGGGACTTCTTCTGACTGCCAGGACTTCTCAAATGTCATGGAGAGTGGCCTGGCAACTGTGTCAACAAATTCCCTCAGGACTCTGGGATGCTTCTCATCAGGTCCCATAGATTTATGTATGTTCAGGTTCCTCAGGTGGTCACGAACCTTGTCTTCACTTGCAGTGGGAGGGACTTTGTCCCCCTGGTCCCCATCTTGTGGTCCTTCAGTTCAATAGGACAACAGTATGTCAAGCTCTTTTTAAGAGTGCGTCCTGATATGATATTCCCTCTATGGCCAGACATATAAAATCAGCGAATAGAATCATTTAGGACAGAAAAGACCCTTAAGATCATCAAGCCCAACTGTTAACACTACTAAGTCTACCACTAAACCATGTCACTAAGTGCCACATCTACTCATCTTTTAAATGCCTCCAGGGACGGTGACCACCACTTCCCTGGGCAGCCCATTCCACACTTTGACAACCCTTTTGGTGAATAAATTTTTCCTAATGTGCAACCAAAACCTCCCCTGGAGCAACTTGAAGCCATTTCTTCTTGTCCTACCACTTGTTACATGGAAGAACAGACCAACATCCACCTTGCTACAACCTCCTTTCAGGTAGTTGTAGGGATTGATAAGGTCTCCCCTGAGCTTAATTTTCTTCAGTTCCCCCAGCTGCTCTTCATAAGACTCGTGCTCTAGATCCTTCACCAGCTTCGTTGCTCTTCTTTGGGTATGCTCCAGCACCTCAATGTCCTACTTGTAGTGAGGGGCCCAAAACTGAGCACAGTGTGTTAAGAGTGATATGTTTTCCTCCTCCTCAAGCACTGTCTTTGCATGGTAGAGTATCTTGCAAGATACAGTTTTTAGTATGTCTGCATGAGGCAGAGCAACCTCAGAACCATGCAGCATCACTCAGTGCTGGAACGTGGACACCCTCACCAGCATGAGACACCTTGCCTTCACTTGTGACTGAGCTACTATAAACTCCCCTGTGAAGGACTTGAAAGCTTCACATTTCTTTATGCCATTCACATTCCTGGCCCACCCTCTTGTATCAGAGCGTTTCCATATCTGCTCTGCTGCCACCACCCTGATGCTTCTTTTGGGGCTGTTAAACCTGCCCCACCTCTCTGGATGTACCATGTAATCTGCAGTGGACACAGGGGAGGAGTCCTAGAGCAAAGTGGTAATTCAAGGGATAAGCAGAAAGACAAGCAGAGATGACCATGGGCCTCCAGGTTATGTCCTAAGAAAGACACATGCACCAAACTGCAAACTCTGGAGCTTCCAGGAACCTAGAGAGAGAACCTGAAGACAGCAAGGGCTGTAACATTAAAAAAAAACCCCAGCTGGCAAAGACTGGAGGTGGGCTTCTCTGTTCACACCTGAGGAGCTGCTCTGCTCCAGGGCAAGTCTTTGGACTGCACAAGGAGGTGGGATCATCCCTGCCATGGAAGGCAGTCAAGTCCCAGAGGACCTAGGAGTAGCCACATTTTCAGGTTCTTCTACCAACCCTGGAGCCACTTTGAATTAATTGGAGGAGGAGAGGTTTAGGGGTACTAGCACCTCACCAGAGCATAAGCAGTTGATTATCTCATGGAAAAAAGTACTGGTAGAAACTGAATCCCAAATAATCTGTCACTGAGTTAGAAACCAGCCAAAGCGGTGTCCCTGGTCCAGCAGAATAGTTATACACAGGTATAACAAGCTTTTCTGCACCATCTGAGGGCAGTTTGCAGGAGAGGCCAGGATTGCCATTTCACCTGCAGGAAACTGAGGCAGACTGACCCGGGTACCTGGTCATGCCGAGCACAGAGCAGGGAGCAGGACCTCAGGATTGAAGCCCTTGTACCAAGCAGAAGCTCCTTTTTGCCAATACACTGGCCCTGAAGATGGTCCTACAGAGGCTGTGTGAGTCTGCATGCTGTGCAGATTGAGGCTGCAACGGGCAACAGGGAGCTAGGAGCAACCACTAAAGAACATCCTGTAGAAGCAAGGGACCAGCTGGATCTCCATACTGATGTTACTGGGGATGCCCATTGCCATCCTGTTTCATGAGGGGAAGTGCTTTGCTCATCACAGCCTTGATCCACCTGGTACCGGGCCTGCTACTGAGTCATTGGGAAGTCCTCAGTACACACGGGCTCTTGGCTGGAGTCCTGATATGGATTCATTATTCTGTCTGGATTTCCCAGGAAGGTGGCACAGCCCTTGGACAGGTCACCCAGGTGAATTTGGTGGTTTTCATCCTTAGGATTTTCCAAAGCATATGATGCCATAGCTGCCCTGACCTCATGCAGAGGTCCTGTTTTGTGGGGGCCTGGAGTGGAGACAGAGGTACCTTTCCACCAACAACTGCTAGAGGCCAATACAAACACCTTTCAAACAGCATATCGTGCATTTCAGACCTCACAAGAACTAACAGCACCTCCTTGCATCTCGTTCCGGAAACCAGCAGCGAGGCAGCGCTGCATCCTGCCCTCCCCTGCGGCTTCTCTTTACTAGAAAGGAGAACATTTGAGTTTAGCAGCAGTGAGTGTAAATTTCCTATCTGAAGTGGAATTATTTACTGTAAAAAGCACTAACATGTTTTGCAATCCACACAGTAGATCCTGGGCAGAGACTTGCACACCTTTGCACTCTGATAAGGAGAATATTATTACCCTACTAGTGGCCTGGCCAGATAAGGTGTTTTGGGCGGGCAGTCTGCATTTTTTTCAAGCTCTCATGCTGCACCAGTATCTCCAGATGTTGTTCCCAAGGAACTAAGCTGCTTTCTATTTAAAACTGAGAAGAGCAATGGAGAGTTTAGGCAAAGACCATGCTTACTCGGACTCTTCCCTGCCACCCTCTGCAGCCCATGAGAAGTATGCTGTGCCAGGTAATGGCGAGACCACTCCTAACTTGAGTTTGCCGAGAGAGGACAGCATGATCTTTGTCACTAGCTGTTTCTGAAGAGGGAGTTAATAATTACCAGGTTATGGTTGGGGGATGGAGAATGCATGTTTAACTGCAAATACATGTGGCTTTTTCTGTGTTGTGTTTCAGACGGCAAATGCAGATCATCTATAAGGGCTTTTCAACTCAATGTCCCTCAGGCAGGATCAGTATGTTGTCTGTTTGCAGAATGGCGACACTGTCTCACTGTTCTCTTTTTCCTTCTAATTAATCTCTGTATCTTTGTGTCCTCTGCTAAATAAGTTTTCACCAGGATGCAGATGTTTTACTGTGATCTTTCCTGCCTAGTGCTAACAGGTGACAGCTTTGGAGCAGCTGTGGGAGTGCTCTCTTGGACCAGTTAAAAATGAGTGAGATGTGTTTGCTATCTGTGCCAAACAACTTGCTGAGTCTGGGTTGGGAAGCAGACCGATTGCAAGCAGCTAAAAATGCTTTTACAGCTCACAAGACATTTTGAAAGGAAAACAAAGTTACCTCGGCTGCAAAGGGATGTGCAAGGGACTATGTACTTCAGTAATTAAACTGAAGCCCTCTGCAACCCTGCTACTGCAACTTGTAACCTCATCTTTCCAGGCAGATTCCTGCCTTTCACTATGTGGATGGCAGAGCCATCTGCTGCCTCTGGCACTGTGTCATGTTGGAGAACAGCATCCCATCTGGGGGACATCTACCAAGCTGTACATTGTGCAGTCCAAGCGCAGCAGTTTTCATCTCAGAGGCTGATACCGTCTTTGGTCATGCCGAGATGACCCTGGCACGGCTGAGATACTCTGGCACAGTCGTTGCATGTGGCCTTCACATCTGTATCACATCCTGCTGTGCCCTTTCTCTTGGTCTGGTCAGGCTGGAATTTTTTTAAGAAAGGAGCTGTCTTCTCCCGTTTGGCTCTACTGTGCTCAGAGTAAAGGCGGCTCCCAAACCTACCATAAAAAAACCCCAGCAATAAAAGAACAGAAAAACTAAGAGGCAACAATAGAAAGTAGAATTCTTTTTCATTCTATGATTGTGACCATGGCTGTTGTCATTATTAGACAACACTTGGAATATTATGCCCAGATTTGGACAACTCAGCACAGGAAAGACAAAGGCATACTGGGATGAGTCCAGGGCAGGGTTACCAAGACTGCTAAAGGCTGGAGTAGGTGACAGGCAGAGGACAGGCAGGAGAAACCAGCCTCATTCAGCCAGGAGAAGAGAGGGTTGAGAGGGAGATCTCATTTCAGTCATCCTCTGCCTAACAGGGGTTACAAAGAAGGGAGAACTAGACTCTTTTTAGGGGTGCACAGGGAAAGGACAAGAGGCACCAGCTTCATGTTGCAAATGTGTCTGGATAGAAAGGAAAAAAAAATAACAGTGAGAATGGTGCAGACTGAATCAGAAACCATACAACTTATCACATCATCAGAACAGTTGTCTATTCAAACAAAGACATGGAAGAGAAAGTTCAGTGCTGTCTACAGTGAAGTTCAGGAATTCGTTCACCCAGGTGTAGGTGGCTGAGGTGGCTTTGTCTCAGGAAGCCATTTGGAGCCCTTTGCAGCCACCGAAATGGGTACAACTTACTTGACCTAAGAAGGCATTGCACAGGGTGACTGGGGTTGCCCCTTTCTCCTGGTGGCTGTAGATAACCTGCACATCTTGCCCAAAAAGTCAGCATTGGAGCTTTTTCACATGAGTCAGGCTATCTTCAGCCCTGCCATAGTCTCCTTCGCAGCTGCAGACTGGCTTGGAGCTGCTTGTGTGGTTTTTGGGACCAGTCTCCTGACTCCCAGCAGTGTGTATTAACCTTGTCTTGGTCTCTGCTTGGGTCACCATCTCCTAGAGGGTTTCAGATACAGATGAGCAGCTGGGTACAGGAAAGCCTGTGCCCTCTGCCTCATCCTCTCAACCCCACAGACCCATTCCTATGTTGTAGGGCTGGCTGTTCAGCAGGGAAAGGCTTTCTCATTAGTTAAGACAAGCATCTTAATTTCAGCAATTGCCAGTTGCAGCTACCTGGGGAAAAGAGTAACAACAGAGCAAACATGAAGAATTATCTTGCAGTCTGTAGTGACATCTGACCAAGGGATTTTGTGGTGTCCTTATGTCCACCTGTGCTTCCATCAGGTCCCAGGTCCCTATAGTGATAAGTAGGTTGGACAAGGGTCACCCCAAGGCTGTAGCAGCAGGAAGAAAACTGCAGCTAGAAATTTAGAGTAACTTTCAGTGCAAGACCCTGGGAGCTTTGAGTGGTGTGTCATCAGATCCTAACCCTCTGAGGCTGAGCCACAAGTACATCACCCAAGCAGTATCTTATTAAGACCCATTTCATGACAAAAAGAGCATGGCCTCTTGCATCAGTGCTTTATCACTAGCCAGGGAGGGATTAAATTGCCCCTTGGCCAGGATGTCATCTTAGCACTCAATTTGTCCTTGTAGATGTCATCATCACCCACCGCTTGAGAGACCGGGAGCTGCTCCGGAAAAGAAAAGCTGAAGCCCAGGAGAAAGACTCAATTCAGTGGGTTCTGAGGTAAATTTGCTTGTGCTGTGGAGTCATTTTCTTGATGCACTTAATCTGAGTCCAGGCATGGCAGCCCAGCCCCACTATCTTCTCATGAGGGCAGAGCCAAGCTGGGCCCCATCAGTCTTTCATGGGGAAAGGTGACTTATAACTGGTAGCTGCTGAATGTCTAGACAGATACTGTGGGGAAGAGATGGATGGGAAGTAGGTTATGCAGGTGATGGGTTTGGTGGCAAGCAAACCTCAACCCTCATGTAGGGCTGGGGAAAAATTTTATGCCTAAGCCTCTGGCTCCCAATGTGGCCACAGGAGGCTGCCATGCAGGGCTGGGAAGGAGGGCTGTAGAAGTGCAGCTTCTTCTGGGATGGACTGGGTCATGGCAGGGGGCCCAGCAAAGCGGCCATGGGGGAGAACGGAAAGTCCTCTCCTCCATGCCTAACTCTTCATCCCTGCCCTGGCAGGGAGCAGGAGAAGACCAAAAGACAAAGGAGAGGAAGAAGAGCCAGGCGAGGACGGGGTCGCCAGCTGGTGGTGGGGCCCAGCCTGGAGCCAGAGCCAGAGCTGAAGCCCCAGCCCAACCCACAAGAGGAGGCTGAGCCAGCACCCTCCGAGTTGGTACCACCTGAGCCAGTGCATCAAGAACAGCTACCTATGCTGACCATCCAGGATCTGGTCAGTGAGATGGAACCAGGAGCAGCGGATGGGGGGCTGGCAGCCAGGAGCCAGGAACCTACGGGTGAGCTGCCAGAAAACTGCTGGGCCCATGGGAGCTTGAGGGGCAGTGCAGCACAGCCTCTTGAGGACTGTCAGCCAAGGCTGCCCATCTTATCAACAACCAGCGTGCAGCACTACCAGGGCATGGGTCCCTACCCCACCAAACCTGACTTGAGTAGTTGTGAAAGGTGGGGGGGGGGCGAGGGGGGGGGGCTATTGAGGCTGTGAGGGTAGATATGGCTCTCCAATATCTGGAGAGTGATAAAAAGCCCACTACCATCAGCGGAGTCATTGACATGGGGCTGTGATCCCTGGTCCTAAATAGCAATTTGTCCTACTGGCACTTGTCTGCCAGGTTAGGGCAGAGATGCTGTAGAGAGAAGATGCAGTTTCTTGAGGCTAAAGCTGGTCAGGGAGAGCCAAAGCTCATATGTGCTCTGTTCACAGTTCACCCAGTTTTGAGGCTGACACCAGGATGGGACAGACAGAGGGAAAGGTGGACACTAGGGCAAGGGGTGGGTGTCTGTAGGGGACTACCCCTTTGAAACCTGTCAGAACTGAGGCATGAAAGCCATTAAGCTGGTCTGAATGGCAGATTGCCATCTGGGCTCAGGAAATCCATTTACAGCTGATGCAGCTTGGGCCTGCAGGATTTGCTTCCAGATGTGTCCTGGGAAGAGGAGAACACATTTCCTTAGTGGTCAGTGGGCAGGTTTCTTTGAAACCAGGAAAACCTAGGATCTGCTTCAGAGGAGGTGAGCATCCTCTGACCACCCCCAATCACAGCATTTCCAGCAATGTCTGTGCCAGGGGAGAAGAAGAGGCCTCTTGCTGCAAGGTGTGCCACAGCCTTGTGCCATGGAAAACAACCATTCTGCGTGTTGGGGACTGTGGCTGGCTGAGGAACATCACACCAGTCCAGCTTCCAGCTCTGAGATCTTGAAACAGGCAAGCATCAGGGCTATGTGTATTTGTCTCCTGCTTTTAAACCTACTGGGGGCTTTACCCTCTCCAGCTCTCTCCACAACCCCTAGAACTGTCTTGTCCTTTAAAAAGCAAGCAGGCCTCCAAGAGCTACCTAACATCACAGGCAATTGCAGGAGCCTGGCCATGGGTGCTTTAGCAAGTCGTGGAGGGGTAATGCAGGAGACCCCCCAATATATCTGTCTTTTACATGCCTTGTAGGTGAAGCGGAGGTGCTGAAACCAGCAGAAGCAGAAATACCAGCAGCTTTGAATACTCCTCTGGAATATGACCACCAGGATAATGAATATCACGCACACATTCTATTTTAATTATCTCTTTGATTCTGCTTTTTTTTTTTTTTTTTTTTTAATGTTTTGACTCCTGCCTGACAAACTCTGATAAGTACTGCAGAGTGCTTTTGACCAGCTCTTTCTCCTGAGTAATAAAGCCCATGCTTTCCTGGGCACTCCACTTTCTATGCTTCTTTCAGGTAGCAGTGAGGGGGAATGTGGTCACTTGTGCAAAGGCAGCCCTTTGGGAGTTGCCTGCTGCCTGTGGCTCATGACCCCCGTGCCCTTAGCATACAGACCAGCATCCATCTGTGTTTCTGAAAGGTGTTTCTGACTTGCAGAAATGCAGATAGCATTGTGAAGCTGAAACCCACTGTGATTTTTAGCTGTCTGCAGCTGCCCAGCTTGGGCTTCTCCCTGCACCCAATAAACCCTATATCCCCTTGTGTTATTATCCTCAGTCTGAAGGCCTTTATCATGGTCTGTTTTTCTCCCTGGTAAACAGCTTGCTTTTCTAAAGCCTGGAAAGCATTTTCAGTTCCTGGGCAACCTTACTCCAACCTGGCTGAGTCACTGTGTTAGACAAACAAAAGATGGTTGGAAACAGCTGAGGGCCACAGGCTGGAACTTGGCTGAACCATACACTTTAGTCAGGGAGATGCCATTTGGGGCAAAGACAGGAGGCATCCTGCACAGCTGCTGTGTCCTTGGCTCCTCAGCCACCCACCCAGGATTTCTCCTGAAGCCAGGAAGGAATGGGGCATCCTCTCTCTCTTCCCACATTTTGGGTCCTGCAGTCTCCTTGTAGTCTTCTCTGCTGTGTGTGGTAGGAGGGGTGGCTTTCTTACATCCCTGACACAGAGGGTCCTTCTCCTCTTGGGGTGGAGGTCTTCTGTTGCCATTGCCTAACTCACCAAGGGCTTGTCTCCCAGACCACAGGGCTGGCCAGGCCCTAAGTCACTTTGGTTGGGATTTATGGATTTTTTTTGTGACTCTGGAGATATCATTGCCACTGTCCCAGAGCCCTGCAGGCTCTGTGTCTCATGTAGATCTGGCATCTCACTGGTGACATCAGTAACATCACCTCTTCAGTGACAGGATGGACACCACCACCCCTGTTTCAATCCCAGGGATATCATGTGAGGAGCAAGTGCTCACAAGCACTTAGCACAGCCTCCCCAACCCAAAATCCTGGAATGACCTCTGCAGTTACACTGCCAGAAGTTCTAAAGCACCTGGTACGTATCAAAGCAGAAAGCATCCAGCAGCCCCTAACCAAGCAAATGCAGCCCATTCCCCACAGGCAGCTCCTCTAGGGACAGGTGTCCCTACATAGGTGTCCTGGCACTGTTTTGCTCTCCACAGTCATCCCAGTTAAAGCAAGATTGTGCTCTCTTGAATGATTGATACCAGTGGGAGCAGAGCAAGATCTCTCACCTTCTGACATGAACTATCCAAACTTCATTCATAACCACAAATACTCAAGGCATAACCAGAGGGCCTCCTGGAAGCCCTGCTGCATAGAGGGACTTGTAGCCAGGGAGGATACTGACCCCAGACCAAGGCACTGGGCAAAGGCAGCTGAGGCTGCTCTGGCCTGATGGAGAGCCAGAGGCAGGAGGCCATGTTACAGCTGAGCATCATCACAAAAGCTGTGCTGGGGTCCTCCTATAAGCGTGGTGTCCACACCATATTGCAAGGAAGCTACACTGTAAGGTCTGCCAGGCAGGCCAGGAGACCTTTTTGCCTGTCAGAGTTCCACACATGCTGTGGCAGAAGCCAGCAAGAGCTGGTGGCTCTTTCCAGCTCTGCAACCTTCTGCAGTGCTCACAGGGAGGAGGAAATCAGCTGCACTGTCTCCCTCCATGTCATCAGACATTTAGGCTTGCCTGGTTTCCAGAGCTTTTTAGATTTGGGGGAGAAGAAACTCCTAGGAGGATTTAGACTCATCTTACAGTTCCCATCAGCCAAGGAGGGCATAGAACAACCACATCCCTCCTTTTCCAATATTGAAGTGGAGCTGTAGGAGACAATGAAGGCCTGACAGTATGAGGTCTCTGGGAGCACAGGGCAACCCTTTTGCCAAAACACAAGTGGGCAGTAGTGCTGTTCCTGTGCTGGCATGGGAACCAGAGAAGCGCCTCTGTCCATCTCTGTGGAGATGCTTTTGGTGGCCACAAGGTCCTGAAGACACTCTGAGTACCGCATGTTCTGCCTTGGAGCTACTCTCACTCTAACTGGCTCCTCTGGCAGGCAGTAAGAAAGGCATGCCTGCAAGCAACAAACATTATCACAAAATAACCAAGGGAAAGATAAAGCCCTTCTTATCAGCACTTTCACTGGCAACATACTGCTTCTTTCTCTCACGAGAGGACAGATAACAGAGCTCTTGCTCACACAGATGGGGTTCAGGTGCAAAGCTGGATACGTGGGCATCACTGAGGTAGGTCCTGCTGTTTCAGCACAGCTGGGACAGGCTGGTACAGGCATCTGTGTCTAGGGGATAGAGGCTGCTGTTTTGCGGATGCAATACATTACCTTCTCCTTCTCCTTCCCTCCCTCCCTCCCTTCCTTTCTTCCTGAGCCCCAGAGAGATGCATTTACCCAGGGCTATTAATGGAGACTCCAAAAAGGAAATTTTCACCCTCTGGGATGACAAGTAGGGTCTGGGTCTGATATGAAGAGGAAGGCTGGGGAAGGTCAAGAGACCTTTAAATGACTGGAGGCTTGTTGACAATGAAGAGTGGGTGATGGTTGCAGAGAGACGGCTTCTAAGCTACAGTACCAGCAGAGCAAGCTGGGCCAGTGCCTGACACAATGCTCTCCTCCTTGCTGTGCTGTACCAGCGAGAGGGCTGCGTGAGGCTCTCCCAGGACACTCTGACCTGCTGCCTGAGCCATGCACACCAAGGCAGGCATGCTGTGATATGCAGTGGATATGACCACCATGACTGCCTCCTTACTCATGAGGTTCAACTTGGTGTTTGCTCATGTCATCTGGGATGGACTTTTCATGCTGCTGTGAGCTCATGTCAGGGCCATAGGTCTTGTCCCCATGTCCTGCAGAGCATGGGCAGCCATCCTGAGGGCTGACAGCCATGACAGGACAGCTAAGGAGGTGGAAGATGACATCATATCCAGGAGGATCAGACTCTCCTCAATCCACTGCCAAGAACCTTGCAATATCCTTCCAGGAAACATGCTTCCAGCTCTATGGGAGAAGAAAGGTTGTTTGGTTTGTGCACCTTGGCTTCCTAATTCTCAAATTGCTCTTGTGAAACAGGGTTCCCCACATTTGCAGAAAGTCAGGGGTGATTTGTGGCAGGCTGTTGCTCATGGGTGATGTTTTGTGTTGGGAAGGTTTTCTGG
>VYZX01001798.1:179716-193220 GCA_013401335.1 Brachypteracias leptosomus | reverse complement strand
CATCCATCCTCCCACCCACCCACCCGCGGCCCCGCACCCGGCCCCGGCCCCGGCCTCCCCGCCGGTGGCCCCCCGCACGGCCCGGCAGTGCTCTCTAGCGGCGGCGGCACCGCGGCCCCGCCTCCCCGGGGAATGCCGGCACCGGGGACGGGACCGTGGGGTCTCCATCCCCTGGCAGGGCTTGGAGGGTGGTCGCAGAGCTGTGCCCATCTGCTCCAGGCAGCGAGAGAGCGGCGGAGGCTGCTGCAGGAGATGCGGTGTCTCTGCGGAGCTGCGCGGTGGGTCACGGAACGGGTGGGGTTCGAAGAGACTTGTAGAGATCACCAATCCAACCCCCCTGCAGGGAGCAGGGACATCTTCAGCAGGTTGCTCAGAGCCCCGTCCAACCTCACCTGGAATGTTTCCAAGGATGGGACATCAACCACCTCTCTGGGCAACCTGGGCCAGTGTTTCACCATTCTCAGTGTAAAAAATATCTTCCTTATACCCAGTCTAAATCTCCCTCTTTTGGTTTAAAACCATTACCCTTTGTCCTGTCACAATAGACCTTACTAGAAAATCTGTCCCCATCTTTCTTATAAACCCCCTTTAAATATTAGAAGGCTGCAATAAGGTCTTCCCAGAGTCTTCTCTTCTCCAGGCTGAACAACCCCAGCTCTCTCAGCCTGTCCTCACAGCAGAGGTATTCCAGCCTTCTCATCATTTTTGCGGCCTTCCTCTGGACCTGCTNACAGGCTGGTACAGGCATCTGTGTCTAGGGGATAGAGGCTGCTGTTTTGCGGATGCAATACATTACCTTCTCCTTCTCCTTCCCTCCCTCCCTCCCTTCCTTTCTTCCTGAGCCCCAGAGAGATGCATTTACCCAGGGCTATTAATGGAGACTCCAAAAAGGAAATTTTCACCCTCTGGGATGACAAGTAGGGTCTGGGTCTGATATGAAGAGGAAGGCTGGGGAAGGTCAAGAGACCTTTAAATGACTGGAGGCTTGTTGACAATGAAGAGTGGGTGATGGTTGCAGAGAGACGGCTTCTAAGCTACAGTACCAGCAGAGCAAGCTGGGCCAGTGCCTGACACAATGCTCTCCTCCTTGCTGTGCTGTACCAGCGAGAGGGCTGCGTGAGGCTCTCCCAGGACACTCTGACCTGCTGCCTGAGCCATGCACACCAAGGCAGGCATGCTGTGATATGCAGTGGATATGACCACCATGACTGCCTCCTTACTCATGAGGTTCAACTTGGTGTTTGCTCATGTCATCTGGGATGGACTTTTCATGCTGCTGTGAGCTCATGTCAGGGCCATAGGTCTTGTCCCCATGTCCTGCAGAGCATGGGCAGCCATCCTGAGGGCTGACAGCCATGACAGGACAGCTAAGGAGGTGGAAGATGACATCATATCCAGGAGGATCAGACTCTCCTCAATCCACTGCCAAGAACCTTGCAATATCCTTCCAGGAAACATGCTTCCAGCTCTATGGGAGAAGAAAGGTTGTTTGGTTTGTGCACCTTGGCTTCCTAATTCTCAAATTGCTCTTGTGAAACAGGGTTCCCCACATTTGCAGAAAGTCAGGGGTGATTTGTGGCAGGCTGTTGCTCATGGGTGATGTTTTGTGTTGGGAAGGTTTTCTGGTCCCTAGCAAAAGTGAAGTCTGAGCAGAAAGAAATGGGCCAGAGGCCACCAGAGGTCAATGACAAGCTATTCCACCCTGCAAGAGTCTGGTCTCACAAATATTGACTTTAAGCAGCAAATCCTGGTGACAGCAAATACCCACTCCCTCCTTGGTCACCACTTCCTGCTCAGAGTGTGTTAGCTCTGATTCTTCCTGTTCTGTGTTCACCGTTTAAGTAAATACCTCTCTAATACTGCTACGGACCACAGCTGTGTGCCCAGCTGGGCTCAGCAGTGCCCCACTGATCAACCTAGCTCTCCTGCTTCACCAGGAATTCATGTAACTGTAGAAAAAGTTCAGTGGGAAGAGATCTCTGGAGATCTTTAATACAGCCCTTGCTCAAAGTATGGCTAACTCTGGACAGACTGCTTAGGGCTTCTTCCAACCAAGTGTTGACAATCTCCAAGATTGGAGATCCCCTCACCTCTCCGTTCCCCATCCCAGGGCTTCCCCACTCACAAGGGAAGATGGTTTTTCCTTATGTCCAACCCGACTTTCCTTCGTCACAGCTTTTGCTCCTTGCCTCTTGCCCCATCACAGTACACTTTAGAGAAGATTCCTGCTCCATCTTCTCTGTAATCCTCTTTAGGACTGCAAGTTAGACTCCACACTCACCTTCTCTTCTATAGGTGAACAAACTTGATTCCTTCAGCCTGTCCCATACTACAGCTCCTTGTCTCAATGGCCTTGGCTGGGCTCCAGTACTACAATGCCTTTCTTGTACTGGATTACCCTAACAGGATCCAGTGTCCTGGGTTTGGGGTCATCCACATTAAGCAGAGGGAATGGCCACTTGCCTGAGACCACTGGCTGAAACTCAATCCATCTGGACGCACTTGGGGCTTTGAGCATGACTCTGCCTTTGTCTCCTGCAGACTGTTTGCGGTTTTCACCAATGAAACATGGAAAATGCAGAGCAAAGAAACCAAGACATGGCTTGTGTGGTAGATAGTGTGGTCCGAGCTCTGTAGCCTTAGTAATTATTCTCTTTTCAGCCCTCTTCTGGACACCCTACCTTCTGATTAATTTGCAAAAGCACTGAATGTGGCTGGAGCGCAGAACTACAGGCCCCTGGAAATTACAGCTAGTTTGTCGAAACGTTTAATTGCAGATGGGAGGTGCTATGTTTCTACAGCTAAGCGTTGCATTCCGCGAAAGAATTACCCACCAGTTTTCAGGCACCCAAAGCATCAGCTTCGCATTTCCAGCTGGAATCTCCATCAGCGTTGAATCGGCGCCCGGGACACCCGGGTAAAACCAACCCCGCGGTGAATGCAGCCGCGGGTCCTGCCAGGGCTTCGAAGCGCCGGGGAATCGCGGTGGCCGGTCTCCCTCCCACCCATCCATNGGTCACGGAACGGGTGGGGTTCGAAGAGACTTGTAGAGATCACCAATCCAACCCCCCTGCAGGGAGCAGGGACATCTTCAGCAGGTTGCTCAGAGCCCCGTCCAACCTCACCTGGAATGTTTCCAAGGATGGGACATCAACCACCTCTCTGGGCAACCTGGGCCAGTGTTTCACCATTCTCAGTGTAAAAAATATCTTCCTTATACCCAGTCTAAATCTCCCTCTTTTGGTTTAAAACCATTACCCTTTGTCCTGTCACAATAGACCTTACTAGAAAATCTGTCCCCATCTTTCTTATAAACCCCCTTTAAATATTAGAAGGCTGCAATAAGGTCTTCCCAGAGTCTTCTCTTCTCCAGGCTGAACAACCCCAGCTCTCTCAGCCTGTCCTCACAGCAGAGGTATTCCAGCCTTCTCATCATTTTTGCGGCCTTCCTCTGGACCTGCTCCATCAGATCCATGTCTTTCCAGTGCTGAGGACTCCAAAGCTGGACACAGTACCCCATGTGAGGCCACATCAGAGCAGAACAGAGGGGCAGAATCACCACCCTCGACCTGGTGGCCACACTTCTTTTGATGCAGCCCAGGATGCAATTGGCCTTCTGGGCTGCGAGTGCCCTTTACTGGCTCATGCCCATCCAGCTTTTCATCCACCAGTACCCCAAGTCTTTTCTGCAGGGCTGCTCTCTGTCACATAATCCCACAGCCTGTCTTAATATTGATGGTTGCTCCAACCCATGTGCAGGACCTTGCCCCTGGCCTTGGTGAACCTCACAAGGGCCCACTTCTTGAGCTTGTCCAGATCCCTCAGGATGGCATCCCAGCCCTCAGGCATGTGAATTGCATCACTCAGCTCAGTGTCATCTGCAAACTTGACGAGANGGCTGCTCTCTGTCACATAATCCCACAGCCTGTCTTAATATTGATGGTTGCTCCAACCCATGTGCAGGACCTTGCACTTGGCCTTGGTGAACCTCACAAGGGCCCACTTCTTGAGCTTGTCCAGATCCCTCAGGATGGCATCCCAGCCCTCAGGCATGTCAATTGCATCACTCAGCTCAGTGTCATCTGCAAACTTGACGAGAGTGCACTCAGTCCCACTGTCTATATCACTGATATTAAACAGCACTGGTCCCAGTACAGACCCCTGAAGGACACCACTTGTCACTGATCTCCATTTGGACATCAAGCTGTTGACCACTCCCGTCTGGATGCAACCACCACACCAATTCCTTATCCACTGAACAGTCTACCCATTAAATCCATTTCTCTCCAATTCAGAGGGAAGGAGGTTGTGGGGGGCTGTATCAAAGGCCTTGCAGAAGTCCAGATGGATGACATCTGTAGCTCTTCCCTTGTCCCCTGATGTAGACAATCCACCATAGAAGGCTACTAGGTTGGTCAGGCAGGACTTGCCCTTGATGAAGTGACATAGGTGGAAATGATTGCAGCAAGGTTGGTATTTGTCCTCATGGCTGTTAAAGGGTCCTGTGCATGGTTTAGCTCATATCTCAGTTTGTCAACAGCAGAGATTAACTGGGCTGTTAAAGATGAGGAGGGCACCTCATTTTTATGAATGTTTTGATCTGTTAAAGATGCAAAGTTGAGAATTTTGCTAATAATGGAAAAATATGAAAGAGGTGGCCCAAGAAATAAAACTGTTCTTTGCAACCTGACTTTAAAAAAAAATGAATGTTCCCTGCACAAATAATAATAATAACCCACCAATATTAACAATAAATCTCCAGGCACAGTCTTTCACACCATGGCAGAGTGGGACCAATCACTGGCATCTGCTCTCTCCTAGAGAATGGAGCCATGGCGTGAGGTCAGCCTTCATACAAAGCCATATGTGAGGACATTTGGAGTATACGGGATTTTCATGGGACCACCCACTCCACTTTCCTTTCGCCCAGCCAAACTCCATCCATTACAGCCCCCAGAGCTCCTTGAGGTGCTGTGTACATTGCAAAGGGCCAGGGCTTGGAGCTTTTTCTGTTGCATTTTTCTTGGGCTTAAAATAATTATCTCAGCCAATCTGAAGTGCATTTGCTAAAAAGCACTTTTGCTCAAGTATGCAGCTGAGACTCTCCTGCACTATTGACTGTGCTCAAGCAAGTAATTTGCATTAGCTGGAGTTCATTTAGTGAAAGAAAAGGCTGTTCCCACCATTCTGTGATTAGATCTCAGTAACCACAAGCTCAGGCAGGAAATTTTGTATTCTGGTCAGCAGAAAATCCACAGTGAGAGCTGAGGGGCTGAAATTTCCACTGCCCCTTTGTGCTTCCCCAGCCTCCAGCCCCGCTCCCACCTCCATCCCACAGCAGGGACTCCGGGTTGGTGCCAGTGGACACAACCCTGGCATGTCACAGTAGACAGGACCTGGTTCTAAGTGCAGCTTGCAAATGTGTTATTCAGGGGTCATGGCTTTGTGTTGACCTCACAGCACTGAGGACTGGGACTTGGCGGGTCTTATCTTGCCCTGAGCTGATTTTAGCTTTCTTGGCTGTGACAGCAACCAGTGGTCAGATAACTAACACCTACATTTGTTTTCATTTATACCAATAATAATTTATTCTGTGTGGCTTGAACCGTCTGTGACTCCAAGGCAACACCATGTGTCCCAGCCTACTGCAGTGGTCCATTATTCATTTCTCAGGAATGCAAACCTATGTTATTCAAATAAAGGTACTTTTACAGAAAACAATGAGCACAGAAAAAAACCCCAAACCAACACCAATTTGGGAACCACTGAAAACCAAAATATATGCAGAAATAAACACAAGTGAACCCCAAGACTGAGAAGGAAGAAATCATCACCATCAACACCATGTGTCTGCTGATGAAGACTGTGAACATCATGATCTGTCTATGGAAGACATCAGGATGCTGGTAACTTGTAAGACACACACACACCCCTGCAACTGTCAACCTGAGGACACAGGAAGGGTGAACATAACTTCAAGAAGCAGGGGTAGATACCAAGAATTTGTGTGTATAGCAACTTCAGCTGCATTACTGAGGGTTTTCCTGTAGTAATTTGGACTATGAGACTAATAATTGAAAATACTATATCATTAAAACTCCTGCATGTAATAATGGTAAACCCTTGGCTTCACTTAGAGTGTTCTGTTTGCTGAGCATAAAAGGATTTTGAGTGTTACACAGGAAGGGACAGAGACAGGAGTTAGGAAAAGAAAAAATTCACACTGGGACATCTATGGCTACATCCAACTGGCTGCTGCTTAAACAACTGGACCATGCTCCATCCCACTACAGCATTCATGCAAGGGGCACATTTGTGGTGTCAAAAGTTCTTTTCCAGAGTCCAGCATTGGGCTGTCACACAACCCAGTTTTTGAATGCTCACAGATAAATAATGTCCCATTTTGCCATGGCTCTGGGGATCCCTCATACGCTCAGGTGAGATGGCCAGATCTCGATCTGCACAGCAAGATCTTCACTGCCTCCTGCTATCACAGTAGGTATCTCCATGGCTGCTACTTTTTGACTAGCCTATCCCAGACTCAGTATGATGGGTTGGGGTGGCCAGAGAGCCACTGTTTAATTGGCCAGCACTCCAATGAGCACTAACCTGATGACAGACTATGTGCTACAACATGTGGCTATAGAAGTGATATGAAGCCTATGGCACAATTTTGTTAACCTCAGAAGGTGACAGCCTGGACTCATGAGCATCTTTTCCAAGTGGAAGAGGTCAACATAAAGTGCTGATAGTCTCCTTGCAAGAGCCAGACATAGGTGTGATTGATTCAGAGGGCTTCATGCTCCAAGCAAGCTGCATCTCAGCCATCACAGCTCCAATGCTGGCTCAGGACTGTCTCTGAACAACAAGCTCAGAGGCTGCTTGTTTTCTCCTTTGCCAATTAAGATCTCTTTGGGTAATTCATATCCAGGCAACAGCTTTGCAAATTCCTAACTGGCTAGCAAATCTGAACTTCCTGGAACCAGAGAGAGAGGGGATAGCAGTGGGCTCTGAGCTGCTCTGAGCCAGCCCCCAGGTACCATTTCTGCTTACTCCATGGCCACTTTCAGCCAGACATCTGGCCCTGAACATAAATGACTCTGGAGACTTAAAATCAGCACAAGGGACTGGGCTACAGCCTCCTTTTCCTCTTGGCCCAAGCTGCTAGCCAGGGTACCTCCTGCTCACTAGGTGATCAGTCTCTATGCCTGTGGGAGGGACCACCAGCACCCCGTGTTTGAACACTGACTGAGGTGGTGAGAGCTCAGTCTGGCAGCCCTGAGCTGGGGGATCCCCAATGAGACCCCTCTTCCCTCCCTCTCAGTCTGCCCACACAAGAAGGGGTTGGGGTGACTGCCCCAGATCCAGAAAAGTAGCTCCCAGAATAAGCCCAGCTCCCAGTTACAGCTGATGCCACCATCTCCCACCTTGACTCTTGGTCTTGCATAGGGAGAAGACATAAATTTGAACAGGAGTAGTGAGGCCATAAATCAGCTCTGCTGTGTAGATGGTGCCTCCTGTGAATCAGGGCTCCAGGCCATGTTGCAAGACAAGCGTGTGGAGCTATTTGCGCTGACAGCAGCCACTGAACCTCCATACACCAGACTTTGTACAGTGAGTTCCTCAGAGAGCATCAGCCTTGTTGTGCTCACATTAGTTCACATCCAGGTGCTGCATGAGTGGGACACCCTCTCTGACCCCTAATGCTGGCATTGCAGTTCTAGGTCACGGATGCAGCTAAAGCCCATCTCCATCTGCACAGACTGATCTCTAACTACAACTCACAAAGCTTTGGACTCCCAAGATACTCCCTCCTGGCCAAATGGCAGCTGCCTCCCCCGCCTGCTCTTTCTCATAAATTTGATGCACTTCTTGGCCACTTTCAAAGGCAGATTAATCATACCTGGGAGTCTCAGAGCTATTGAAGATCTTCCTATGTGCTCTTTGATAACTTAGCAGATTAAACTACCTGTTCCCATCTCATTCATAGCCCTCCAGACGGCTTGGGCTGTTGACAGGGCACCAGCTGCAGAGCTTGCTTTCCCTCAAAACCCCTGGGGAAGCTGATCACCACCCTCTTAGCAGAAGGGGAACATTCGCCATTATCTTAGCCGTGTGCAAGCCAGATCATCACCCTGAGGTGTGGACTTGCCCCTGAAGGCCAGCTACACCCCCCATTAGCTACAGTTGTTGCTTGATGAATTGTTCCCACAAACGTTGCTGTTGCACAAGGTGAACACGGTGTCAGCCCACAGCTGTAGGAACTCCATCTCTGCGTCCAGAGAAACTCACTGGCCTGGGGTGCAGGAGGCATTTCTGGTGCTGCTGTCACAGGACAGGTAACACAATGTTGTCTCCAGAAATAAAAGCTTCTCCATCTGTCCTGGTTTCACACTGCAGCAATCCCTTGCCCATCTCTCAGTTTGTGTTCCTATCACAAGTAGTACCTTTGGCTTTCCTACTTGCCCCTTTTTAGCAGAGGCAACTGGACCAGATGGAGCTTCATGCATTGATGCCTGGAGCACACTTATGGCCTGATAGGAGACCTTGAAAGCAGACTGGTGACTTAGGGGATGTTGTAAAATTTTGGTAAGTCACCTCTGGCCTGGCCTTGCTGCCCCCTCCCTCCCTCTGATGTCTTCAGCAATTCCAGCAATCAAAAAAAAGCCAAGGTAAGACAGACACAATGAAATGCAAGGAGCATCATGTGGTGGGTATCTTGCTCTGTATCATTGCTCTCCTGGTCTTCAGAGTGCAGGGAAGGCTTGAAAAACTCTAGAGAAACACTTCATTACAAACAACAGGACAAAGATTTATTTCCATTACAAGTGAAGTAGAAGAGTAAATACAAAAAATTTCAAATACATAATAAAATGTTCTCCTAGGCTGTAACAATCCACCTCTTGAAGCTGGTGCAGGGCCTGACCACACCAGAACTTGGGCAGAACAGGAACTGAGAGGCTCCATCCTTTGAGGAATGAGCATTTTCAAGGCCCTTCTCTCTTCTCATCAGTGTTTACACTTAGTGTTTCCTACAGGGTTATGACCCAAACCTATTGGACTCTTCTCCCAGAAATCAAAAGACTAGTTTGAAACTTAGACTAACTTTGCTAAAAGGGAGGTCCTCAGATATTTACAGTAAAGCTTCTAGAAATCGAAATTTTCCTTGTTTTGGATGGTGCCTGAGAATTACAAGCAAAGTGCCAGCCAAAAATGATTTGAGCTCCAAATGCTTAACATATCCCCAACGGCACGAACATACATTGAAATCCAACTGTCCAACATATCCCCATGCCATATCCCCATATCCTCACAGACAGACCCAACCCCTCTGCTCCTCAAGGGTGCAACAATCATTTCTTCCTCCGTCAGTTGTCATGCTATTGCATGAGACGCACAGCCACATGCACAAGCACAGGGTCAGCACATCTGACCTGGACAGACCTGCAGTGTTCAGCACACCCTTTGCATCTGAGCCTGCACAACTCAGAGAAGTCTGCAATAGCCACAAACCCATGGCAGTGCTGGTGGGAAAGGCTCTCTGGACATCTCCAGGCCTGCCACAAGCAGGAGGTTGGAGTCTTGCCAGCACTAGCACAGGGCAGGTGTAGCTTTGTCTATTTTCACCTCAAAACCCCAAAGGACAGAGACCCCACACAGATCCTTGAAGGGTCCGTGTAGTTCTTCACTGAGCACAAAGCTCCCACCCAGGGTTTCCAGCTGCTGATGGCTGAAGTTTGAGCAGTTTGTGGTCATGTGTCTGAGGTCTTTGATGCAACAGGCTCATCACTGCACCTGCTGCAGGAAAGTATACTTTCTAGGTATGTCTGGTTTCCCGAGCTTGTAGGTATACAAGATCTGGAGAGAAATAAGAACAAACAATACACAACTGAAACTACCTAATTTGTGCCTTCTGAGTCATCAAAATCTATCATTCATGTCCTCCAGACACTGAGTTTTGCTCCCTGAACTTGATATAGATGCTATCTGAGGTCAGGAGCAGCTTACACAAGGCCTGTATCACCACTGGTGATCTTTCTTTAGATTGAACCTTAGATTAGCAGCAGGGCTGGTGCAGAGAATAAAACCAGGTTGAAGTACTGGGGAACAAGGGCTCAGGAAAATTATCTGGTCCTCATAGATAACTGATCCTGCAGGTACGAAAGCATTAAGAGGCAGGACAACTCCTCTGCCAGCTGCCCCCAAACCAGAAAGAGGTCAGTGTGACTTGCTAGCAAAGGCTGGCAGTCCAGTCCTTGCAGGTGATGAAAGGAGAGAGCCAGTAAGGCAGCTGTCAAAAAACTGAGAGCTGACACAGCCAGGTATATGGTTTCTCCTCTAGCTGGTGAAGGGAGAAGCTGGGAGACGACCTACTGTGGCTGCTGAGATCTGCCCCACGCTGAGGCAGACAACCTGCAGAGGCAAGACTCTGCTCTCTCCAGGATGGAAGCAGCTTCTGGATGTGCCAGGACCAGGGAGGACATCAAGAGAGACAATGCAGCTCTTCAGGAGAGGAAGCAAAGAAAGGAAGAATCTGATTCACTTCCCCAAAGATTTGAATGATGGCTGCCTATGCCCCCCACTGACAGCAGTGCAACCTCCCGAACTCCATGCACGGGCATCAGTACCACGAAAAGGACCAGATGGACAAGGGGCAGCAGTACCAGGCCAACCTCAGCCTCCCATCCCATGAGGTGGCTCACCCACCACATGCCAACCTGATCACTCTGAGAGAGGGATGGGTGCCTTGAATCCAACACTCATCTTCTGTCTCAAGAGCCCCATGGAAGGCAGACATACAACTTCTGTTCACCTACTGCAGAAGGCTTTATCCTTCTCCACCCTGAACCGTGCTGTAAGGACACTCATCCACCTTCTTGCTCCACTCCATTTCCTCCCTCTCATGTCCCACTTGGACACCTGGACCTCAGCATCCAGAGAAGGCAAGGAATCTGCCTCTACACAAATATCCTGCTGAGGACCTCATCTGAAAAGGCCTCCATGGAGCAGAAGGTACAGGTGTCTTCATGGGATCAGAGCTTTTTGCAGCAGTGCATAGCCACAGGACAAGAGACAGCACACATGAAATAAGACTAGAGAGGTGCTGAATGGATACAGGGAGAAATTTGTCCCCTGTGAGGACAGTCAAGTTGCCCAAAGAGACTGTGCTGTCTCCATCCATGGAGGTTGTCAGGACTCAACTAAATAGGCCTCAGCAACCTGGTCTGACTCACAGCTGATCCTGCCTTGAGCACAAGGTTGGAACAGAAGCTTCCCAAGGTCTTTTCCAACCCGAGTTATACTATGATCCATACCCTTTTTTGAAGAGAGAGACCCTGGTGTATGTGCACCTTCCCTGCTCTTCCAAAGTTCCAGCTGAGGTTCTCACTGCACTTTCTACCTGCCTCTCCCCATTCAAGACCCAATCACACTGCAGCACTCCTCACCAACCTCATCCTGGCCCTGGTCACACAGGCTCCCACCTCCACAGCAAAAAGGAGCTGGAAAAGGAGATCTGGACAGTATCAGAGATATGTCTGCTCCCTCTCTGTCCACACCCCCAGGCAGAGCCATGGGCATCCACCACCTCTCCAGGTCCCTTTCAGGGGTGGTGGGATCTGTTGGGAGGGATTTGCTCGAGTTTTCCCATGGATCTATTCTCAAGTCTTTGTCTCTTAAAGCTGTTTCTATCAGTTGTCCCCTCTCCCATGTTTTCCTCTAGCCTTTTTCCCATCCTAGGAAAGCCTAAAACTGGAGCAATGGAAGATGAAAAGGCACCACGTCCTGCCTCTCTCACTTGTTTCAGTAAGGAAAGTTTTCCCTCAAAGATGCTGATTTTTCTAGGCTATGGAGAGCTGGACTGACCTTAGGATCAAAGTAATTTAGGATGTAAGGACTTCCATAGACCTTTGGGCAAGGTCTCCACTCAAAGCAGTCCAAATTCAATTTTGAATCCAACTCTAAAGGCAGATCAGGTCACTCAGGCTCTGTCCAATCAAACTGGGAAGACCTCCAAGGGCAGAGATCCCACAGCTTTGCTGGGTTCCTCCTCCAGGGGCTGACCATGCTCATGGTAATAGTTTTTATACTTCAAATCCCACCAGTCTCCCACCTCTGCAGCACAGAGCATGGCCCTTGGAGGGATTTAAGTGCTTGGCTGCAGCCTCAGCATCCAAACCATTCCCAGCCCTGGACATGTTGCTGTGTTGCTGGTGCGAAGTCTGGCACTATCATGATAGCAACACCAGGGACACACCAACACATTAGTGCCACACGTCCTGCTTTTACAGTTTCGTCTGCACAAGGCCGGGAACCCTTCCTTCTGCCTCCCTTCTCCTCCGCCCCAGCAGATGTTCTATTCTGTAAGTAGAAACATCAGTGTGAAGAGACTTTTAAAAGTAAGATCTTCCCAGACAGACCGGGGGTCCCAGTTGGGTGTGCTGGGAGGGTGGGAACCTGGCAGGAAGCTTTGAGCACCTGCCCCAGGAAAGGCGGTAGAAGAGGAAAGGGCTGATTGCCCCATCCAGGCACTTGTGAGCCCTTAGGGATTCTCTGTCAAAAGCGGATGGGGCTGGGCAGGTTCCCCACGGCTGGCGGTGGAGCCCCCCTCGCCAGGAGGCCCGGGCAGGTGGTAGGATGCAGAGATGAAGACCAAGGTCTTATAGCATCTTCCCGGGTGGCCTCGGGTCCAGCAGCTCCACGTGAGCCCTGCAGCCCACACCACTCCCAGGCTCCGGTCTGCGCCGTCGGACCGCCCGGACTGTCCCGGGATGGGTCAGAGCGCCGGGACGAATCTGTCGGGTCCGCCAGGGTAGACGCCGTGCCGCGGCCCGGTCTCGACGGGGCCCAGCTGCCCTCCGGTGCCGTAGGCGTGGGGCAGCGGCGGGTAGGGAGCGGGGGAGCGGCGGCCGTAGAGCCCGGCGGGAGCGGGCGGCGAGGCGGGCAGCACGATGCGTCCCGACGGCGTGTACAGCTGCCCGGATCCGCCCGGCGCGTAGGGCCCGGGAGCGGTGGGCAGCGGGGCATAGGCGTGGGGCAGGGCGGCGGCAGCGCAGCCCTGAGCGGGGAAGGCGGCGGCGGCGAAGGCGCAAGAGGCGGCGGCGGGTGCCGGGGGCAGTTCAGCGGCAGGCGGCGGGGCGGGTAGCGGGAAGAGGCGGCAGGGCGCGGCGGGACGCTCAGCGAGGAAGGCCGGGTAGGTGGAGAGGTCGCTGCGCTTGAAGCGCTTTCTGCGGCGGAGGAAGGAGCCGCTCTCGAACATGTCGCGGGCGTGGGGGTCCAGCGTCCAGTAGTTGCCCTTGCCGGGGCGGCCGGGCTCCCGCGGCACCTTGACGAAGCAGTCGTTGAGGGTGAGGTTGTGGCGGATGCTGTTCTGCCACTTGCGGGGGCTGTCGCGGTAGAAGGGGAAGCGCTCGGTGATGAAGCGGTAGATGCCGCCCAGAGTCAGCCGCCGCTCGGGCGCCTGTCCGATGGCCATAGCGATGAGGGCGATGTAGCTGTAGGGAGG
>VYZX01001798.1:114198-179613 GCA_013401335.1 Brachypteracias leptosomus | reverse complement strand
GTCTCCAGCGCCGTCGGGGCGCCGCGATGCCTCCTCTGTCGGGAGCGCAGAGCTCCGGGGTGCCGGCGGGCACCGAGCGGAGCGGGGGCATCTCCGGGGGCCCAGTGCTGGTATCTCGGCTTAAGCATTTCCAGTGCTTCCCCCTGTGCGGCTCGGCGGGCGAGGTGAGGGGCAGCCGCTGTCGGAGGGGATGGAGTCATTCAACCTGACAGGATGCTGCCGGTCGGAGGGAATGCTGCCGGTCCGAAGCACCGGGCAGTGTCGCCCGTGGAGCCCCATGCTCCTTTGCGGTAGTTACGAATTAAACGTACAAAAAAATCCCCGGTGACAGATCTACGTGGAAAGGGATAGTAACTGTGGGTTTAGGCAGTGCAATTTGTATGTAGAGCTGCTACGTAAAACAGTCAGACTGGGGACCTCACCTGTGGTTCCCACCAGCAATTCATCACTGAGCTGGGCTCCCACGCCACTGTTTTACCCCTGATCTGACCTGCTTGTCCCTTGATCCTTGTGCCACAAGACCTCCAGGTACATGATCCTTCCAACCCAAAGGATGCCAGGCTGTCCACAGGCTGTTGCTGGGACAAGCTTACCTGCCAGCTCCCTCCTGCTGGGAGGGTCAGACCTCAGGACTGTGGTTCAGAACAAGTGCCACAAATGTGCCCAGCTGGTGAGGAACACTTGCCCAGGACTCGTAGGCCTGCAGCACCCTCCTGCAGGGCTGGGGGAAACACAACCTCCTCTCCTGCTGGCCTAGTGATCCTCAGGAGCCAGGGGATAAAGAGGGTGGCAGGAGGTCCTAGAGGTGGGATGGAAAGGGTCGGTGTGTGCAGGTGTGCACAGGGATGTGTGTGCATGGGAGGGTGGGCACACACAGGTACGTGGGTGTGCAAGGGCACTGGTGTGGGGTTGAGGATGTGCAGGAGAGTTCATGGGTGTAAGTTGACACATGAGTACAAGCACGTGTCAGTATGCAGAGGTGTGTCGCTGGACCCAAGGCACACGTGTCCACAGGTAAGCAGGAATGGATGTGGGCAGATATGTGTGCAGAGGAATGGGTATGCAGAGAGGTGGATGTGTCTAGGTGTTCAGGTGCTGTGCATGGCTGTACAACTGATCCTGCCCATGTCCTGGTGCCTCCTGCCAGTTCTCCCAAAACTCAGGTCACAAGTGCACTGCTGAGAGTATCTCTGTGAGAAAAGCTTTCCCAAACCCTCTTGGTTGTTGCACAAATGGTGTTTAATGGAGCAAGGGGAGGTAGGCAATGTTTCATTATGGTGAAACAGGGCTCCTTTGGAGGTTTCCAACGAAGTTGTTTTTCTGCTTGGAGAAAAATTGGTGTATGTGAGGATATATTTGCATGCAGCAAGCAAATCCCAGCCTTGGTTTCTGGCTAAATAAGGCAAACTCAGAGTCTTTAGCCACCTGCTTATTTGTGCAGCTTTCCAGCGATCTGGGAGGTAGCAGAATAAACTATGAAGCTAGCAATATAAACCCTGAAGTGGCACTCTCTGGGGACCCATGTGTGCGGTCCCAGTAGCTGGATGCAGACGTGTGGCAGTATTTCAAATACAAGCTGCAGAGTTAGTGCCGAAAGAAAACCCAGCCTTCCATACTGACACCCATGTTCTTGAAGTACACAAACCACTCGGGTAGTATTACCCTGGAGGAGCCAAGAAACCAGCTCCTTCAGTAAGAAAGGAGAGCAGCGAAGCTGCCTCGCCTGCAATGCTCTGCCCTCTGGCTCAGGGGAAGCTGTAGCTGGGGATGGATTTTCCTATCAGATTTTCCGAAAGGCAGCACGGTGGTTGAGTCACCTCTGGGGCTGTGTCTGTCTGCGCCATGCCAATTCCGTGCCTCCAGAGGGCAAAGTCAGATCGTGCTTCACTTTGCACTTGCAGAGGATGGGGAAGGAAGGAGCTGTGCGCTGGGATAGGATGGTGCCTGAACAGCTGCCTTTGCCCTCCCTGCTGGTGAGGAAAATCCTTTTCCAAGAAAGCACTTTCTTTGGCAGAGCCCAGCATGCAAGCAGAGTGAAAATGGATACTGAAGCAGCATATTCTGGCTCTTGTCCCTTCTCCTTTCCTCATCGTGCAGGTTAAACTGCAATGCCAGTATTTGTGAGTGAAGGGGGAGCTGTATAATGTGTTGGCCTGCAGACTACCCTGATCTGACATTATCATCAGCCTATTTAAAAACATTTTCAGCTCTCCACTCTGGGAACAGGAGTAGGTCCCATTTTAAGCATTGATGTCTCTTTTCAGTACCAGTTCCTGTGGGGATAGAACTATGGGAAACATGAAACTCACGCTCACCCAGGTAGATCTTAGATTGCAGACCTCCTCCATCTATAAATCACAGTGGTGCCTGTTGCTGGAGCAGAAGAGTTCATGCTTTTCATGTTAGTGAACAGTTTGTTTGCTCTTTTGATTCAGCTGCACTGGAGTAGAGACAAAGGTAAGTAAAATGGAAAATGCCCTGCATTGATTAAACATTTGGAGTTCATAATACAATTTAAAATGTATGCTATCTACAGGAATATCAGCCATATAAAAGGTATAGCTTGGACTTTCTTTTGGTCTCTCTTGGAATAAACCTCAGAGTCAGCATTTTTTCTGTCTAAATTTCCCATCTCAGACCCTTCCTACACTGAGATCTGCAGCCTTCAACTGAGCAAAGTGCTCATCGACTTTGAGACCAGACACTGCAGAGTGTACCCGACACAAGGGCGTCGTGCCTTGGCTTCTCAAGACTGGAGGTGATTAGTACTAGTAGATGCCAGAGAATTACCCCAGCCAAAGTCCCATCTGCTTGGATCTCCAAAAGCAATTTCCACCCATGGAAAAAATCCATTCCTTTAGGCTTCATTCCCCACTCAGTTACTCCCATATTACAAACCACATCTTTGAGGTCCCTCAAGAGTAAATACTGGGAAGCCTTGCTCTCCATTAGCACTGTGACCTATGTGACTTCTCCCATTTTAATCAAACCAGAGGGAAGCAGACATTAAATATATGGACAGCCCCTTCAGATGTAGCACACTTATGGTTTTGGTTCCACCATCAGAATTCCTCTCCTCTTTGAAGGGAGTAAATGTTTTGTTTTGCCTCTGTGTTCCAGGAACAGCAGAGCTTGCTCCAAGTCAAGGGTTCAGCAGAGACAAAATCCTGGATCAGATTGACTGAAGGCAAATGAAGTGAGAGCATATACCCCATGGCACAGCCTGCACTCCAGCTGAGCTGTCTCTGTGATAGTATGGCAAATTTTGCATTTTTTTACTGGCTCTGTGTTTGGTCCAAGGACTTTGCTGCTGGAAGTGTGGAGAGAGTCATGGCCAGACACTTCATGACACTTTGTGACAAAGGAACTCTACCTGTAGCTTATGATTAAGATCTGAGAGAGGACTAAAAGCCTGAATCTCTTGGAACAAGACAGGTGATGGGGACATCTTTCATTGGCTTTCAGAGCATGTGTCCACAAAGAAGTGTCCAAAGTCACTGAACCTAAGACATCCTGCACCTGGCTGGAGTTAGTGCGAGACAAAAGCAGAGAGGTGATGGCATGGATTCTGGAAACACTTTATACCCAGAGTATGGAGTGTGGACCAAGGTGAAACCTCTGTGGGGTAACTGATGTGCAGCTGCCACAGGGATTTTAGTCACATGGCAGAAGAGGGGCTGGAAAGTAGCAGACTAATGGGATGTATCCATTGCATACTTGCATCAGTTGTTCACATGCCTTGTCTTGTGGGAGCGAGGTTTCACTCTGCATCAATGACCTGGTTATTTATCATCTGTCCTGGTTTTCCAAATTAGTGCTTCTTCTCATGCCCTGGTTGAGTTTTCCATGGGAACTTGGGGATGAAGGGGAGAAAGAATTGGTTGTGGAGAGCATCACATGGGTGTAACCAGGTTCATGAGGGAGGCTTGAGTTATCTGCTGTGCTCATTATTCTGTAGAAAAAAAAAAAAACTACCCATGGTGCTTCTAAAACAGGTCATGTCTCAGGGTTGTGGGAGTGAAAATTTGACTCGGGTGAGAGGCATGGGGAGCCTTAGTCTCCATCCATCATGGTTCTACCTGGGCTGGTCTGGGACTCCCTGCCCTACTGGAGGGAATTTGGTGTGAGTGCAGTGGCAGAGGGATTAGCACAGCATGGGAGATGTGTGGGGTTGGTGCTGTAAGGAGATGGTAGTGCTGAGCTAGCGGGAGTGGCTGACACGAGAAGAGGCAGAACCTCAGCCTAGAGGGATCACCAGAATGGGAGCACTGGACTCTGAAGGTGCTCACAAAGCCCAGAAAAGGAGATGTGCTGGTGGTGGGCAATGGTGTACATGGGGCTGAACATGGGCCAGGAGTGACTCTTGCTGTGAATACGCTCCATACTGGGTTTCATGAGAAGGAGCATGGCTCGTCCTGGAGGCCTAGGTCTGTGCCAGCACTGCCTAAGCAGCAGGTTAAGCACACAGCCTCACTGTGCAAACTGGCAACAGAGACTTGTTTAGCTGTGACAGAGAGCCACAAACCAAAGCAGTATAAAACACTACGTGTGACACAGGCAGCAAGAAGCAGACACCTTCTTGGTGGAAGCAGAGCGGATCCAGCCTGAGCTGGGTGGGCCATGACACATTCAATTGTCCCCCTGCTGAAGCAGCTTTTAGAGCTGGTTTGCAAGAGAACAAGCTGCCCATTCTCGCCTGTGCCAAAAGGCAAGAAATCACTGGGAGTTGAGCAAGTCTGTCAGATGCTGTAAAGAGGAGGAGCTGACTTTTTCTGGGAACATGCAAAGCAGAGTCAAGCTGTCTTCTGTAAGCTGAAAATCACTTGCTATGGATGGGGGTTTTTTTTGCAGGTGCTGAGAGGTTTGCATAGCTGTTGCTCCCCTGAAGCCTGTGCATTTCAGCACCTCATGAAAATCTTCCGGATGGGTACCTTTGAATAGCCATCGGGCTCTGTTGGCATGGAAATAAGTTCTTTCTCTTTTGCCTATCAAATGCACTATATGGCCAGTCATTCAACAGTTTTGAGAGGTTTAATCCCCTCTAAGGGTGGCCTAGGTCTTTGGTGTTCACACTCCTGGTAGTGAGGTTCACCTTTCCTCTCCAAGTCTTTCCTGCCACTCGCAGCCTCCCATGGCCACTGCAGGAAGCTGTGTGTGTGGCACGGTGTCAGATTTGGGTATAGTTTCCTCTATTTGTGTCCCCATGTGATAGCAGCAGTAATGCTGTTGCAGAAGACAGGGGGTAGGGGAACCAGACAGAAGAATTTCTTCTACATACAGGGCCACTAACTTTGGTAGAACAGGTGAAGGCCAAGCACATAGGACATAAGTGGTGCCTCCTGTCTTGTGGGATGAACATCTCCTACTTTGTGTCTCCCAGGTGCCCTGCTGGGACCTGTCTGTTCTGCTGTCTCACAACTCGCATCACTACTATATGACAGGAGCCCCTGCAAGGAGCCCTTGGGGCCAGAAAGACCCCGAGGCTTGTGGAAGGGAAGGGTGGCTTGTCAACTGAAGACAAATTTTGCTTGCAGGAGCATTAGTTCATCCCACTTTGCAGCTGGTGGTGAAACCTGTTGCTTGATAGAAAATGACAGGATGCAGCGGTTTAAAGAAAATTGTTTATTGCTTGCTTTGGAAGCTAGGAATTTTATTTAAGAATAATTATTTAAGTTAATTAATCACCGTATTACGAACAAAATATCTTTGCAAATATCCTGCTTTCCTTGAATAAGTTATTTGGAAAGAAATATTTTATTTCTTTTTCCTTTGTTGCAGACAGAACCATGTTGCCCTGGACATCAGCTTTTTCCCACTTCAGTGTGGGATGGAGAGGTCGTCTTGGCCAAACTGTAGTGTTAGGAGATAATTTCTGAACACAAGCTGGGAGAATTTCTTGGTGGTGTTCTTTGTTGGTAGTGTTCTTCATGTTGCTCCACCTAAATATGGATATTTAAAAGTTTGTAGCAAATTGCAGTGGAGTTGCCCTGTAATGTAGTAACCAGTATCCTGTCTGTTCTGCATTGTAGTCCTTGCAGAGGACTTTCCCCATAGTCACAGAGAGTAGCTCAGCCAAGGAGAGGGGCAAAGGAAAGAAAAGGTGTTGAGAGCATGTAGATGGGAGCAGTGGAGGAGCTGAGAACACGTGGAGCAGGGTAAGGAGAAGGAAGAGAAGGAGAAGCACCATGGATGTGGAGAGGAAGGATTGGGGCTGGAGTTAGAAGAAAAGAGCCTTTACTAGAAGACTGGTTGGGAGGTTTGTTACGTGGAGAAGATCTTGAAGGGATGGACAAAACCAGCTGTTCCCACCAAAGTGTCTTCTCCTCCAGGTTTTGGCCTGGAATCAAAGACTTTCACTCTCAGCATCACTTTGGTGCAAGCAAATAAACATGAAAAGTATCACAGGTCTCTAGGACTGGTCTACACAGAGCAACAAAAAATTCCGATGCTGTGAGCTGCTCTGTTGGGTCATTTTCATTCTTATTTTTTTCTTAAAACCAAGGAAAATCACCGAGTAAAATGTATTACTGAGCATTATTAAATGAAACAGATGTTTCCCTTCCTTCCCTGGAAACTGCAGCTTTCGATGCCCTTTGGACAAGGCTACTCTATTAACAGAATGTTTCAGTAGATCGGTCCAGGCACCCAGCATTTTGTGTGTTAGGTTTCTGATGCTACAAGGTTTTGTGGGGAGGATCCTCAGCAATGAGGCAGATCTGGGAGGCCGGGATAGCTTCACATGGGGGGTTGCAAGGAGGGGCACAGGCACAGCCATAGTGTGGGGCTGGAGGTGAAAGCCACAGCTTGAAAGTAGCTCCTAGCTGAGGAGCCTCACTGGGCTCTTTCCTAGCCTTGGGCACAGCCAGCTGGATGCCTGGGATGGGGAATGTGCATCGAGCCCTGACCAAGGCAAGGAAAATTGTGCTTAAAATGGTGTGTGTGTGCATGTGCATGTGCCTGTGCAGTGCATGAAGCACCACTGAATGGAACGTAGCACTTGGCTGTAGGGTGAGTTCTGGGTATCGCTGCCAGAGCTTAATTCAGCTGTTGGGTAGACACTGATGAGGGGGTGTTAAAACCCAGCACTACCAACTGCTGTCATTCCACGCATGAGGGATGTAAATAGCCTTTATTTAGAAAATAAAATGTGAGCTGGGGGTAGTTTGAGCTTATTGGCAATGGCAGACAAAATCTGAATACTTTTACAAAGAGCTCCTGTTTTTTTTCCCCTCAGCCTTTTTGTTCTCATCGCCACTCTCTGACCCTTTAGCAATCACCATGGTAATTACCAAGCAATGCCCTATTTACAAGTACCTACAGAAATGCACTGGAGTTTTGCTTGAGCCTGTAGCAAAATGTCTAGCCCCAGATGGGGAAACAGATTATTTCTCAAATTCAGAACTTTTCTTTAACAAGACTGCAAAGCCTGTGAATAGCTGGAGTCCTGCTGAAGTTAAAACAGACCTGGGGGGGTTTACACTAGATAAGCATCTGCCCAGCGTTTACCTAAGGCCATACATGTTTCCAAAACCGTGTAGGTCATGGTACTCTGGATAGAAAGAAGTGTTTTTAAGTTTTCATGCTGTTATTAAAAATATACACTGTACTGCATGTATTTCCAGGGACAGCAAAAAGTTTCAGAAATCTCCCTTCATTTTGGACAGCCTGGTCTTAATTGTTCTGTGACCAGCCCGTGTTTTCATGTGTGAAATATGTGCCAAAAAACAGATTTCCCAAAGGGATGGTGGGATCTCTGTCCTTTGGGCTTTTTTAGTTTGGCTGCTTGTGGCCCTGAGGAGGCTGATCTAACCTGGGGTATAGCCCTATTTTGACCTTGTTGTTTCTGTAGTTCTTGCTGTTAATGCAGGAGAAACATGATTTTCAGGCGTTTCTGTCAAGTCAGCTCAAGTCCTGTCAATAATATAGGAAAATGACCCATGAACACAAGCAAAATGACTTCTCACAATGCCAGGTGCTCGGATCTTGTTTCAGCCAGCTGGCTCTGATAGTTTTGCTTATGCAGCTTGGATCTTCATATGCAAATCACAGATTTGCCACCAGTCTGGGCCATTATCAGAAAACAGATTTTCCAGAAGTTATTTAAACACTCACCTCCAGGATCATGTGTTGGACAGGAAAAGAGAAGGAGAGTGTCATCTTTTCGAGGCCTTCAAGTTTCTCTTCTCTTTATTCTGCTGCAAGACAATGCAATTTTGCTATGTGAGAGTGTCTTTATTGCTTTAAAAAATAAAGAACAAGGGAAAGGTAGGAAATTATATAAGAAAATACAAACTTTTTTCCCTGTAGCAGTGTTTATTTAGACGTAACTGTAAGAAAAGGTCTGTAGGGCAGGGACAGGCTAAGATCTGCTTCTATCAAGTAAGTCCCAGAGCAGAAGACTCTGGCCTGAGCCATGTGCTAAAAACAAGAGGCGCAGGACTGACCTCAGCTGTCAGCAGAGAGAGAGGGCTTCCAGAAGGTACCTTCACCCCAAAGGCGGGAGCACCAGAGAGGGCTTCAACCCAACCTCTTGATGCTCAGACACCAGCCAGGGTGGTGCACCACACCAGCAGCACATGATGCCCCTGATCCTTCTTGAGGGTCCCTGCAGGTGACCCTCGTGACCCCCTCTTTGTGGTGAGGAGCAAGCCAACACCCCTACATGGACCACAGCAGCCAGGTGGGGTGTCTCACAGGTGGGAGACATCTCCTTTGCTGGGGCTGCTGTCAGTGATGCTGTGCTGCCCAGAGAGCTCGGTTACCCTGGTAAGGCATGGTGGTCCTTGCTGGTTCACTGTAAATAGCCGAGCACTGGATGTAATTTCTTTCAGTCACTTGTTACACAGCTTTATTGAATGGGGAGTGTCAATTTTTTCTCCTCAGAACTAGTCTGGGCAACACCAACAGAGGAGTTGAAAAATAAGAGCTAATCCTGCAGGAATGACTCATTCTGGCATAGGATTTGCAGAGCGGGATGAGAAGTTCAGGTAAAACAAAGTGAAATGGAGGCCGTAGTAAAAGTCTGTGGTTTGGAGCATGACAGGTTAACTGCTATGGAGTCAAAGTTGGAAACCCCCTCCCAACAAATTGCTGCACTCCAAACCTTGGCAATGTCTGCAGCAAGTCAATATTCGAGCACACTTGTTCCAGAGACAGAGGCTCTTTCCCATGGGAGCTGTAGATTGGATTACTAATTACCATGGGACTGGAAAACAATTATTATTATTACTATTTTTAATTAAACACAAATAAAGCAATGTTTGTCCCTTTAAAGTTTGACTTTGAAATATTTTCTGCATTTTTTAGCAGGGGTTACATTGGCCAAGTCCAAACAGAGCAGGACTGGAGTTTTGACAAAGGTTTAAGGCTATTTGCAGCCAGATTTCTCTAGCAAGGACAACATGGTAGTTGGGGTGAAAGCACAAGCTCAGCCTAAATATCTGGGCTGGGGAAAGAGAGGTTGGATTTCTTGAAGCTGCAGTAGACTTATAAGTTTCTATGTTTTTCATTTGCATCCTTTGGCAAATCTTTCAACTACTTTAGCTTGCTTTCTCCACCTGAAATCTTTGCAGACACATCCAACTAGTTGCAGAGTAGCTCGAGAGCCTTCTCCAGTGGGAGGATTGGAGAAGGTAATTTTTCCATTATTATTGAAAACATTGCACCTTGTAAGATAGAGATGTTGGTGTGGTAACAGCATAAAGCAGAAGTATCATGGAGTCACAGAGAAGAGGACTCTTTTCCATCCCAGTCTTTCCCACACCTGTTTATTAATAGAAATGTGGCACTTGCAGGAAAGTTGTGCTCAGATGAGGTGAGCACTTAAAAAAGATCATACACTATGAGGCATAAAACACTAAGAAGTTTTAAAGGAAGTTATTTCCGAAATGGTCAGACCATTAACAGAAGTACTGCAACCTTTTGTTAGCTGTAGGCCCTGTTCTGCCAGCCAGGAGGGTAGAAAAACAGTTGGCCCTAATGGATGAGCTGAGACATGGAAGGTCTCTTGCTGCTTACACATGGCAGGTGGTGAAATGCTGGAGTCCCTGCAGCAGGGCTTTGGCAGAGACAGTTGGTGTCTTGCCACTCTTTAGACATCACTGTGGGCAGATTTGAGCTGCAAAAGGGTCTCTGGCAGCAGCAAATGGGACAAGGCTTTCTGAAGCTGTATGTAAGACTACTGAGGACTTGGTGGGGACGTCCTCAGAGGTTCCCCCTTCTTCCTCAGACCTTCTCATGGGGCTCAGGCCAGGGAGGCTGGTGTGGGCTGCCAGAGCAGGGCTGCCATGCATGCCGATGTATTCCCCTGTGGATTAGCCCTGTAAGGAGTGTGGTGCCAGAGAAATGTCCTCCCAGCACAGCCTGAAAACCATGGTCTGCTGCAGTCTGAAAACCTGAGTGGCTCATGGCAGCTCTGGCAGCATGATGACCCCTTGGTCCTGGGTAGGGGTTCTGTCATGGGAGATGCTCTCTGGGTGTTCATACTCTGGGAGACCTAGACTAGAGCAGTGGCCTTGTGTGGCTGGGCTGAAAGGGAGCATCTCCCAAAAGCAAGGGACCCCAGGTGAGGGCACTAATGTCTCCTGGTACATTCTGCCAATGTCTGCAGCACCAAGGATCACCACCGCTACAGAGTGAGCTGGATGGTCAGTTATGGGGAAATGGCTTTTCCTTTCAACACCCTGAGGCTTGATGTTCCTCTCCTCTCCCTCTTACCTCCAGCTGCTTGGCACAGCTCTCAGTGTAGACACTGACCTGGGTCCATAGCCACCAGCGCCCATCAAGAGGTGGCATCAAGAGGTGCATGCACGTTCCTACAACAACGCTTGGGCAAAGAGGGTTGTTGCTGTGGCAGGAAAGTAATGTTAGCTCATGCTGCTGTTTTAAGTCCAGCTATCAAGTCCAAGATAAAACTCAATCAACATCTGCTGCTCATCCCAACTCCTTCCATCACAGAGTGATGTCCTCTCCCCACAGTGCTTGCTTGGGGTACTGACCACAGATGGCTTTCTGGTCCCAAATCTTCATCTAGCCGTGGGCACTGTGCACTCTACATGGCAGTTGGATGGTGTTGCCCCACCCCTCTGCCACATGACGGGTGTTTCAGCACCTTGTGAGGCTCCAGGGCTGTGGCTGGGTGTGGAGGGAAGCATATCTCGCGGGGCTGCTGGGCACAAAGCTGATTCCCGATGAGCTCATGGTGGGGTCAGCGCCAGAATGAGGACAAACAGAGCGTGAAGAGGGTTTGCACCCACATGCTGGCCCAATGCAACCCTTATTTGGTAACTGAGATTTAGCTCCTGATCAAATTCCTGCTGGATTATTGCTCAACCTTCTTTCAGGGGCAACAGCCATGTGTGATAGGTGAAGGCATTTGGCCTGGTCTAGATATCAGGCAATATCTTCTTAGGCAGTAGCTGCTTTGTGGTTTGCTCCTGCTCTCTGTCTGGAGGGGCTGCCAGACCTTGCTGCAATGACCAGGGTTTCTCTGCCCTTATGGGCAGTTCAGCAGGCGCATCCCTGACAGCACCCAGCTTTGTGTGGGGCTAACCCAGCAGATAGCTTGTGCTGCTGCATGAAGCAGAGCTGTAGGAGCTAGTCCAGCATTAAATCTGCTGGGAGCCTGAGGCTTGGAGCTGACTTGTCCTCCTGCTTGATGGAGCAAGACCTGTCTTAGCTGGCCAGCACCTGTATGGGCAGCTGAACACCAAGGCAGAGTCCCAGCTAATAGTCTGGAGACCCTCTGAGATGAAGCAGCCTGGCTCATGAGCCATGAGACCATCTCCAGCTCTTTGTTCAGTACAACCTGGGGACAGGTGAGCCTTCAGAGCTGTTCAGAAGGAGGTGGGAAAGGAAGAGAGGAAGAGAGGGAGGAAGAGAGGAAGGAAGGAAGGAAGGAAGGAAGAGAGGAAGAGAGGANGAGGAGAGGGAAAAAGGGGGAAAGGGGGAGGAGGGGGTAGGAGGCACTGCAGAAAAGCTGTAGCAGACCCACGGAATGCATTTTTCATTGTGGGCTGATAGGAGGAACAGAGTGTGGTCTTTCTCCCTTCCTGTAACACAGTTGGAGTACCCACCATCACAGGTGGCCCTGGGACTTGCTGGTGACAGGAGTGTCCTGACTGAACTGCTTCCTGAAGTCCCTGGCCTCCGAGCCTGCCAAGCACTGCCAAAGAGAAATGGAGGCTGACTCATACTGATGAGCAGAACAAAGCCTGGTAGGTCTAGGGCATGGCCACAAAGAGGCTGAAGCAAGGGACAAGGATGGTCACCAGGGGTGTGAACTGACCTCAGCCAGATCTTCCAGGGGCAGAGTGTTGCTCTTTTGCTCTGCCCTTGTTCCTTCACCATTAGGAAATGGTTCTGCATCAAAAGCATGGTGTCATCTTCCCTTCTTCACCTTACTTTCCCTCTCTTGAGAACCAACAGAAGAGCAATGTCTATGGGATTGGGATGGATGGTTCCCTGCATCTTATGCCCTGGGGAGTCTGAAACCTGTACATTTTCATCCCAGACCCTCAGCCAATTCCTGGCATTGTCCTGGGCACATATTCCCTCTGCTCAGCTCCTGCTTCCTCTCTGTGAACCATAGATCATGGTATTCCATGTCCTTCCTCAGCAAAGTCTGGCACCTTTGACAGCTACTAGGTAGGAAACATCTAAATCCAGACCTCAGCACTGACTCATTACCACTCAGGCCTTTAAAATGCTCCCACACAGAGGACTTTTCTCCCAGAACCTTTCCCAGCCTTCTAGGCACTGAGCATAGATGGCACAGCGCCGGTGCAAGACAATGTGCCTTTCCTAAATGATGCCTGAGGTTCTTCTCCATTTTTTTGGTTTTCATCATATTCCATTTCTTTGATATTTTTGTTTGTTTTGGAAGCCTACAGGGCTTTCAGGATGGGTCACTTAGGGAGAGAGGCAGCAGAAAGACAAAATTTATTTCTGGTTTTGTTCTGAGTCAGAGTAGGAGGTTTGGGGCAGAGGACTTGGGATCTAAGTCTGCTGCCCAGACACCTCTCTTGGCCCAGTAATGGGTGCACCTGATGCTCATAGGTATGTCACTTCTCCTGGGCTGTATCTATACTGCTGGGCAGCTCTTGGGCAGATGGAGAGCAAGTTACAGCTGCTTGCAGAACTGGAGCTGAGCTGGGAAAGACCTTCTGCTCCCAGTGCTTGGAACAAGTTCATTGGGAGTGCCAGGTTCCATCAGCCCCCAGCTCTCCTGCCCTGAGCCTGCAGGCATAAGGATGAGAAGAGAGGCTGCCAGGGCTTCTGGCCCTGTGGATGGATTGTGGATAAGATGGCTGGCATGTCCTGTGGCCCCTGGGCTCTGAGTGGACCAGGGCACAGGAGGGTGACCAGATTAGCAGCAGCACCAGCAAATACACATCTGCATGTGCAAGGATTAGCCCAGCAACACATTTGGCTCTTGGCATTGAGCAGGTGTGAGGGAGAGCAGCTAGCACTGCTCTGTGTACTCACTGACCATGGTGGTATCAGCAACAGGTGTGAGGTCCCTTAAGGGGCTGGAGGGGTACAGGAGTAGCTCTCCTGGATCAGTCAGCAACATGTTCCTGACCAGTGCAAGAGAAGCAAGACCCAGGCCATCCCACCACAGGCTGTGCTACATGCTGCTCAGGGGCTGGAGGAGCTCCAGTTGCCAGCTGAAATAGCACCGAGCTCTGAGAGTGTCACCTGGCAGACACTGTTGCCCCTGCCAGAAGGGGTCCATTGTGCCTGCCCTGCTCCAAGGACTTCTGGAGTGCTGTTACATGAAACAGCCAATGCATAAAATACGTAAACACTCCTCTGAGCAGGAGCACAGGTGATGCTGACCCTTGGACCCTCTTTCTGGCCCATTGATCTTTAAATAGCTTAGCCTCAGCAGAAAGGGCGCAGGCACCTCCTCCCCTTGCCCTCCCATTGACAGGGCAGTGTGTAGGCTGGCGGGGTGGGAGTTGCTCTGTAGAGGGAGGAGATGTGACCCCTCAGGGTCTCTCTCGGGCAGGAGAGGGGTCGGTATGGGGAGCCCAGCTTGCTGGGTTTGGGAAGAGGAGTGCTCTGCATCTAGGAGGCAGAGCAAAAATGCCCTCAGGGGAGGGGGCCATGGTGTCCCTGTGGCAGGATGCCTGTCTCCAGTGCAAATTTGCTCCCAGCACTCTTCACTCCCAGCAGAGACCAGGTCCATGCACATCTGCTCACACCAAGAAGGGCCAAAGGTACAGCGTGCACCTCAAGCACAATGTGACCTAGCAGCTGCAGGAAAAAAGACCTGGTTTTGGGGCTGATCTGGACTCTGGCAGGAGAATGTGTTCACAGATCAGTGCCTGACTGTACACGCTGCGTTCATGCTCCATTACCAGCAGGCTGCTGAGTAACTTCTGGGTAACAAGAAACTATATTCCCCAAATGCAGCCCTGCAGTGATTCATCAGAAGAACCCTTATCTTCATCTTTCAAAAGCTTTAGTCATTTTAACGAAGAAACAACTTCCTGCTGGCTGGATGGGCGGTTACCCAGCACAAACTGCAGATATTCAAAGAGAAGAGCCTGTGATTCGTTAGTTGGCTACGGGCTATTCTTCAGCCTGAGAGCCAGGATAATCCTAGGTGGGAACATCCATAAAAGGGTCAGCTATTAGAGGCATTTAAGTGCCTTTACACTGGTATCTAGAGACCTGCTGGGAAGCTGAACCCTATGGAAGACCCCCAGTGACCTTTTTCACAAGTCTTGGGGGTAGGTTTCTAAATCACTGAGGCACGTCTGAAGGCTTGGCTCTCTGTTTTCTCCATCAGTGGGCTTTCAAACAATTGCATCCTTGTCACACATTTGTCAAAGAGAAAGGGGGAGATGAAGAAAGAAATTTCAATAGTCTCAGGGTTTTTCTTACAGCTGTGTTAATGCTGAATAGCACGCGGAGGTAGAAGGGATATCCTGAACAATGTCTGGTCTCCAGGCTGAATCCGTTTCCCATGACAGTGCCTTTCTGAAGCAGGAATGCCAGCATGAAGCAAAACTTGTTAAAGTAGTAAAAGAAGAGGTCTCTATTGTGTCCTCCGTGACAGAATAATCCTCCCTCAAGAACAGACTGCTGTCATTTTCCCTCCCATCTGTGAATTTTGGCTTCAGTCAATTTTGTGTTTTTCAAAAAGTATAAAATTAAAGTCCTAACCCTTAAAAGCAACCCAGCCAACCTTGCAGGATCTTCCTGCAAACATGTCCAGAGCTGCAGATGTAGTTCTCCTATACAGGCTCTAAAATGCCTGACTGCATCAAGCTGAAATAGGCTTCCTGTTAGGAATTATACTTGGCAAAAAGAAAAACATTTTCCACATCTCTTTCTGTTCCACTAGCTAAACATTTTCTTTTTTCAATGCTTTATTCACAGGTTATCAGTATCCCCCTGATTTCTCTTTAAAGCTTTCCTCTCTGAAGCACCTGTGAAAACCTGCAGATAATTTAGATTTATCAGGTGAGCAATGCTCTCTTGCTGCTGCCTCCCTTTCTCCAGCTCCTTGTGCCCTTTGCTTGCTCCACCTTTCTCCTCTGTGTTTGTACCCTGGTCAGAGGTGCCTGAGCTCACAGCCTAGCCCTGTAAGTGTTGTATTAATAATTAATCACAAGCGTTATCAGTATTGTCAACTTCCCTATACAGGAGCTGAACACTCCAAATAAAAGAGAAACAAGGCCTTAGCAGGGAAACAGGGCTGTTCTTGTCCCCTGTTTTCAATTAAAAAGCTACTGGCTGTCATGTCCTTTCAACTTATCTTGGTTCTGTAGGCATGTAAGTCCAGCAACACTCACTGGAAACAGGGTGTGACCAGAAGCAGCCCTGGGAGGGCTCACAGTGAGTGCAGCACTTGAATCTCAGTGTGGAAACCATTCAGGGCCTCTCCTTCCCACCGATAAGCAGATCATGAATGCAGTTTTGGAAGCCTCTCCAAGCTCTGAGGAGCCATAGAGCCATTAGCTGCAGGCTCTTCACAGGCACCAGCAGCAGAACCAGGTCAGCCAGAGCACTGGACGGCACCAAGCAAACCAGAGTCCCAAATGAAGTGATGTCCAAGCATCCCATGCTGCCACAGCTGGACAGGCAATCTTGGGGCCAAGGCACAGTGTGGTTCAGATACGAGGCTTTTGCTGCCACAGCTGAAGGGTACCAAACAGACTCTGAAAGAGCAAGGTGCTGTCCAACCAGTTCAAACTTTGAGGTTAGCAGAAGATTAGACCAGAGACCTCTGGTTGTTACTTCCCATGTAAATCTGTGATTTGGAGACAAAAAATCTTAACAGGACCAGCAAATGTTTGTGTGAATGCTCTGTGTATTTCTGTTCTTTTGACTCAAAATATGGTATTTTCTTGGTGGCACATGATCCTTTCCTACTGGTGAAAACAGGCATGGCAGATTTTCTTTTGTATTTCTTCAATTCTCTCTTTCTCTACAGTGCCAGGTTCACCCCTGCCATGGCTCCTGTCCTTAGTAGGTTGGTCTGTCCTCCAGGCTTAGAGCTATTGTTTCCCCCTCCTGCTGCAACCACCATCAGCCATGTGCCAGCCATGCTGTGTCTGCCTGAAGAAAGCCAATTGCAGGTAGAAGATGCTCTCTGAGCCCAATCACCAGGATCCATATGGGCTCTGGGCAAAACCCATTTGTTGTGTTTTGACTGGAATAAATATGAAATATTTGCTGTCTGTGCTGGTGATCAGCTATCTCTCAAGAATGCAAACACTTAATGTTATAAAAGCAGACCAGTAAGACAGAAATTACTGTTTATAATATGACTGTGATTCTTCCATCAAAGAAAACCAGTTTATTTTTTCTGGGGATGGAGAAAATCCTAGTGATTGGTCTGGTGCCGCTCTTGAATGGTCTTTTCTGGAGCAGAGCATCTCTTCATAAGGGAGGCCCAGCTGGTGGGATCCATGCTCTCCACTCAACAGACTGCATAAATGACCCTAAAGATGGGGATTTTTGACTTCACACACCCAGAGTGAGCCCAAGCCCTGGACAACAGCCACGCAGAGATGATGTTGTCAGAGACAGTCCTGGATCTGGCCAGGCTCATGTGCCTCTCTGTCCAGGGACCGCATGTCAGGTGGGGCCTCATGTTCCTGTTTTGTGAGATCAGGTGGGGGAACTGGTGAAGCAGCCTGGCAAATTCAGAGGGAAGCTACTGTGTCAAACACTAATTCCAGTGCTGGTGGGACCTTTACTTTGCTGGTAAATGCTATCCAGATTTGGCTCTGGCACTGGAGGCTTAAGTGACTTGTTACAGCCTTTGAACACAAGCAAAAGAATTCCTCTTAACTTTCAAAACTATTCATGTCCAAATCTGATGACAGCTCTGCACTGTTTACTTAAGGATTTCTTGCATTTTTGAGACAGAAGTCTGTCAGTGAGGAATCAGCCCATGGATGACTTGGTTACTAGTTCATCAGTGATTTAATTACACTGGCTTGAGATTCAGGTTGCCTCTTCTTGAAAGACTTGCTCTAGCTGAAGCAGATGGGTTTCGTAAGGGTCGTACTGTACTGCAGAAGCCTGTCCACACAGTTTCACACACAGTGATGCTCCTACAGAAACCTCTTGGCTGCACACAGGAGCAGCATGATGGCAGACAAGCAGGGTCAGCACCACAGCTGGAGTTTCCAGATGCACACTTTGTCCAGTAAAGCTGTGCTTTGGTGGCAAGCTAAGTTATTTCTAGAATCTGATCCAAACTGACAAATAGCTTTAAATGAAAAGAGGGGAGTAAAAGTTCCTGAAAGCGGAAACAACGCGTTTTGACACTTTCCAAATGAACTCCTTTGCTTTCTTGTTTCATGAGGAATTTTCAGTGTGAAACTCACCTTGAACTAGTTTTTTTAAATGAGTGAAAATCCTGTAAAAGGAAGAAAGAAGGACACTTCCCTCTGGTCCAGGTGAAGTGGAATAAATGCTCTGGCTTGCCTGCTGCCACGCATGGTCAGAAACTTGCCCTCCTGGTTAGAAACTTGCCCTCCCTGGGTGCTGGCATGCTGTGAACAAGTCTCCTCTTCATGGGGAGGACTGAGCTCAGGAGAAGCAGGGTGATGGCCACACCACCTCTCAGGCAAGGTCTTGTAGAAATCATTCTTTGAAAACCCTTTATTGCTGATTTCTTTAGAGTATGGAAGGATGCAGCTTCTGATCACAATCCCATAACTGTTGTAATGTTACAAGTGGGCTGGTCTATCCGTACTAAAGAGCCAAACCATGACCCCATCTCAATTAGAGCTGCACAGAGAGGACCCCCTGCTCCCATGGCTACCTGTGACACATTAACTCTCCCAGCCATTGTTCCCCTGTGGGCTGCTCAGATAGTTTCACCAAGTCCTTCTCGGGAATTTCAGTGAGTCACCACTGTCTGAAAACTGTTGACAGTCATGCATTCTCCATGTGCAGAAGGTGTAGCACAACACCTTGTGTTGCATAGGTACCACTCCACTTATGCCTCTATCAGCTGTAAACTTCACCAGAAACAGCATCTTCTCCTAGACCTTTGGCTACTTTACTTTGGAGTGATGTGCCAAGAACAGATGCCTGCTGGGTCTGTGTCAGGAATAGTCAGAAATAGGACTTTCCACAGAGAGTTATTTTTTATAAGTTGCTTGCTTTTTAATCCATGTGACAAGTACATCACAGATCTTCAAGGGATACTAATTAGGCACCTCAAATGAGATTAAGTGGAAGATGCTGGCAAGCCATTTGACTGCTATAATTACCATCCTCCTGTTTACGCTGTGCCTTTAGCTGGATTTTGGGCAGGACTGGTGAGAATCCAGGATCACTCAGGGGTGTACACTAGTCTGAGTCACATTTCCCTGGTTTCCTGCGTGGCTGCTGCAGATGGAAGCCAGGCAGAAACAGGAGGAAGCTTAGCATTGCTTCCTTCAACCCAGGGTTTCTTACACAGTCAAGATGTTTCAGCATTTTTGGGGTAGCTCATACATCATTTGGGTTGTTGATGTAGGTCTTCACATATGATCTGCTGGCCGCCTTTGCTGCAGTATGAAACCTGCAGTTTCTTTTCAAAGGATCGGGAACCCATATCTCTCTGAGGAGTATGCTATGGCAGTAACCTCAGATGGCACTTGCTTTGCTCAGTCTACATGAGTAAAATGTCACACATCGTGATATAAAAGATACCAAACAAAATTTTCTTAGCAGAGCTAGCCCACTCTGACAAAGATGCCAGGTGACATGACAGGGTGTCAAGATGGAAAATGGGGTACTAAGACTTAATCACAGCTTCCAATTTCCTTCATGCTAAAACACAGCTTAGTTTAAAAGGAGATTGGGTGGTAGTGCATGGATATAGTCCCCATGCTACCACCCTAAGGACACTGTGTAGGTGCACAACAGTGAGATATAGTTAGGGAGGCAGTTCTTAAAATTAGTGGACTTACAACACTTATGAGAACAGCAAAAAACTGCTGTCAAGCTCCATCTGGGCCTTGTTAGACCTGGATTTAACAGATGTACAAGTCCTCAAAATTTGTCCGGTAAAGTCTGCAACTGGAAAGAGAGGCCTTGACTGGAAAAATTGAGATGCCTGACAGCCTTTTCAAGAGAGCAAGAGTATGTGAGCAAGCAGAAGGGATGACTGCACATGCATGGGTGTGTGTGCATAAATTTTCCATTTACATAAGGGCTGTTGGCAAAAGATTTCTGGTCTTTAAAAGGAGAGGGGCCCAAAAGCTCAGATGATGTATGCTGGAAAGAACAGAAAGGAACTGGTGGGCAGGCCTCAAACACATGCAGTGTATTTAGCTTGCCATCGTTGTTTCCGGGGCATTTCTGTTATGAGGGGAGGAATCTTGGGAAGCAGAAGGGAGCTTGTGCTTGTGATAACATGTAGAAGTGAAAACCAGCTAGATGTACTGAAGTACTTCTAGGTGGGTCTCCACCCTAACCTTTGCCTTGGGTGCAAAACCCCCAAATCAAAAAGAAAAAACAGAAGAAGTGAAACAACCTGCTCTATACACATTTCATAGCAGCTGAGAGTACTGTGTGTGCCACCGTGCTGACAGAGCTGAAGAAGAGAAACTGGGAGCAAATCTGCAAAGATCAGCCAGAGCAGCAACCTGGGATACAACAGCATTCTCCACAAGGGCTCTGGGGAAGTACGCAAGGAGCACTTGGAGTTCTTAAACCTCAGGAGAGGACATGTTACTCGTTGTCTCCTGCCTCTCTGTTGTCCACTTCTTTTGTCTCTTCTGGGACATGGTGCCATAAAGACTTTTGAGTTTAATTTCCCTAAGCCTCTGAGCAGAGACTGAAGCCAGCATATAGCAACATTCCCAAAATCTGAGCTCTGATGGTGTGGCTGCAGTGAGTCAAGAGCAAGTGCAGAGATGCCAGCTGCTGGGTGCTCTGTGCACGAGGGCTGGGGACACCAGCTCACTCGGGCCAGGCACGGATGCCTGGAAGTCATCTACCAGGAAAGGCTTTGCAGCAAGGCAGCATGTGCCGAGCCTCCCTGTCAAGGTCTCTAGATGTCCCATTCTCCATCTCCACTTGCTGTTGTATCTCCTTTGTCTGCTGCCCCCAGGAAACCACAAAATGATCCCCAAACTACTTCCACTTTCTGTCTCATGGGTCTGAGATCAGAAAATGTTTCAGCTTAGCACCCTGCAGCTTTGCCTGGCTTCTCTCCCTAGGAAAAGGGGAGGAACGGACATTCAGATAGGTCTAGGAAAAGCTCAAGGGGAAGGGGAGAAACCCATCACTTTGGCAAGAGGGGAGTTCCTCTCAAAAATGACAAACCCTATGTTAAAAGGTGGGACACTTTAGAGGCATGTAGGATTTATGAAAAACCATTTACGATTGAAAGATGAATGTTTAAAGACTAAGGAAAAAAAAAAGATCTTCCACTGAAAAATCTGAAGCTTGAATGCAGGCTTACGCTCCCACAGAGAGCTGTTGCTGGTGGGCAGAGCTAGCTGCAGCCAGGTCCTGCCAGGTGACATCCTGGTGGAGCTGTGCTCTGCAGTGCACAGAGACCTCTTGCTCACATTTCTGCGTGGGGGGATTCTTGCATCAGCCGTTCCTACAGCTTGCTGGTGACTCATAGGCACCAAGACAGACATACTGAGAAATACACTGCCAGTGACAGCCCCATTTACTTCCAGACTGTCTCCATAAGCCTCCAGAGCCTACCTATGCTATCTCAGCCATGCTTGGAGATCCCTCACTTCCACCTGCCTGCTTGCTTCCATCCTTCCAGAGGTGTGTAGTGATGACACTGCTAGCCTGTCTGCTACTAAAGCCCCACTTGTTCCACATCTGGTCCCTACGGGTCCTTCCAGGAAAGGGAACTTCACATAGTTCCTTCCTGAAGGTGTAAGGTAAGCCTGGACCCTCCAGCAGCTCCTCTCACACCACATAAGCTCAGAAGGGGCTCACTTCTGCTCTGAAGTCTGTGGAATCAAGGTCTTTTCAAATAGTGGAGGAATATGAGCACACACCTACCACAGATTTTCCATTCAGCAAGTTGGCTCAGGCAGCAACTTCTATCTATGCTGTCTGCAGTAAATCCAAAACCTTCACAGGCTTCCTGACATTCTTTTTCCATTGTCATCCCCGTGCAGCCCTTAGTGCAGCATCCCACTGCAAGCTCAGCAGATCCTTCCTAAGTCCATGGACACTTCTGTTGATCCATGTGCAGTGACTTCACTGCTGCCTTTCCCACTCTGCAGAGCCCCCATCTGTCCCTGGTTTCTCTGCATCCTTCAAGCCTCTTCCCACCTGCTGCAGAGCATGGGGAAATCACCAGTAGCTGATGTCTGAGTATATTTTGGCCATGACAAGGCTGTTCCTCCAAAGATCAGTGTGACAGATGTGACAGGCTTCAGTCTACAGAAATCAAACGCCACTAGCATTCATTTACATAAGGACTTCATACGGCACATGTGGTGAAAGGTTTAACTTTGCTTTCTGAGGACTGTGTAACAGTCTCCAGGAGGGCAAGAGCTGGGAAGGACAGCAAAGGAGGGGCATTTCCTTCAAAACACAGAGTTGGGCACCTTTCTTCTCAGTATGAGGCACATGCACACCTCCATTGCTACATCTTCCCATAGCTCAGGCTCTATCCTCATATAGGCACCCATGCAATGTATTGCTGTTGAAGTTCATGGGGCTGAAAGAGGTCTCAGAAGGGTCACTGAGGAGCTTCTTTAAGAATCACAAAAAAGTTTACATCTGATGGCCTTCAGCCTAACCACCTGCTCAAAGCAGGGCTCACCAAAGCTAGGGCAGATTGCCCAGGGACTTGTCCTGTTGGTTTGGAGAATCTTCAAGTACAAAGATCTTGACACCTCTCTGGTGCCTGTGCCACTTTTATGGAAGGAATAATTTTCTGTATGTCCAACCAGAATTTTCGCTGTTGCAACCTGTGCCTATTGCCTGTTGTCTTTTCCCTGTGGACCTGTGAGAAGTGTCTCTCTCTCTCTTCTGTAGCCCTGTGAGGCAGTGGATGACAGCAGCTAGGTACCCCCTCAACCTTCTCCAAGTTGAACAAGCCCATCACCCTCCTCTTCCATCCCTTACTGTTTACTAAGTTGTGCATACCCCCTATTACATCAAAGTATTTACTCTTTTTTGCCAGTGCTTCCTTGTATAGCTTTCTCCTAAATGCTTCTCCCATCATGGGCCACTCAAGGAGCACTTCTGACTACCTTCAACAAGAAAGTGAATCACCCTGTGGAAGCAGCCCAGAGCACCAGCCAACACCCCACCACCAAGAGCAGATGAAAAGTGCTCCTGAGAAATGCTAATCCCAAGAGAAAGGCCATGTCGTTCCCCTGTTAGATCTCTGCTCCTTTACTTCTGTCCCTCCCACGCTCCTCTTGCCAGTGCTTAGCTCTGAAGAGATGCACTGCTCTCAGGGCAGCAGGCTGCATTACCTCCCTAAGAACACTTTATCCCCAGCAGATCTTCTTTCCACTCTCCACCTGAGTGAGCTGTTGAGTGGTTAAGTGTGGATTCAAGCCTTCTTGTCATAGCTCTGCTAGGCAGGCATTTCACTGGTGACATCGTGTGCATCCTGCTGGAGAGGAGAAGGCCCTTGAGTTGGTTGCAGCAGTGGAGCATGCAGACCTCAGGGACCTCTCTTTTCCACTGTGCTTGACTACAAAATGTGCTGTGGCCTTAAGCACACTGAGCTCACATCTGTGACACCTTAGAATGCAATGAGAGACACAGCTCTTCCTAAGCCAGCAAAGTCAGTCACAGAACAACTATTAAGACTATTTGTCTGGAGCTACTTTTCCAGGACGAACCACAAAATATAATAACCTAATATATAAAAATATAATAACCTAAATGAGACAATTTAGCTGGTTTTGCTTGCTTAAGAGCAATGCATGTTCTGCTGATATCGTTGGAAGACCTGCTGTCACCTGGATCAGGCCTCCAAAGCCCATGGTTCTCTGTGCTAAGATGCTCTAACAAACCATCCCAATAAGTTCTGGTAGCTTGGCCACTAAAGGTTACAAGCCAAACATTTCCAGGTACTTGCTGGTGCCACTCTCAAGTCCAAAAACTGCCAGACACATCAATGGAAAAAACTGAGAAAGAAAATTTCATGTAAAAACCTACACTTTTACATCACTTTGGGATTTCTAGGCAGGTCTTGTTTTGTGTTGTTTGACTGTTCAAGGAAAGAAAAGCACTGAGCGCTCAGTGATTGTATCTAATGTAACAAATGGGATTCTAAACTGAACAGGGAGTCAGAAATGCTCTGCAGCACGTTGCAGAGGTCTAAGAGGGGCAACTGCAGCAGGTTTCTTGCACATGGTGCAGAGAAGGTACCACAGTGCACTACAGAGGGATGTGGCTTCCCAACATCCCCTGTTTCCTAGCCTCTGTCCTCCTTTCTATGCCTTTTGTTTTCTGACTGCAGGAAGAGACGCTTTCTTTTGAGGGGGCCTTGAAAACTCAGAAGAACAGATCTTTCTAAACTTTCCAGTTAAATATTTACTGTCCCAGACAGAAAATGCTTCATTCATCAATTGTCTGAATGCTCCCACCTGGAAAAGAAGCACAGAGCCCCAGAGATCCTTCAGCAAACAAATTCCTTCTCATTACTGACTCCATGGGCACGACTGCTCTCAGGAAACTTGAAAGTCGAGCTACTCAGAAGTGCTGCCCATACATGTTTACCTTGGACTCCAGCTTCCCTCTTCAGACTAAATCAGGTACTTTTTGTCTGGTTTGCCTAAACAAGTACAGCTGAGGAACAAATGCTGGAGCATTCCTGGGGGTTCAGCCGTGCTAGCCCCGGTTTCCAACATGCATTTCTGTGTGATTTCTGTAAACCCCAGGTTAACCAGCAACACCTGCCAGCTCCTCAGCACTGCACATAGAAATGCTGGTGTATTTTTTCTTATGGATACTTCACCTTATTCTTACACCTTGCTTCAGGCTTTCCCTTTAACATGAAGCACAGCCAACACAGGCAAAAAGCTACTTTTAACCCGAGGTCAGACTGCTGGCTGCCCTCTCTGTGGAAGCAGATATTTAATGCCCTTGAACTACAAATGCATCTCTCTCGAGGCCCTCGGGTTAAACTGGAAGTCACAAAGGTGGCTGTGAAGTGCAAAACATTTCCCCAGCAGCCTGGACTGAACCTGTCAGAGCTTCGCAGGAAGGAGCAAAGACCCCATGGTGCTCTGCAGAGCTCTGGTCACCATCCCCTGAACATAACAAATAGACTGAAAGACGCAGCGTTTAGCAGGAGTAAGTAACTTGGCAGTGTGCTGGGTGGAGTATGTGGCTGCAGCGTGGTGAGATTATTTAAACTGTAATATTGAGTGTGAGAGCTGAAATCAGCATATTAAATTAAAAACATCCATACCCCAGCTAGTGAACCTGTGAGCAGTGAATGTGCTGTGATGAGCATAAAGAGCTGCATGAATAGGCAACAGTTTTGGTGAAATTTCAAAGACTGATACCAAATGTTTTTCTCTCTTAGTGATTCAGTGTATTTTATCTCTCAGATACTAAGTGGTATTAGCGTATTTCAGAGCATCACAGAGAGAGCCCCTGCGTACTTTTGCTCAAATTGTAATGCAGGTTCACCTGTGATATGACAACTGTGCTGTTGGCATGGCTGGAGTACCCCTTGGGAGAGATCTGGCCCACAGGTTTTGCAGAATTGCTCAGTAGTCATTGTCTGGAGCTTGTACCTATACTGTAAAGCCCCAGACACACAGTGATACTGCACACAATGCCCGAGCCAGACGGGCTTCTGTGTGGCTGAGCAATACTTGGAGCCAGAGCATCATGACCCCAAAAGTCAGTGCTCATTAAAGACAGACAGGCAAGACCATTTTGTCAGGAAAAAGAAAGCAAAGAAAAAAGAGAAAAAGCCAAACTAATAAAGGAGAGAACAGGACATGCATAGCAGAAATGCAATATGCTTTATTTTCACATTTGTTCGGTACTGACACAGAAAGAGCCCAGGCTCTCAGCCAAAGATGATGCCCAAATCCTAGAATTAAATCCTGCCTCTAAGCATCCTCTAACCTAGCCAGAACCCAGAGACCTGTTGCTGGCTGATCACAAGGTCCCATGCTGCCTGTGCTCCCACTGCTGAACGCCTTGCACGGCAAACAGCACCTCTTTCCTCATGCTGTTCCCTCTTTCAGCCTCAGATGGGAGAGAATAACAAGCTACAACATCGTTGTGGGGCACAGCTCTGGTCAGACATATGAGCATTCAAGTATCATCAGAGGAGCACTGGTCTTCTCAAGGCAGCTGCAGTTTCTGTGTATATGTCAGAGGTGGTGGCAAACATCACTTTTTGGCAGATTGGAGAGAGATCAGTGTGAGGCCACAATGATTGTCAGCAGGGCTGGAGCTCCTATGTATTGACAAGAGATGGAGAGAACCAGGCTTCCTTAGCCTGAAGGATAGACATCTCAGGGAAGACCTAATTGCAGATATCCACTGCCTCACAGTTACCAACCTTCTCTCAGAAGTGCACAGGGACATCTCGTCTTAAAACATCTTGTTTTGTCCCTTGTCATAAGGGACAAAAGGGGCACACTGCAGCACAGGAGATTCTAGTTGCAGAGGAGGAGAAAAACTCCTTCTCACAAGAGTGGTGCAGCCCTGGGACAGGGCCAAAAGAGGTGGTGGGATCTGCACTGTTGGCCATGTTTAAAACTTAGCTGGACAAGGCCCTGACCAGTCTGACCCCACTGGAGCACTGGAGCAAAGATCTCCAGATGTGCCGCCCCATCTGAATGTTTCCATGATTCTGAGCACATAGCCTGTAGCTCCCAGTCATGTGTTAATCATGCCTTAAAAATTAATTTCTGAGTAATCCTGAGGATTATTTATGTGACCCTGGGGCTTACTCACAGCAATATCAAGTATAGGACTTGCTTTTAGTTGGAAAGCTAAGCATAAGTCAGCAGCCCAATGGGATTATGCAGCCTGCAACAGTATTTGGCAGATGGGCATGCATGATTTCCATCCATCCCTTCTCACATGTTGCTCTGATGTAGCATTTCCTCCAACATTTTGTAGCTATGTAGGAGCATGATTCAAATAGGCAATTATCCATGTGTTTCTGGTAGGAAGAAAGGTCATTTGCTAAACCCAAACTGTCATTTTGTAGTGTCTTCCGGTCTACTTGCAGAGTGTGTTTCAGTTTCATTTCACTTCTGTCAGGTCAGAGAAATGCTAGAAATTAAGTTTTACATCCTTGACCTCCTGTTGATCTCTGTATGGTCAAAACGTGTGGAGGCACTCACAGGAACCCCTAATCCACCTTTGCCAAGGACTCAGTGCTTTGTGATTTCTTGGGAGCGGGTCTCCTCAGCGCTCCTGCAAATGGTTGATCTGCCTCAGCTCTTATGGAGCAGGAAAGTCACTAATGCTCAGCAAAGCTGGTTCCATTCACTCTTAACTCATTCACAGAATTCCCCTACCCCCTCACACCTATATGTTCACAGTCATGGAGAGCTGTATACCCAAACAATCTGGCTGGGATCACTTGGAGTGACACAGTGGATGAGGAATGCCAGATATCAAGTTCTCATTGAACCTCCTGCAACCCTCTTGATTGGTGATGGTAAGCTGGTTTTTGGACAGGTCTTTTGTACTCTCTAGGGTGCAGAGGTTAGCATAGGGTGATAGTTTTGCCTCAGAACTCTGCTCACTTCAGCATCGTTTCTCTTCGGTTTGGGTTTCTTGAGGTATTACAAAGAGGAAAGGCACAAGTGTCTTCTGGACCAAATGTTGATAAGTGTTCACCCAACATGAGCACAGGCCTCCTGGGCATGGCATAAAGAACTACATTCAGTCAAAACAAGTTCTCCATCTCAACATTAGTCCTGCTACAAAAGTCCTGTGAAAGGTAATTAAAGAAGCTCAGAAAAATTTAAAGTGGAAGGCATCTCTGGATGGTCCAACCATCTGCTCCAAGCAGGGCTCACCATAAAGTAGACCAAATTATCTCTAAGGATGGAGATCCCACCACATCTCTGGGCCCTGCCCCAGGGCTGCACCATGCTTGTAGGGAAGTTTTGTCTCTATTTTCTCAAAACTTCTCTTGGACTAATTGTCCCAGAATTTCACTTAGTTCTGGATGACTCCTGATGAGTGTCATGTAGTTGTGGAGAAGACCTTCCTTCCACTGGCTTGCAAGGACCACCCAGGCTCTGGTAGCTGACAAGACCACAGGGTCCTTAGCTGATGTCTGTGTCCCTTACAGCCCACCAGGACTGCAGAGCTGTTCTCCAGAGCATGGATTTCATCTTGCACCACTGCTGGACTCCTCCTAGCCAGGGGCAAGACACATTGTTTGCCCAGGCTGTGCTCCAGAAGGTTCCTGGCAGCTCATTTTTGTGGCCTATTGAGGCCTCTCTGAAGGGCTGTGCTTCCCCAGTGCCCTACATCCCATCTTCTATGTTGCTGATAAAGATGATTAAAAATATTGGCCTGGTATTGACCCCTGAGAAATGGCACTTGTAACTATCTACCAGCTACTTGTTGACTGATGGACCACTATCCTTGAACCAGACGGTCCATGCAGTTTTCCACTCACTTTGCAGTTCACCTGTGAAATACATAATATCATCAGTTTAGCTGCAAAAGTAATGCTCAAAAACTCAATAATAACTCTTGCAAAAATATTTCCTTTCCTAAAACATCACCATTTGCAGACAGAAACTTTGATGTTTTGGTCTTGGCCCAACCTGCCATGTCCAATCAGGATTTCAGCATTGTGCATCCTCTTCTGAATACCCTGTTATTGTAACAGAGAACACCCACTCGTAATTTCATACTGGCAACAGCAAAAAGGTTTTTGTCATATGTTAAAACTAGCAGGGAAATCCATCTTTTGTAAACCCCTACAGATAGAAAGTTCATGTATTGTTGACCAGACAATAAAACAGATTGCACGAAGGAAGTGGACTGACTGTGCCTTGTAAACATACTTTCATTAATTGCAAAAAAAGGAGCACTGATGCTTTTATTATCTTGGGACAAAAAGTGAGCTACTGGAATGAGTTACATGCAGCAAAGAAACACGGCTTCACCCGTAGGTTGAGTGTGCTTTAATTTGATGTCCTGACAAAGCTGTATGGTAAGTAATACCTAGAGTATGCCTGCCAAAGCTCTGCAGCCAAAGCACGACTCTACGTGTCACTCCAAAAAGGCCCAAATGAATAGCAGGACACTAATCCCCAGGGCACCACATAGCCTGCAACATCTGGCTATTTCAGCAGGGAGCAGATGATGCTTCCTTTCAGACTACTACAGGTGTGGAGCTCACACACACGCAAACAAGCATGCGGCTGCTCTTTGCTCGGGGTCAGCTAAAGATCTGGTATGGAAACCAACATGCTCAAGCTCCCAGGGCACTTGCAGTTCACTGCCTGCTGTAGAGTTTCCGAATGAAAACTGACTCATCTTTCTTAGTATGACCACCTACCTCCATGCATTTCACATTCATTTTGCCACAATGAAGTATTAAGTGGGAAATTTAGACATTGTTTTTCTGCACATTTCTCTAAAAGCTGCGGTTTCAGTGCCTTGCTGATTTCTTAGGAAAAAGCATTATACTGACAAATCCATCAGTAGCTCATATAACTAGTGAATGACATAAATTATTATATCTGAAACAAGAAATGCCTATTCCAAGTGAGATATATGAAAACTCCACAGGAAATGTATCCAGAATTGTTATTACAGCACAATTAAGACTAAGGGAAGAGGTTGCCTCTGTAGCTGGTTCTTTCTGTAGCTCATCATTGAGTTCATACTGGTGCTCACTGGTTGGGGGCCTCTCTCAATCAGCATTTCAGACAATCCTTCACAGAAGATTCTGAGAAGACCCAGCACCACCTTCCTCCTGGAAGGGTCTTTCAACTGGGTTTTTTCCTCTCAGTTTCTCACTTCTGTCACCTTCATTTCCCTAACTAGCTGTTAGCACTGAGCGAGCTATGTGAATAGCTAGTAGCTAAAGGCTGTGGATTTCACCTATTTTAAAAGACAAACACATTTAATCACACCTACTGCAAATAAACAACTATAAGCTCTTGCTTATAACAACAAATACAAGCTCTGTGAGAACTTTCTGAGTTCTATGGCCATAGAGACAGTATTGTTGTATCATTCTTGCAGCTGAGAAAAGAAGCACATTTTTATTTTGAAAAGGTGTTCACAGACTGATAAAATGAAACAATTGGCTCAGTCACTGCATGGGCACCATAGACTTCAAAGCCATTGGATAGCAGCAGCTGCTGGGAGCTTTCTTCCAATTCTCTCAGAAACTAAGTAATTTTAGTGCGGAGTCAACTTTGTATCTCTGCTTCTTCCACTGCCTGGAGTGGCAGGACCTGCATTTGTTTGGATCATTCACTTACTGTCAGGAACAGGACAGAAGAAAAAAGGTGCCTTCACACATTTTAAATTGAGTCCTTTTTACTACCAAATCAATTAAGTGTATATGCCACCATAGTGAAAAACATTGTGGTGAAAAGGATGTGGCAGGAACATTGCACCTCCCCAGAGAACCCCTCATCTCAGGTGTACAAAAACTTTTGGGGTCACAGATTTGAGCTGTGCTGGTTCAGATTCCTGAGGTGTGAGAGGTGTAAAGTTAAGGGTCAGCTGCAGGACACAGGCCTTGAGCTGCTTACCCCTACTAAACCAAAAGACCTCTCTGTTGAATACTTATTTAGGAGATCTGAGACAGCAGGGTACAAAGGCTTTACTGGTCAGAAGACACATTTCAAACTCCACCCTGAAACCAGAAGCACGCTATGGTGTCATGTGTATGCAGAAAAATACCCAGCTTAGCAAGGAGCTGCCATATCCTGCCCTAACTTCAACTTTCAGGCTGATTTAAGGTGGAGCTCATGTGGAGTGACTGTGATGTTGAATCTCCAGGTGATAGCTGCACTGTTGATGAAAAGCAGTGTCAGCATCTAAAAGCCGTGGCAGTGGTCTGCTGGCCAGTAGGAAGGAGAAGAAAGTCCCACCAGGCTCACTGCTACTCAGTCCTCCAGGAACAACTTCTTCACCTGGAGAGAGCTGCATCTGCAAATGCAGACACCCCTCAGCTACAAAGCAGATACGCTTCATCCCCATCTTCCAGGAACCAGCCAACACCCCTTCTATTGCAGCTAGATTAAGCTTTGACTTGCTTCTCTTCTCTAGGCCCCAAGCTCATCTCTGTGCAGGGGAGAGCACTGAACTTCCCTCCTGTGTTTGCCAGCTGTGGTAGAGCTTGGCACTGCTGGTAGATAGCAGACAGTGCACACCATGCAGAGGAGTGAAGTGGTAAGGGGAGAGAGGTGGTGGCAGTCTATGGCTGCTCCACAGCAACTCCCTGTGCTAGCAAGCTCCCTGTAATAGAGATCCCATCAGCTCCTCTGCCTGAGAAGATACGTGACATGTTCAAACATTGGCCCCTTTGCAGACTGGTGGGACGCAGCTCCTGCTGGTTTCAGCTGAGATGTGGGCTCTCCCATGTGCCTGGTGAATAGAACAAGGAACCCCATCTCAGGCATTCAAAAGCAGAAGATACAAAAGCAGAGCTTGCTGGCTTTAGTGATCCTGTGTGTGTGAGCTGCTGTCAGGAAGTCATTAACGCAAAAGTGGCCAGAAATCATAAAGGAGTCCAGATCCCAGCCATATTCTACACCTGGGCTGTGATAACTTTTTGGGGTACATTAAGCACACCACATTCAACAGGTTTAATTGTTGTAGTGCAAATACCTCTTTTGCTTATCTTTGAAAGCATTCCTGTCTCCGCTTCCTGCATTTTGAAGGCTTGGGTTTCAAGTTCACATCTATCAGAACAGAAAATAGCAGGACGTGCTCTATCATGTCCTGGACACCCTAAGCCAAAAACAAGGGAGCTGCACCCTTTTCCCCTCATCCAGATTCTGTCTTTTATATGCACTTAAAATATGCACATAAAGCTTTATCACGCCCAAACCATTTCCGAAGAAATGAGCAGTCACATTAACTATTAGAATTTTGAAGGACTGTAATTCCAAGGCAATTTTACCACTCCCTCTGACAGACTTTTGTATTTGTGATACTATATATGTCTCATAAACAAAACAGCCCAGAACATATCAATCAAGTATCAGCATAGAGAGGATTACTTAGGCAGGCACTAACAATTTGCTCTGCACTCCTGGTGAGTCCAGAACAGCAGGTAGCCCATCTTACTCTCTAATAGGATTAACACGAGGGGAAAAGTGTTAATATCTTTCTGGTGTATCTATAACTCTCTTCTCCTGTTAAGTTAGAGGTGCATAAGATAACAGGTCTCTAAGTTAGATATGTATTTAAGAAAAACACCTTAGAGTAACTGAACCCATTCTTCATGCAAACTCCAAAGTTCAAGCTGAAACAGTGTTTTCCCTTGAGCAGTCTTCAGGACAGTAGGTAATATCGTTTCTGAGCCCAGAATTTTTACTCCTCCATGCTTTTTCTGCCAGAGAAACATTTTATCTTGGTGTTTCATGGGCCATTCCTTAAAATGAGCAATAGCTTTGAGGCTCAGTATTTCTGGAAAGGCTATTTTGGGTGCACACACACTAAGGCTCTCAAGCAGATTCAGTCCTTCCTTAATTCTGCAACCACAGTACAGGAGACCCAGAGGAGCAACTCCAGGAGCTAAATGGTTGTAACTAAACAGGTGGAATTTAGCTTCTTCCTGCCTGTGTATCTCCTCAGGCATGTAGATGTGAACATTTTCACAACAATGAAATTAAGCTGAGACAAAAAAGTCACAAAGACCTAGAGATTATTGAAGAGTTACAGGCAGGAGCCAAGCACTACTTTCCTCTCTGACTCCAGGCAAAATTTAATATAAAACCCACAGGGAATATTTTCACAGAACATGCCTGCAGTGTTGCTAGACAAGTGTCATACCCTAGAGATAGGGGCACATTCCTGGATTGAGAAGTAATCTTCAGGTCCTGAGAGCCCCTAAGGCTCTACTGAGGTCCATCTAATAATATCATTAGAGTACTATCATCAGGCCACTATGGCAGAAAGGCAGGAGAAAGAAAATTTCTTGACCCTGTAGTAAACATCATCTTTTGGATAAAGCCTTATGGGTTTTTGATGGTGATCTGGGAAGTCCAATCCAAACAGCAACAAGGTTTTCCTTAATGCACAGAATCCAGCATGTAGAACTCAGAACAAGAAGTGCCAAAGAACAGTTCATGACTCCCCTTTCCCCTTCGCCTTTGCCTTTCTCAGTAAGAGACCAAGACTGCAGGTCAGCCCCTTTCCTGCTGAACATCTGAGAACTTCATGCACTGGGTCACCAGCAGTGCCCGTCCATTCCCTCCCAAATGGGAGTTCTGCACCCAGGGCAGGACAGGGATGACCTTGATGGTTATAGGCTGAGCCTGACTGCCTGCAGGATCACTTGTAAATAACACCTTCTCACATGTCTCCTCCTGCACTGGTGTACCTCTCACAAGTTGAGTGACTCTCAGTGAGGCTTAGTTCATTTTAGCACCTAACCACCAAAATGTGCTGGAGCGTTGTGGCAGCCAGCACGTGGAGGGTGTGCTGCCACAAGCTCTGTTAGATTTCTCAGGTTCTTACATTGCTCCACATTCTTCTTAAAAACCCTGCTTGCATAGACTGAGGATTACAAAAGGATCTCAGCTTTCAACAAGAACAATAGCAGTAATGGTGGTAGGAAAATATGTGACACTTGAACCCAAAGGTTTGGGGAGAAATGAACTGAACTTTCATTATTCGTTAAAAATTCACTGTTATAAGGCAACACCTTGCCTTTCAATTTGTTAATACTTCATAGAAGGCAGTACTGGGCATAATGCCACAATCAGATATGGCTGTACTTGTATTTCATTACAAAGTGAAGGCACATATTCCAATTTAACTACAAGCAATTGCATTATGTGTAAGTGGCCACTCCGCTGGGAAGATGCATATATCTGGAGTTCACCCTAGATGCCTTTGCTGCTTATTTCTGAAACCTGCCTCTATAGAAATGAACTACTCTAAACACACAAGCACAGATGACATGATGGTCTTTGGGGCATCTGATGTGTTCCTGGCATTTTAAAACCACTCAGAGACACAATGCACTGTCAAAGCACAAGGAAGCAAAAGAATCAACATGTTTTATATTCTTAATACGTGAGCTTCTGGGATTTCAGCCGTTTCTGAAACCTGCTTAATGAGAATAGATGAGTAATCTGCTATTCTGACAACCAAAAAGCTTGAAAATAACCCAGAAGTTATTCATTTCCAAAAGGTGAAATAAAGTTGCTCATAAACTCTGCCTGCTTTGTGCAATCCTGGAAAAAACCTTGGATGCAAGGAAATATACATCAACTTTAACACTGGAGAGCTCAGCAAGATCACTTCCAATCACCTCTGGGGAAATGCAAACTTGCTTTGCAGCATACAGATTTCAGTTAGCTAGCACCTTACAGGAGCAGCTTCTGGTTTTGGAGAATCGCAAGTGATGAGTCAAATCTCTTAGCTTATTTCTCTTAGAAAATAAATAATTTTCTGCATGTAAAAAAAGTCTTTCTGGTAGATGGAGGGGAGCGGGAAGGCTGTGCAAGAGACTTGATCCTTTTTTGTTCTTTTTTTTGTTTGTTTCTGCTTCTGGTAACAACATCTCACTTCTCAGAGACAGCTGCAGATACAGGAGCAAACAAAGAGAAATTTGTGTGAGAAGGCAAGACCCCTGTTCAAAGGCTGGTTTAACCTCTTCCAACAACCCATTTGTCACAATCTAATGAAGCAGAAAGACCATCTTTCCTAGACATAGGTTAAAGAGACAGCTATGTCCATATAAAACCTGTTCCGTAAACAAAATCCCTGTTGCTGGTACAGCATCTGTTGCTTCAACAGAGGGTGGACTACACAACTCCTTGGGGTGTGTCTCAAGTTGTATTTTTCTGAGGAAGACCAGCCTAGCTGAAAGCTGTGAGCAGACTCCACTGTGCTGCACCATTGTGCCTATAAAGAGTCAGTCAAACTTGTCTGTGCACCCAAAAAAGTGTATCCCACACTACAGCAGCTAAAAGCAGTGGGAAACAGAAAAATGTAGGTGCAGCTATTTCTTCCCCACAACCTTTCCTAATTAAGTCTAAAAATGTCTGTAAGGTGAGCCCTGCCCCATCTTTCTGCAACCAGTCACTACATGTGCATGTCAAAAGTACTTCTTGCACTCTGTTCTGTAAGTAAATGCCAGTTAGAAATTGCAAGCAGATAGAGTGAAATGATGTAAATATCAAATAATACAAGGTCTTTAAGGAATGTTTCCAAACACAGGGACAGTGGAAGTGTGTCAGGAATACTGTACTTCCACAGATGATTTCTAAAAACAGTTAGTTAATGTATGAGTCTGCAGGACAGAGTGCATGAACCGGGCAAGCAACATAGTCCTGCGCAGCTAGAGGTTTGTAAAGGACTCTCAAAATGGATACAGCAAATAGTAAGAGCTCTGAGCCAGTCTCATGCTACTGTACAAGAGCATGAAGTATGCTGCTTGACTGTCCTCAAGTCATCTATAGAGTTTCCAGTAGCAGAACGTTTATACTGTGAAGATGTGCCACCACTTTTCTTTCAGTACAGCTTCTAGACCCAGCAACAGAAGATGACCTCAGCACAGATCTTGAAAACTGACTAGCACGAAGCATACCTAAACCCTGCAGAGGGATACCACGCTCCTCTTCTCAACACATCTGGAACTTTGAGACAAGTTTTGCATTTCCCAAGACAGGAGGGATGTTGATAAACTGAAGAGTTCAAACACAGGTTCACAAAGATATCCTAGGGATGGGAGTGCAGGACATTCTGGGAAGAAGTGAAGGCATCTGGGCTTGATCAGCCTGAAGAAGACAAGGCTGCAGTGGGATCTATTTCAGTCAGCCACTGCCTACTTAAGCAAGACAAAAGCCAGAGATAGACTCTTCTCTAAGGTGCACAAGGAAATTACAAGAGGCAACAGGCATGGGTTGCAACAAGGGAAATTCTGGTTGGATATAAGGAAAAATTCTTTTCCATCAGTGGTGCAGGCAAGGCCCACATACAAGGTGGTGGGATCACTGTCCTGAGAGATATTTCAGCCTTGACAGGACAAGGCCCTAAGCAACTTGGCCTAGCTTTGATAAGCCTTGCCTCAAGCACGGGTTGGATCAGGGGCCTCCATGTCTTCCTCTTCTAATCTCTATGTTCCATGTTTTTTATGACCCTTAGATGTAGATTTTACAGTTGCCTGATTTGGGGATGGAGGGAGGCTTTCAGCACTTCTGATCTTCAGAAAATTTGAAGTAACTGAAACAGAGCTTGTTTTATATGTATCTGTGAACTCAGCTGGGGTCTGAGCATCCCTCATGAATCACCTCTCACTCAGCCACCATCATTATTTGTCATGAGACTTTCAGAACCAGAATATAAAGGGCAATTCTGGAGATGAGATACAAGTTTAAAAGACCTCAGCTCACTTTTTCCACTAACAGCACTGAAAAACCTAAGTTTATTGCCCTCCTCCTATCTTTCCTTAGCTCCAGATGCTACCTTCTGTGGTGGCCCTCTGCATCTCAGTCTGCCACCAGACTCGGAGCCTATCCTGAGCCATCCTGACAGCAGGCTCAGACAAGATCCTTGTGCTGCCTCTCACCCCAGTGCCCCCCTATCCCAGATGCTCAGCAGTGGGGCAGGACAGAGTTGAACGCTCCTGGCCCCCTCTCTAGCCCCCTTGCTATGGGGTGGCCACTAACGAACCCAGTCTGCAGAGGTGCTTTGGGCTGCCCAGGGAGCAACAGTGTCCAGGAGAGAGGAGCTGCTGCTGGAGAGACTGTATCTCTCTTGGTCTATGTGGCCCATGCCTTAACCCAGACCTTTCCCTTCCCTAAGCTCTGCTCATACACTTCCATGCCCCACTGTGGCAGAGGCACCCCCCTACGCTGTCTTCCAAAAAACCACAGCAGCAACCCATCCTTCAGCTTGTTAACCCACTTAACAGCACTGCTGAAAGGGGACTGATAATGAAGGTCTCGAAGGGAAATTCTTCTTCCACTCATTTGTAAGCTAAAGTTTTTTCAACTAAAACATCAGGCACGTGCTGGTCTTGCTCTTCCTTGTTTAACACAAAGCAAAGAGTTGGAACAAGCTGGTGGGACACGCTGTGGGAGGCTCGGGGGCACAGCCACTAGCAAGAAAGGTTTGGTTTCATAGGTATGTTTCTTTGACTTGAAACATTATTATTATTCTGGATGGGTTGACAGAGCAAACAAGTAGAATTGCTCAGTATGGATGCTGAAAGCTGAGTCCCTTTGCCCATCCCTTCCCTGGACAGCTAGTGCCTCCCCGCAACATTCCCAGCACCAAGCTTGTCTAACACGTTGTTCTGTATATGAAAAGTTCAGCCAAATGGACTGTGAAGCAATGAGACATACAGAAATGAAGCAAGTACAAACCATGTCCACAGCAGCAATCAGACAGGTTGAGAACTGTCTGCTTCTCCTTCATGGACGCTGTGACAAAGAGCCAGCTGCACCAGCGCAGCAAAGGGACTCTCATGAACGTTTTACTCAGCAGGAGCAAAGAGCAAGAATATCAAAGAATTAAATATCCCCCTTGGCCCTTCTCCCCTGCTGGGTCAAGCTCGCTCTCTCTTTGGTTTCCAGCTCCATTCTCCTTGTTGGACACAGTGTCAGTGTCAGACCTGGGCCAGTGCTGCACAATGCTGGTCCTGCTGCTGAAAAGGGTTGTTGGGGCCCCCAGCATGACTGGCAATACAGACAAGCCATTTTTCACTATCATTAATTTATCCTTAAGTTTTCCATATTCCCAAGATCTGGGACACATGGCAGAAAAGCTAAAGCTGCCCAGGAGCTGGATCATTTATGTGTCAACTCTTACATCAACAGAAAGCACCAAAGCTGTCCTTAGATGGGCAAGGGCATGGAGGCTCCAGGCTCTTTCCTTTTGGTGGCTGTGCCCCCTGCAATGCACAGTAGGTTGGGAGGTGGCAGGGAGAGAAGCACTCAGCCAGCTCCAGGGGATATTCCCAGAGGATGCACCACAGCAGGCCAAACTGTTCTGTTATCAAACACTGGCATAGGTCTGTTCTTCACTGCCCTGGTAGGAACACGTCCTAGCTCCTGACTGGTACTGACTGCAGGGCACCCCTCCAGTAAACATGTAATCTAAATAGACACACCATCTGCTTTGCTAGTGTTGCTGCTCAGGAATTTGGGCTGGCTTTGGTCAGTGGAAAGAAGGGTGAAGGAAAAATAGTGCCCAAGCACCAGGAGCGCAGGTAGCCTGGTGGGACACCTCTGCAATTTTGGCCTTGGGTGTGCTCGAACTTGTCCTGACTTCGGAGGGATGCACGTGAGGATGTTTACAGAAGTTTCCCAAAAGAGCCAGGACCATCTTGGATGCCAACCAGTGCAGCTCTACCCATGTCTGCATGGTTACATCCCCTTTCCCCTTCACCACATCAGATGTCCATGTCCAGGCTGCAGATGGGGAGTACTCCCAAGCCTGGGCATTGTTTGGAAGTGTCTGAGCCAAGGCAGTGGCAAGGACAGTGAGGAACACTGACTAGAAATGATGGTGGTGGTGCGCTCAGGCCAGCGCCCATGTCTTGTTTCGTTGACCAGTGCAGACATACCTTGGTCTTGACATAATCAGTGCATCTTCCTGTCCATCTTCCTCAGCACTGTTCTACACCACAGTGTAAAACATCTGTACCCTGAAGAGTGGGACTTCTTCTTACTTCCTCCACCCCAGCAACCTCCACAGACTGAAAAAAGCTAGCAGAGCTTTGGTGACATGGATCTCCATGCAGATGCAGACGTTGTATGAATGCACCAGCCAACTCCCCTCCACCCCAGGACTCTGAATACCACCTACCCTAGTGTTTCCTCTCATGGCATGTGTTTCAATTACTGCCAGAAGAAGCAGCTTGAACTTTGAAAGGAGGTTCATCTCCAGTGAGTCCTTGAACAAAAAAACAACCTTATTCCCTCAGTGAGCATATGTTTGCCACAAGGAATAACAGGGGAGGAACAACAAAGCCTCTGTCCATCTTCTATGTTTTCAGCTGTACTTTGCGATTTTGAAGGAGAAAATATTCCATCAGCAAGAGAGGATAATTCTGTAAAAAGCACAGGGTACCTCACTAGCACATAGAACATTACAGACTACTGCTTCATCTGTTCTCCTGCTGCCCCCGAGTGCCCGTTGCTTACTTCAGGACAACCACATCTGCACAAAGCATAGCTCTTGCTCTGGCTTCCACAAGCCCTGCACAATAAAATTCTGAGATCTGGGCTGTGCCAGCAAAAATGGGGGCTGACTCCTAGGCCAAATCTGGACACACGTATTTAGAAATATTTAATACACACTGAAAGTGGACAGAAAATCCTGCCAGCCTTCCCCTGTCCACAATCCTGAGTGCTTTTCAATCTGAGCTGAGTTTTAATGCTCCTCTCCCCAAACACACACACTCCTCATATAGCTATTTTCTCTGCAGAAGGCAACTCAGAAAATAAAATAGCTCCATTTCTTCCAGGCATGTCTGAGAAGCTGTTTTCTAATAGTAAAACTAGTGAATTTGGCTGCTTTAATAACTGTGGTATTAACTTGGCCTGAATTGCTTTCAGGGCTTGAGGATTCTGCTGTGACCCTCACACACGAAACTGCTTGCAGGGGGAATGACTCCACTGTTACCTGCTGTGGGGCCTCCAAGGTCCATTGCAAGTCATGGCAAGAACTCTCTTCTCCTGCTAGATGTTTCCCCAGCAGCCTCACTTCATGGGCCACATCATCTCTGAAGGTCTCTTCTACTTTCCAGTCCTCCTAGCCTCATTGTATATTAACTCTTGTGGGTGTCTCTGCCTCAGGGGTCATCACTGAAATGCCCTGTCTTTTCTCAACACCTGTGTTACAATGGGCCTCAGGAAAGACTATTACCCAGAACTGCAACCTGACTGGCACATCCTGGAGGAATACACATCCTACAATGGGCCTCGAGAAAAATACCATCAGGGACTGCAACCATGACTGGCACATCCTGGAGGAATATGCATCCTAGGAGTGTTGCAAGGGGCCTCAGAAAAGAACAAAAATGAGCTCAAGATAAGGGACTTAAGCACTCTACAAACAAAGAGATGGGCTAAGATAAGACTATCTATGGCAAAGAAGGCCCAGAGTTCATTAAAAGGACATGAAAAGATCCCTCTTCAGAGACCACTAGGGACCACCAGAGACCACCAAAAACCTCCAGAGAAGCCCCCTCAGAGACCCAGGCCGCATCTGTAATGACTATGCAACTATGATAATTAGTTCCAGGACACAGAATGTATATGTATTCCCTTTCCGTGAAATTCGATGCATATGTGTGTCACAGAGTGTCAAGCTGTGTCTGATGCCTCACATGGCCTGCACGTTAGGTGGAACTATCTCCCGTACATCCAGCACTGTAATAAAGAATGCCTGCTCCTTAATTCTACATTGGTGTCAAGAAGTTCTTTTCCTTTTTTTTTGGCAATATTTGGACCTGACAAGGTCATTTCCACACATGGGATTGGTCTGGATTCTGAAACTGACCCCAGCAACAAGTATGGAAAACTTCTCCAGATTATATCTGTGGGGCAGTCACAGCACAATCTGTGTTAACCTCCCACTGGCAAATGAGTGAGTTTTCGGATGCCACCTTGAAACAGTACCTTTTGACCATTAAAGACAGGAAAGAAAAAAGGAGCAGTTTTTCTTTGAAAGGACTCTCATAAGAATAAAGTTCTCATCCTTGGGGCAGGGGAAGGGACCGTCTCTGTTTTCAAACACATCTTGGCAGGCAGCAAATTAGGCAACATGGAAATGGTTACAACACCATTGGGACCTTCACTGAAAATGTCAAAGCACCAGGACCTGAACAAAGGAGAAGGTGGCAGTGATGCTGGTAATATCTTGTCCAGGACATAACTTTTGCCCACATCACTGAGAAGCCTTCAGACAATCAGAGAAAACATTATATAAACAATCAGCAACTGGCCAATTCTCTCCTCCTTCCTAAACATATCCAAACACCTTCTTTTAAGTTTCCTCTTTCACACATCTCTTACAGTGCCACTGTAGTAGTATTTAACCTTTCCCTGGCTCAGAAAGGAAATGGAAGAACAGAAAAGGACAGAAAGGTATTTGGAGGGTATTGAGAAGTAAGGAAGAGTTTCTTCATCAGCCAATAGTCTCAAAACACTTTGGTCTAGAAAAGAGATGACGAGAGTGAAAGTAGATCTCATCAGTGGTGAGAAACAAGGAGAAGGCCAATAGGCAATAACTACTCATATGTCTCTCAGTACAAGAACAAAGAAGCAACGAATGAAACTAGCAGATGGCAGCTTCACATTCAGCCAGAGGAGGTATTTCTTCTTACCATACACAATCCAGCTGTTTGACCCACTATCATTAATCATTGTAAATCCAGCAATTTCACCTGGCTCAAAAACCCTTAGGACAAACTCACAGAAGAGGATGGACAAAGTAACAGAAGAGAAAAGCTACAAATATTCCTGTGATCAGGAGGAACATACCCTCCACCCAGCAAACAGGGCCAAACGGTGATGCTGAGTAAGGAGGAGTATGAGACCTTCTCCTGGGTTGGCCAACCATGGCAAACCATTCACAGAGAATGTCACCTCCCCATTGCCCCCCTCCCATCCCAATGCATCATTAAATCATTCCTATCGTAATTATAAACTAGCCACAGTGACTTCCAATCAGGACTTGGCCTTGTGCCATCTAAGGAAAATGTGCTCTGCCTTCATGCTGCCTGTTGTCAGCTCCTGACTGGAGGAGCTTGACCATGTTGAAGAGATGTTCTTAGCTGAAGCCATTCTGCAAAACATAGCTAATGACTTGTATGAAGGCAAGTTTGCTTAGTGTGGAAAGGAGACAGCTGAAGGGGTCCTAGTTATAGTATCCCACAGCCTAAAAGGCATTACAGAGAAGATAGCACCAGACTCTTCTCAGAGGTGTCCAGTGACAGGGCAGAAGACCTGGGCACAAGTTGCAAGAGGGGTTGGATTTGAGGAGAAAACTCTTCCCATGAGATCAATGCAGCCCTGGAACAGGCATCAGAGAGGTGGTAGGATCTCTGGCCTTGAGGATATTGAGCACTCAACCAGATGAGGGCCTGAACTACCTGACCTAGCATTGTGACGAGCTCTGTTGGACACACAGGGTTGGATTGGAAACCTCCAGAGATGCCTCCTGACATAAATCTTTGTCAGATTCTGGGAACCATATCCTATCCAATGTGACCAGCCTTGCAAACCAGGACTGATAATCCATGTTAATTAAATACATACATGTTTTTGACAGAGGAACGACGTCCTCCATGCATGATTGAGACACCAACCCATAGACTCCCTGGGTGGTTCGATGCTCATCCATCAGCTCTCTGACTCACACAGTACCTCTGCAATGCTGCCTACCCCACAGTACTGGAAAGGATTTGCATGAGGGACAAGCTGTACCTGGCACACTTGCTGAAGCACCTTCAGCCACTTTTCTGACTATGTCATTGAAGGATTATCTGTAATAGCGATTCCCACAAATCTCACAGGTGTTACCTTGTTCATGGTAAAGGTAGGAAGCCGTCAAGTGTTATGCTTAGGATCCTGCATGTAGCAGCATTCACATGGTGCCCTCTGGGGAATAGTTGAAGGTTTTAAAGAAAACAGAAGCAATCTCTTTTATTTCTAATTGCTCTTTAAACAAATGTATCACCTACCAGCTCTACCCAAGCTCAGCACCCTGTTGAGCCAGGTACGCCAGGCTCTACAGCACCAGCTGAGGAACTGTTGTCCAGATAGAAAAGATGGGGATAGGTAATGACACTACGCCTGTTGTCCCACATGGGATCAGGTGGACACTGAGAAAGTGGTTCACTTTACCCACAAAGGAGAGAAACTAGCTGAAATTGAATCACAGTTCAGCCCTTTCTAAGACAGCAAGTCCACATCACCTGTAGCAGTCTCCCATGGACCTCACTTAACATCACGGACAGTTTAAAGGACCAGCTTAGACAAGAAGCCTGAATTTTTACATGGCTGCAAGAGGTCAGCAAAATCATCACTCAGAGAGACATTCGTTGGAGCTAACAAAAGAGGTATGGTATGCACATGAGAGCTCAGATCTGCAGCCTTAGCTGAATTCCTTCATGAAAATCCTCTCCACCCTCTTAGTAATAACAACATTATTTTTCTCTTCATCCCTCTGTCTCCCTTCTGTCTGCAATTTGCTCTTCCTGGTGGAAGGGAAAGGAAGTGTAAATTATTGCAACACTGACAAGACCTGAGTGGCATCTTCTGTCACTAACAGCAAACCTGAGGAAGCAGAACACACATCTGACAGAGCCTTGCCAAATCTGGAGACGCTATCCAATGGCTTGTTTACTGACTGAAAAGATAAGCATGAAAGCAATTCAAAGCATTTATCTTGCTTATTTCTCCAGTTTCTGGCATATCTCATGTGTTTACTAAGCAAATTCACAATTGTTTATCACTGAACACTCTGAGATGGGCCAGATCTAACTACTCAAGCAGGTAAACTCTAATGTACATTTGCTGTGTCCCTTTTGCAACCAAGGAACTCAAATCACTTGCTTTTTCTGTGCAGCTGGAGCACCCAGAAGTAATAAAAACTAACCCAGCAATGTGTAAGACTGCAGTCTTACAGTGGTGGTCAAATGTTGTTATCTTGTGAAGGATTCTTTACACATTGTGGCTGGAGCCAAAATACTTCAGACAGAAATTTGACACAGGATTTTTAATCCCAAATCAGACTCTCAGTGGGGGTAATGACATAATAATCACTAACAGTTTTGTGTAAGCATCCCATATTTCTGCCAGATGATGTCTCAACACTTACTGTGAGCAGCAGCTCTGTAGTGAGCACTACATGTGTCAAGTGTCCCCAGAACACCCAGGGCTGCCTGAAAACAAGCAGGCTGTCTACAGAAGTTACAGACCAGAGTTTTGAAGATTTCAGGTCATTTTGGATTCACTGGTTGTACACAGAAAAAGTAGATCTGGACATTTCCAAAATGTCTCCAAAATTCAAGAAAGGCTACGCTTACTTAGCTTATCCTGAATGATTCCCCTCTTCTTCTCCCTAGCTGGACTACACTCCGAACCAATGGAGCTCATGTATGAAAAGAGACAAATGATGCATGACAACCTACCTGGGAGCCACTTTCTTTAGAAGATTATTTCAGTGCAAGGATTCCAAGTGCTTTAAGATCCTATGAGGCAGCAGGACACCTGGAGCAGGCTGTTTAATTGACTGGTTCCTTGCTTCTGATAGGTGGCCAGAGATTTTTACAAGATTTGTGCTCCTAATCCCTTTTGTGATCTCATGCTATTTTGTTAGCAGCTGTCTTAACCGGTGGTGCTAGATACTCCCAACAGAGAGCTTGCTGAAGAGATGTCACCAGGAGCCTGGGGACACTGTAACATGTGCCCATAACTTACACATGACTTTTATGCTGACTGAAAGTCACATTAAATACAGAAGAGTACAGCACTGTCTGTCCTGGGGAGTGCATAGAAAGGATGCACTTTTCTTAGATGTTTGCCTTAAAGACCTGTAGCTTTAATCATTAGTAAGAAAGTCTCAGAAATATGCTTTGACAAACTAGGACAAAATGGATAAAAAGTACCAATTTCAGTGAATTAACCTTTTGGAGTAGTGTCAGGACAGCGGGGCCATCTCTGCAACGGTGGAGCAACTTGGTGCTGATAGCTCTAGTACAATCTCAGTCACTCCTGAGAGAAGCCCCCTGTAAGGATGGGACAGAACCTCTGCTGCACTGCCATGATGGAGGTGCAGACAAGCCCTGGACTTCTGACTCCAGAGTGACATAGCTGCGGTTTGGATTAATTCAGCAGTACAGCAGCTTTTGCCTCAGTTGCTGTGCCTCTCAGGGCTGCCTCCTTTCAGTTTCAGAGAAAGAGAGAAAAGAATCAGCCAGAAGCTGGCTGCTTCATTCAAAACTGCACAGTGTGACTTACAGTGGGAGTAAATCTCATCAGCTTCAGCTTCTACAGAGGCAAAACTACCTCCTCTAGTCTCGATGCTCTTTTGTCAGCAGCACGAACACACAGAAAACTGAACGTTGCTACTATTATTTGCATCTATTGTTCTATAAACGGCAGATTTAAAGGAACAGGATTTAAAAAAAAAAAAAAAAAGGAAGGAAACAACACAAAGGTCTGTCAATTGTGTAAAACACATTCCTGCACTGCAGGGTGGGTGGTCCGCTTGGAAGTTGTGATGGTGTCAGCACAAACCACCACAAAAGATTAGTGATGTGTGTGCAAATACAGCAGTCTGATCATCGCATCTGAAACCAGGTTGGCCAAGTGGCTTACCTGTGCCTTGAATCATGTTTAACACACGTACTTCACTAACGGGCAGCCAAGTGGGAAGTCTGCTCTCACGCTGCATGCAGTCTTTGTTAGGAATGCAAGTGGCATTTTGAAACCAAGATGGATACGCTCTCCTTTTACACAAAGGGAAAGAGGCCTAAAACTCACTAAAAATGATAAATTCTACAATGTGGAAAACAAAGTGTCTTTGAAAACAGAACAGCAAGAACTTGTCTCACTGAATAAGTCACTAACAAGATGAAAAAGCAAAATCAAGCCCTTTTGCAGTAGTTTGTGCAGTGCAAAAACTTGTCTGCAGCATTCACAGTACCAAACTCTGAAATCCTTTTTTTTTTCTTTAAAAAGAGCTATTGACTTTTGTATCAAATGTGGAATACTTTATTATGTACTTTGTAGATGTGAGATTAGTAACTAAAGTAAACGAAAACTCTTGCTAGTCTCACAGCTGTGTTAATGTAAAAACCTACAATGCACTAAATGGAAGCTGTGTAGCTGAAGACGCTGCCCGGCTTAGTATCAGCTAGAGGAAGGTGTCCTTGAGCGGGGATTATGCAGCCAAGCATCACAGCTGGTTTCAGATAACTTAGCAAGATTCCACTTATTACAAATCCACTTAAATTTTTACAGTGTTAAAATTAGTTGTGCCATTAGCTCTGAGGATGAAAAGTCCAACGGCGCTCACGGAACAGTAACTGGAGCACCCTCTAGTGGTCATCATCACAGATGATAATTAAACCTCTTTGCGTCAGCCGTTAGCCCATCTGCTTTCTCATGCAAACGGGGTATCCTGAAAGTTTACTAAAATATGCACATGAATACGTTGTATGTTATTCATGCTATATCAGTCCACTAGGCGCAACTGTAAGGTTTTAATCTTGCTTACTCCCCCCCCAAACGCTACGTATTTAATAAAAATATTTTAACACTTTCTGTGGCTTTAAGCAAAATTCGTTCAATTGCGATTTTCAAAATTGTTAAGGAAACCCTCAGGAAGGATGAAAAGAAATGACAGAGAAATAAGTTTTGTCTCCATACCAGAGACATTAGTAGAAACTATAACAACAAATGGAACTAAGGTACAGCTGCATAAAGATGATCTGTTAAAAAGAAAGCACAGTAGCTACCATAAGAGGGAGTAATGACTGACAAATCTTTACAGACTCATTGCAGTTCTCTTCCCATTTAGACTTCACATTTAATCAGAACTTTTGAAAGATGCTGAAGTAGAGATTTTACTGAAAGATAATATAGAAATTAGTATCTGATAATCACTAAACATAGAAACAGAATCAGAACATAAGTACTAGGCTGGAATATACAAGTAATTTATGGCAGCTTCAGGAAAGTTAACTTCAGTTACACTAAGCAGGAGTTATAGCATCAGAAACTGTCAAAGGTAAGGGACAGGTGGATTGAGTCTTTCTAGAAGCACAAGATCAGGAAAAATAGCTCGAATGCCAAGTAGACAACAATTTCCAAACACACCTCCTAGGCATGTACCACAGCACAAGATTTAGCTGCATCATATTAGTATTACACTGGACTTCATTTAACCAATATTGCGTGATTAAGTAAAGTTCTTATCATCTGCTACCATGAAAGCATACTGCTTATTGGGCAGGTGCTCTGGGATTTGCCACATCAAGAGAACAGATGCCATAGAATCATAGAATGGTTTGGGTTGAAAGGGACCTTCCAAGGTCATCTAGTCCAAACCCCCTGAAGTCAGAAGGGACATCTCTAAGTAGACCGGGTTACTCAGGGCACCATCCAGCCTGACCTTGAATGTCTCCAAGGATGGGGCCTCCACCACTTCTCTGGGCAACCTGTTCCAATGTTCCACCATTTTCATAGTAAAGAACTTCTTCCTAATGTCTAATCTAAATCTACCCTTCTCTAGTTTAAAACCATTGCCCCTTGTTCTATTGCTACATGTCCTTGTAAGCAGTCACTCCCCAGCTTTCTTATAGGCCCCCTTTAGCTACTGGAAGGCTGCTGTAAGATCTCCCTGGAGCCTTCTCTTCTCCAGGCTGAACAACCCCAACTCACTCAGCCTGTCTTCACAGGTGAGGTGTTCCAGCCCTCTGATCATTTTTGTGGCCCTCCTCTGGAACTGCTCCATCAGGTCTATGTCCTTCCTGTGTTGAGGGTTCCAGAGTCCCTCCATGTCCTATGTGAGGAACTTTGCAGCCAGGATTCTGCCTAAGTTCAGATGATTTTATGCTAGATGAATGCTTTCTGCAGGGTGTAATTATCACTTTGGGAAAGGTAAGAAGTGGCAAGAAAGTAAGTTTCACAGTATCAAGTGAATTAACTCAATGATGAAAGAAAAAAGGAGAGTATTTAAATTATCAGGGTATTAGGGCAGAAACTGAGGTTGCATGTCACAGCACTAAAACGTTCCAGAAGACCTCTCCTATGGGCAGCAGGAGGGACAGAGTCAGAAAATAAAGAAATTGGGATAGTGCATTCCAGTGCTTTTGAATGTACCATGAGAAATTACATTGCTCAGAGAAGAGAGAGTGGCTTCTGCAGAAAAACGGCCCAAGTCCATGGATGTTTGAGGCAATTTGTACAAGCATTTTCAGACTTTGATAGACAGCAAGATAAAAGTTAATGAATCCATGTGATGCTACTAGGACCTCATCAATTCTGTTTTTCTTGCTTTCTCAGAAAAAAACCAACAACCAACCAAACAAGCAAAAACCCCATTGAGACTCATGAAAATACCTCAAGTGTAGCCTAAGGAAATCTGCAATATTCAGAACCTCCTGAAAATCTCAGGAAAAAAAAACCCCACACACCCCCACAACCCCAATGGAAAAAAAAAAAGTGAAAAAATATGACTTGAGGAAGATCCAAACTTTGACAGATCAAAATCCAAGCTGGTTGAGTTTAACCCTAACCTCGCTGACACACTCTAGAGAGACAGAGCACATCCAGACTCATGAAAAAGTAACACATCCCTGGGACTGCACTGGCCATGGTTGGTGGCTGTATGTGTCAGGTCTCCAAGCAGGGAACAGCCAGATGCTAGACAGGATGCTTTCCTAGACAGGTGAGGGTGCTTTGGCTCAATGGTGAACCATCTCATTGCCTCCAAATTCAGAGGATGCTGACAACAGGGAGCCTTTGGCCTCTGCTCTAATTAAAACCCTGGCTGAGGAAGAAACAAGGAAGTAGAGTCTCTTGCAACAAAAAGGTCATGCCACTAGATCACTAACTAGATCCCAAATCTGGTCAGGAAGAGAAAAACTTCTCTCTCTCTCTCTTCCTACACAGCCCCCCCCTCCCCTTTTTAATGTTTCTTAGTAAATTACTCCCCAAGCTCTAGGCAATAACCAGACATACCACACTCTTCAGTAAAAGGGTTCCAGCAAACAGCAAAGCTCAGTACACCTATGCCACAAAGAAAACCAATCCTGAAAGAAAGCAAAAAAAAGATCACAAATAAATGGGAAGATCTGGCTTTATCTTGCTGCTGCTATGCAAAAGTTTGATTTGAACAGACTAATCAGGAACATTTGGATGAAGGGGAAGTAATACAGGAATGCAGAATATGTGAGAAAGTGAACAGTTTTGACTAGATCAGAGGTAGTAAAACCTTTGGAACCCATTTTATGCTGTTCCAAGAGAGAAACTGATTAATGTTCTCAGTTAAATTGCTATAGTCACTGCTACTCTTTCTGGCCAGGCAAAGACAAGCTTTTCCCTATGGAAGAAAAACTGAAAAACTAAGACAATAAAATCAACTAACTGAAGGAATCAAGGTAACAAGTGAACGCTCTTACGAGAAACTACTTCCTGGACATCCTGAATGGATAGATTCATATTATGTTCAAGATTCAAATGCTGTGGATGCCATAGTCCCTCAGACTCACTGGGCACTCCTAGGAGGTTTCAGCCACATGTTGGCTCCATATTTCTCTCACAGGTAGGTTGATGTCAAGGGATAGGGCTAGGCCAGCTGCTAGGTAAATGACATATGCTCTCTTTTAACCCCCTCCCTTTCCAGAGGAGAAGGAAAAGGAACAAGGGAGAGAGACATATGGGTCGGAAAGACTAAAAAAACTATAATTAAAATAATAACAATAAAATGAAATATATACAAACACAATAGTGAACCCAACCTCTCTGATGGCACCATCACCACTGATACTGTGAAGCAGGCACCGGGGAAGTCTCAGACTGGAGTCAATGGCAGATGGGAACCAGATTAAGAGGTTGGAATCTCAAACTGGGCTCAGGAATAGACAGATTCAGATTGAAGACAGAACTGACAAGAGTCCTCGGATGCCAGCCACCAAAGAAGAGCTTGATCCTCATGACCCCTCAGCTTTATACTGAATATGATGTATACGGGATGGAATCCCTCGTTGGTCAGTTTAGGGTCACCTGTCCTGTCCAATCCTTCCCACAGGGGCAGCCTTTCACTTTCTGCAGCCCCCAACGTGGTGCACAAGATTTAGCAGTGACCTTGGTCTGCACAGGAGCAAGTACAAGCCAGAGCCTTTCAGTACACATCAACCCTTGGCATTAACTCTAAACGTGGCCATAAGAGCAGGACAGAGGCCTGGAGGTGCATGTGGCCAGCACCATGACATGAACTTCTCATCACATGTTTGCAGCCAAGATTAGGAAACCAAATTCTGGAGAGAGATCTGAGAAAAACTGTGGACAATGGCACCAAAATGTTTTACAGCGATTTGCAAGTACCAGAAGAGATACATCTTGCCTAAATCCTGGTAACTGGGACATGATTTCCTTGCTACAGAAGAGTTTGCTGGCTGCTTTATGGTTTTCTGTTCCAGCTACTCTGCACATAGGAACAAGTCAGGCTGACTTGGAAGTAATCACAACAAGAATCTCTTTATGGTATGGCTTAAAAAAAAAAAAAAGCTAATGTACATTGAATTATATAAAACAGAAATGTGAATAATTTATTTTAAAATACTGTAATTCCCCCATCTCCTTAAATACTTCAGGAAGCCCAAACTTTACACTTTTCTCCAGAATGTTCAGCCTTTCACTATCAATACAGCTAGATCTCATGTCTTAGACATTAGTATAATAAATGGTTGTCTCTCTTTAGCCAATCATTCTACCACCCCACCCAAGGAAGGGAAATCAGAGAAAGAAAAGGAAAGGAGGGTTGAAATGGAAACAGATTGAATAAAATAAAATATTAATGGAGATATTACTTATTAGGAAGATAGGAATTCTTTTAAGAGATTATTATTAATATAATAAAAACATTTCTAATATTCATATAAAGTACACAAAGTTATCCTCAGTCCAAGTAGTGGTGGTGAGCTGCACGCTCCCAGCAATGAATTCCAGGCATCAGGCTCTGCAGGTACCACACCTCCAGCAGAAACACGATGGTCACAGCAACAGGAGAGTTGGCCTCGGGAGCAGAGAGATGGGTGAGGTCCTCCAGAGATGGCAGCTATCAGGAAAAGGGTCCATTCCAGCAATCTTTCTAATCTATAGTGAGTGACATTTTCATCATGGAATACTTCTGTTGGCCAGCCTCAGTCAGCTGTCTGGGCTTTCGCTCCTCCTGGTTCTAGCACCCAGCTAACTCAAACTGCTGAAGACCTTGACCACTATGGAGACCTGGATACCACGGCTGGCCACAAGCCACAACAAAGTGTCTTATCAACTTTGTTCTTACCAAATTGGGTGCTGCAGCCTTCTCAAACATGCAGCTTTCCTGGGCAGAAAAATGATTCTATGATTCTATCCCAGCAAAACCAGGACAATGATGTACAGGTTTTCTGTCTCAGAGACGCCCAAGATTCTCTTAATAGAAAGAAAAATTGACTAAGGCATTAGGCAAAGTTTCTTAATGTTCCTAAGTTGCTACGGGAAAGGTTCTTGCATGGATTAAATAACAGGCCAGACAGAAATATTGAGAGTGGGGAAAATCTGCCAATACACACATCCCTCTCACTGATATGTGAATATCCCTGCACATGACAAGCCTTGCACGTTTGGCTTTTTTTAGGCCTTGAAACTCGAAGAGTTCAACTTCATATTTGAGACAGGTCTTCAAAATAATTTCCTTAACATCTCCTCTACCAGCCATTGGTGGGACAAGAAAAACCTCCCAGTACCTTCGTTTCAGAAAAAAAATACATACTTTCCTACAATGTTTTTTATTCTTTGTATTGAAAATACCAAATCAGCAAAGGTTGCTATGCCTGTACTACAGAACATGATTGTTGTTTTGCCACAGTTTCCCATTCTTTATATGCATGGAAGAGAAAGGTGATTTTTCTGGTAAAGTAGTGATAGAGGATTTCTCTTCCTGGATTGCCGATCAACAACAAAAGTGTACAGTCAGCTTTGTGGCAACCTCTGAAACAGTAAAAAGCAGCATTTGTTCATCATGCCTTGACATTTTCCTGTTCACAGATGTGAAACTAGTGTTTTCTATTGATATTAAAGGCAAATATATTAAAGTCCTATTCAGAAAAAGTAATAAAACAGAGAAGTCATGTACAATGCTAGCACATAAAAGATACTTACATTGTAATTTCAAATTCTGTCATCTCCTATAATGAGAAAATAATAACAGACATACATTAAGATCTCCTGTCAGGGAAGAATGCCAGTTTTTGTCTTTAAACATTTGCACCTCAAGTCTTGCCTACCTGTTCTTTTCAGATCTGTTGCTCAGGCAAACACTTTATGTGTTTCCTCCATTATCTATCTGTTCAACCATGATTATATACATCAATTGGGATGATAAATGGAGCATGAAGACAGGTCACATTACTGTGAAAATCCCCTCCTACAAGTAGTGAGGGAGATGAGAAAATCCCACGGAAAGATGACAAATTTAATTTCCTCTGCATCTCCCATTCTGTCCAGCAGGATGATTCACTGTGTATCTCTGATCCATGAGCTATGGCATAGGTGAATTCAGAGAGAGAACGTACAAATCCAAGCAGGTGAACTCTCTGGTTTTAACAAATTCACTTCATTTTTCATAGATCATATGCTTCTTTTTCACCAAGATGCCTGCTATACTTCACCATTTATTTATTTAAGGTGTCCTGGTTTGAGCTAGAACAGAACCAGTTCCCTGTTCAGTGATTTCACTTTCCAGCTCAGTCTCTGCAAACTAACTACATTTTCTGAAGTTAACGACATTTTCACAGGCAGTGTCTGCTTCTAGCAGTGATAACACTTGATGTTTAGTTACTACCAAGGGTTGGTGTGTGCAGAAAGGCTCCTGCTTATACTTGCTCCAGTGCAAACCATGGGCACTGCTAAATCTTGTGCACCACATTGGGATTCTGTAAGTGAAAGGGTCATAAACGAGTAAAAAAGTCACACCAGTGGGAAGCAGCAGATAGGACAGGTGACTCTAAACTGACCAGCGACATATTTCATACCAAATGGATGGAATATGTTGATGACACAAAACTGGGAGGAGTGACTGACACACCAGAAGGTTGTGCTGCCATCCAGTGAGACCCGGACAGGCTACAGAGCTGGGCAGAGAGTAACTTCATGAAATTCAACAAGAGCAAGAGTAGGGTTCTGGACCTGGGGCGGAATAACCCTATATATCAGTACAGGTTAGGGGCTGACCTGCTTGAAAGCAGCTCTGTGGAAAAAGACCTGGGAGTCCTGGTGGACAGCACGATGACCATGAGCTTGTAGTGAGCCCTTGTGGCCAAGAAGGCCAATGGCATTCTGGGGTGCACCAAGAAGAGTGTGGCAAGCAGGACAAGGGAGGTTCTTTTCCCACTCTACTCTGTCCCTCTACTGAGGGGGAATCTTATAAACGCTTATAAATACTTAATGGGTGGGGTGCCAGGAGAATGGGGCCAGTCTTTTTTCGGTGGTGTCCAGTGACAGGACAAGAGGTAATGGGCACAAACTTGAACATAGGCAGTTCTATCTAAATACGAGGAGGAACTTCTTTACTTTGGAGGGCGGCATAATGGTGGAACAGGCTGTCCAGAGAGGTAGTTGTGCCTCTACCTCTGGAGACGTTCAAAACCTTCCTGGACACCATCCTGTGCAACCTGTTCTGGGTGATCCTGCTCTGGCAGGTGAGTTGAAGTAGATGATCTCCAGAGGTCCCTTCCAACCCCTATCATTCTGTGATTCTGTGATATGTGTCATACTCAGTATAAAGCTGAGGGATCACAAGGGTCAAGTTCTCTTCTTCAATGGCTGGCATCTGAGGAGGACTCTGTCTGCTCTGCCTTCGATCCCAGTCTGTGAATTCCCAATCCAGTTCCNGGGGAAAATCTGCCAATACACACATCCCTCTCACTGATATGTGAATATCCCTGCACATGACAAGCCTTGCACGTTTGGCTTTTTTTAGGCCTTGAAACTCGAAGAGTTCAACTTCATATTTGAGACAGGTCTTCAAAATAATTTCCTTAACATCTCCTCTACCAGCCATTGGTGGGACAAGAAAAACCTCCCAGTACCTTCGTTTCAGAAAAAAAATACATACTTTCCTACAATGTTTTTTATTCTTTGTATTGAAAATACCAAATCAGCAAAGGTTGCTATGCCTGTACTACAGAACATGATTGTTGTTTTGCCACAGTTTCCCATTCTTTATATGCATGGAAGAGAAAGGTGATTTTTCTGGTAAAGTAGTGATAGAGGATTTCTCTTCCTGGATTGCCGATCAACAACAAAAGTGTACAGTCAGCTTTGTGGCAACCTCTGAAACAGTAAAAAGCAGCATTTGTTCATCATGCCTTGACATTTTCCTGTTCACAGATGTGAAACTAGTGTTTTCTATTGATATTAAAGGCAAATATATTAAAGTCCTATTCAGAAAAAGTAATAAAACAGAGAAGTCATGTACAATGCTAGCACATAAAAGATACTTACATTGTAATTTCAAATTCTGTCATCTCCTATAATGAGAAAATAATAACAGACATACATTAAGATCTCCTGTCAGGGAAGAATGCCAGTTTTTGTCTTTAAACATTTGCACCTCAAGTCTTGCCTACCTGTTCTTTTCAGATCTGTTGCTCAGGCAAACACTTTATGTGTTTCCTCCATTATCTATCTGTTCAACCATGATTATATACATCAATTGGGATGATAAATGGAGCATGAAGACAGGTCACATTACTGTGAAAATCCCCTCCTACAAGTAGTGAGGGAGATGAGAAAATCCCACGGAAAGATGACAAATTTAATTTCCTCTGCATCTCCCATTCTGTCCAGCAGGATGATTCACTGTGTATCTCTGATCCATGAGCTATGGCATAGGTGAATTCAGAGAGAGAACGTACAAATCCAAGCAGGTGAACTCTCTGGTTTTAACAAATTCACTTCATTTTTCATAGATCATATGCTTCTTTTTCACCAAGATGCCTGCTATACTTCACCATTTATTTATTTAAGGTGTCCTGGTTTGAGCTAGAACAGAACCAGTTCCCTGTTCAGTGATTTCACTTTCCAGCTCAGTCTCTGCAAACTAACTACATTTTCTGAAGTTAACGACATTTTCACAGGCAGTGTCTGCTTCTAGCAGTGATAACACTTGATGTTTAGTTACTACCAAGGGTTGGTGTGTGCAGAAAGGCTCCTGCTTATACTTGCTCCAGTGCAAACCATGGGCACTGCTAAATCTTGTGCACCACATTGGGATTCTGTAAGTGAAAGGGTCATAAACGAGTAAAAAAGTCACACCAGTGGGAAGCAGCAGATAGGACAGGTGACTCTAAACTGACCAGCGACATATTTCATACCAAATGGATGGAATATGTTGATGACACAAAACTGGGAGGAGTGACTGACACACCAGAAGGTTGTGCTGCCATCCAGTGAGACCCGGANCATCTAGTGAGCCCCGGACAGGCTACAGAGCGGGGCAGAGAGTAACTTCATGAAATTCAACAAGAGCAAGAGTAGGGTTCTGGACCTGGGGCGGAATAACCCTATATATCAGTACAGGTTAGGGGCTGACCTGCTTGAAAGCAGCTCTGTGGAAAAAGACCTGGGAGTCCTGGTGGACAGCACGATGACCATGAGCTTGTAGTGAGCCCTTGTGGCCAAGAAGGCCAATGGCATTCTGGGGTGCACCAAGAAGAGTGTGGCAAGCAGGACAAGGGAGTTTCTTTTCCCACTCTACTCTGTCCCTCTACTGAGGGGGAATCTTATAAACGCTTATAAATACTTAATGGGTGGGGTGCCAGGAGAATGGGGCCAGTCTTTTTTCGGTGGTGTCCAGTGACAGGACAAGAGGTAATGGGCACAAACTTGAACATAGGCAGTTCTATCTAAATACGAGGAGGAACTTCTTTACTTTGGAGGGCGGCATAATGGTGGAACAGGCTGTCCAGAGAGGTAGTTGTGCCTCTACCTCTGGAGACGTTCAAAACCTTCCTGGACACCATCCTGTGCAACCTGTTCTGGGTGATCCTGCTCTGGCAGGTGAGTTGAAGTAGATGATCTCCAGAGGTCCCTTCCAACCCCTATCATTCTGTGATTCTGTGATATGTGTCATACTCAGTATAAAGCTGAGGGATCACAAGGGTCAAGTTCTCTTCTTCAATGGCTGGCATCTGAGGAGGACTCTGTCTGCTCTGCCTTCGATCCCAGTCTGTGAATTCCCAATCCAGTTCCTGAATCTGCTTCCTATCTACCTCTGGGTCCAGTTTGGACTCTGGGGAAGCTCAATATTGGTTTTGTATAGATCTATGTATATTTTGTTATTTTCTTATTAATATTATTATCTTTTCTTTTTATTGCTACTATTTCATTAAAGCTGTTTTAGTTTTTCTTTTTCCAACCTGTAAGTCTCTCTTCCTTATTCCCTTTCCCTTCTCCTGGAGAGGGAGAGGGGTTAAAAGAGAGCATCTGTCATCCAGAAACAGAACCGGAGGTTCCTGAACTGTGTGGAAGNCCAAGCCCAGAAAGTGGAGTTAAATCCAGTTGGTGGCCAGTCACAAGTGGTGTTCCCCATGGGTCAGTGCCGGGGCCACTTCTGTTTAAATATCTTTATCAATGATCTTGACAAGGAGATTGAGAGCACCCTTAGTAAGTTTGCAGATGACACCAAGTTGGGTGGGGGTGTTGATCTGCTTGAGGGTAGGGAGACTCTACAGAGGGACCGGGATAGGCTGGACCAATGGGCCAACTGACCAAGGTCAATTGTATGAGCTTCAACAAGGCCAAGTGCCAAGTCCTGCTCTTGGGCCACAACAACCCTATGCAATGTCACAGGCTTGGGGAAGTGCGGCTGCTAAACTGCCCAGCAGAAAAGGATCTGGGGGTTTTGACAGACAACTGACTGAACACACAGCAGCAGTGTACCCAGGGGACCAGGACAGGCATTCCTGTCTTGGGGTTCCTNGGTGACCAGGACAGTCATTCCTGTCTTGGGGTTCCTGTTCCATCCTGGGACGGATGGTGAGGGAGTCTGCAGCACAGGTTATTTTTTCTTCTATCCCTCCAGTTGCGGGCAGTGACATTGGAAGGAACTGATACACATGGCTTTGTGGCTGGTGTCATTGCCACAGTTTGGGGTTTTTTGACAATGGGAAGGCCTACATGGCACCAAGCTTGCTGGCCTCTAATGAGAGACACCTTTCTTATAGGGGGAAGAGAGTCTTTGCTCAAGAGATTGNGGGTTAAAAGAGAGCATCTGTCATCCAGAAACAGAACCGGAGGTTCCTGAACTGTGTGGAAGATAACTTCCTGATGAAGCTGGTGAGGGAGCCAACTAGGGAAGGTGCCCTCCTGTACCTGCTGCTTGTGAACAGGGAAGGAATTGTGGGGGAAGTCATGGTTGGAGGCCATCTAGGGCACAGTGATAATGAAATGATAGAATTTTCAATTATTGGGGAAGTAAGGAGGAAGTTTAGCAGAACTGTCACCATGGACTTCTGTAGGGCAGACTTTGGCCTGTTCAGGAGACTGACAGACAGAGTCTCTTGGGAGGTAGTCCTTATGGGTAAAGGAGTCCAGGAAGGCTGGACATACCTCAGGAATGAAATCTTACAGGCACAGGAGCAGGCCATCCCTGTGTTCCAAAAGATGAGCCAGTCGGGAAGAAACTAGCCTGCCTGAACAGAGAGCTCTGGCTGGAACTCAGGAACAAAAGGAGAGTTTATGGCCTTTGGAACAGGGGGCAGGTCACTCAGGAGGACCTCAAAGATGTAGTGAAGGTATGCAGTGAGAAAATTAGAAGGGCCAAAGCCCAACTAGAACTCAATCTGGCTACTGCTGTTAAAGACAATAAAAAATGTTTCTATAAATACTTTAACAACAAAAGGAGGACTAGGGAGAATCTTCATCCTTTAGTGGATGCTGGAGGAAACAGTGATCAAGAACGAGGAAAAGGCTGAATTACTGAACACCTTCTTTGCCTGTCTTTAGTAGTAGGACTAGCTGCTCCCTGGATACTCAGCCCCCTGAGCTGGAAGATAGGGATGAGACCTTCTTAATCAAAGAGGAAACAAACAGTCAGTGACATGCTTCACCACTTAGACATACACGAGTCTACAAGGTTGGGTAGGTTACACCCAAGAGTACTGAAGGAGTTGGCAGATTTGCTCACTAAGCCACTTCCCATTGCTCATCAGCAGTCCTGGATAACTGGGGAGGTCCCAGTGAACTGGAGGCTAACAAATTTGACACCCATCTACAAGAAGGGCCAGAAGGGAGATCTGAGGAACTACAGGCCTGTCAGCCTGACCTTGGTGCCAGGGAAGGTTATGGAGCAGATCATCTTGAGTGCCATCACACAGCACATACAGGACAAACAGGTGATCAGGCTTAGTCAGCATGGGTACATGAAAGGCAGGTCCTGATTGACAAACCTGATCTCCTTCCAGACCAGGTAACACACCTAGTGAACGAGGGAAAGGCTGTGGATGTTGTCTGTCTATACTTCAGTAAAGCCTTTGCCACCGTCCGTCACAGCATTCTCATGAAAAAAACTGGCTGCCCTAGACCTGGACAAGCGTATGCTTCACTGGATCACATGTTGCCTGGATGGCCAAGCCCAGAAAGTGGAGTTAAATCCAGTTGGTGGCCAGTCACAAGTGGTGTTCCCCATGGGTCAGTGCCGGGGCCACTTCTGTTTAAATATCTTTATCAATGATCTTGACAAGGAGATTGAGAGCACCCTTAGTAAGTTTGCAGATGACACCAAGTTGGGTGGGGGTGTTGATCTGCTTGAGGGTAGGGAGACTCTACAGAGGGACCGGGATAGGCTGGACCAATGGGCCAACTGACCAAGGTCAATTGTATGAGCTTCAACAAGGCCAAGTGCCAAGTCCTGCTCTTGGGCCACAACAACCCTATGCAATGTCACAGGCTTGGGGAAGTGCGGCTGCTAAACTGCCCAGCAGAAAAGGATCTGGGGGTTTTGACAGACAACTGACTGAACACAAGTCAGCAGTGTACCCAGGTGACCAGGACAGTCATTCCTGTCTTGGGGTTCCTGTTCCATCCTGGGACGGATGGTGAGGGAGTCTGCAGCACAGGTTATTTTTTCTTCTATCCCTCCAGTTGCGGGCAGTGACATTGGAAGGAACTGATACACATGGCTTTGTGGCTGGTGTCATTGCCACAGTTTGGGGTTTTTTGACAATGGGAAGGCCTACATGGCACCAAGCTTGCTGGCCTCTAATGAGAGACACCTTTCTTATAGGGGGAAGAGAGTCTTTGCTCAAGAGATTGCAGGACTGACTGAGAGGGCTTTAAACTAGACATGAAGGGTGAAGGGAATAATAATATCAGACTTGTCTGTGAAAAGCTGTGGGATGACACACCAGGGTTACAGGGAGGGGCCTTCAACCTGTTGCCCTGAGGCTTGCTGGGGATGCTGCAGCACAGTCAAAGTCCTACAGAGACGAGCCAGGGGCTCCTGAGGTACTAGGAAACAACAGGGAAACATCTGTGAAAGCTAAGGGGAGTTAAGGGGTGTTCCTCTAAGAAGGTGACATGGCCAACAGCCCAGCTGAAGTGCTCTACATGAACACACACAGCACGGGCAACAAACAGGAGAAGCTGGAAGCTGCCACGCTGCTGGAGAGCTATGACATAGTGGCCATTACCAAAACTTGGTGAGATGAATCCTATGACTGGAGTGTGGCTATTGATGGCTACAAGCTGTTCAGAAGGGACAGAAGAGGGAGGAGGGGTGGAGGTGTTGCCCTCTGGATTAAGAACTGGATGGAGTGTGAAGAGTTGTCCCTAAAGAATTGAAAGCTTATGGGTAGGAATTGAGACTGAGGCAACAAAGAGAACCTTGTGGTTGGTGTCTGCTACAGGCCACCAGATCAAGTGGAGCCTACAGATGAAGCCTTCTTACTCCACCTACAGGAGGCATCATGTTCACAGGCTCTTGTCCTGTCAGAGCATTTCAACCACCCCAACATCTGCTGGAAAAGTAACACAGGGAGCTGTAGACAATCCAGGAGACTCTTGGGAGTGCCTTGATGAGAACTTCTTAGGACAGGAAATAGGCAGCCCTACCCGAGGGGATGTGATACTGGATCTGATGGTCACCAATGCAAGTCAGCTCATCAGGGACATCAAGACTGAAGGAAGCCTGGCCTGCAGTGACCACACACTGGTGCAGTTCAAAGTCCTAAGGGATACGAGTCAGGTGAGGAGCACAGTCAGGACCCTGAATTTTAGAAAAGCAATTTTCAGCTCTTCAAGGAGTTAGTCAATAGGACTCCCTGGGAAACAGTCCCCAGGGATAAGGGAGAACAGAGCTGGCAGATCTTTAAGGATGCTTTCCATAGAGCCCAAGACCTCTCAATCCCCATGTGTAAGAAATCAAGCAAGGAAGGGAAGAGACCAGCATGGCTGAGTCAAGACCTTCTGGTCAAGCTGAAGGGCAAGAAGGAACTGCACAGGCAGTTCAAGCAGGGACAGGAATCCTGGAGAGAGCACGGGGATGTTGCCTGGTTGTGTAAGGACAAGGTCAGCAAGGCCAGGGCATGCCTGGAGCTGAACTTGGCAAGGTATGCAAAGAATAACAAGAAGGGCTTCTACAGGTATGTCAACCAGAAAAGGAAGGTTAAAGAAAGAGTACCCCCCTGACGAGCAAGAATAGCAAACTAGTAACAACAGATGAGGAGAAGTCCGAGGTTCTCAGCAACTTTTTTGCCTCGGTCTTCACTAGCAACCTCTCTCCTCACACCTCCCGAGTTGAAGGACCACAAGATGGACACCAGGGGGATAAAATCCCTCCTACTGTAAGTGAAGACAAGATTCATGACCACCTGAGGAACCTGAACGTACGTAAGTCTATAGGAAGTGATGAGAAGCATCCCAGAGTCCTAAGGGAATTGGTTGATGCAGTTGCCAGGCCACTCTCCATGACATTTGAGAAGTCCTGGCAGTCAGAAGAAGTCCCTGGTGACTGCAACAAGGGAAAGATCACACCCATTTTTAGAAAGGGTAGAAAGGAGAAGCCCAGGAACTACCAACCTGTCAGCCTCACCTCTGTGCCTGGCAAGAACATGGAACAGATCCTCCAAGAAGCTCTGAAAAGGCACGTGGAGGACAAGGAGGGGATTCGAGACGTCAACATGGCTTTACTAAGGACTTTACTGCCTGACCAACCTAGTGTCCTTCTACAATGGAGTGACTACATCAGTGGAGAAGGGAAGAGCTACAGATATCATCTATCTGCACTTCTGCAAGGCCTTTGACATGATCTCCCACAACATCCCTCTCTCTAAATCAGAGAGAGACGAATTTGATGGTGGACTGTTCGATGTATAAGGAATTGGTTTGATGTTTGCATCCAGAGGGTAGTGGCCAATGGCTCAATGTCCAGAGGGAGGTGTGTGACAAGTGGTGTCCCTCAGGGGTCCTTAGTGGGACCAGTGCTGTCTAATATCTTCATCAATGATACAGACAGTGGGACTGAGAGCACCCTCAGCAAGTTTGCAGATGACACCGAGCTGAGTGGTGCAGTTGATGTGCCAGAGGGACAGGATGCCTTCCAGAGGGACCTAGAGAAGCTTGAGAAGTTCATGTGAATTTCATGAGGTTCACCAAGACCAAGTGCAAAGTCCTGCACCTGGGTCGATACAATCCTCGTTACCAGTACAGGCTGGGGGATGATGTAATAGAGCAGCCCTGCAGAAAAGGACTTGGGGGTACTGGTGGACCAAAAGCTGGATGTAAGCCAACAATGCACTTGCAGCTCAGAGGGCCAATCACATCCTGGGCTGCATCAAAGGAAGTGTGGCCAGCAGATCAAGAGAGGTGATTCTGCCCCTCTATTCTGGTGAGACCTCACCTGGAGTAGTGCATACAGCTCTGGAACCCTCAACACAGGAAGGACATGGACCTGATGGAGTGAGTCCAGAGGAGGGCCACAAAAATAATCAGAGGGCTGGAACACCTCTCCTACAAAGACAGTCTGAGAGAGTCAGGGTTATTCATCCTGGAGGAGAGAAGACTCCGAGAAGACCTTATTGCGGCCTTCCAGTACCTGAAGGGGGCCTACAAGAAAGCTCGGGAGGGGCTGTTTTCAAAAACATGTAGTGATAGGATGAAGGGCAATAGTTTTAAACTAGAGAAGGGTAGATTTAGATTAGGAAGAAGTTCTTCACTGTGAGGGTGGTGGATCACTGGAACAGGTTGCCCAGAGAGGTGGTGGAGGCCCCATCCCTGGAGATGTTCAACGCCAGGCTTGATGGGGCTCTGAGCAACCTGATCTAGTTAGAGATGTCCCTGCTGACTGCAGGGGGGTTAGACTAAGATGACCTTGGAAGGTCCCTTTCAACCCAAACCATTCTATGATTTTATTATGTGGCTCCAGCTGCTCAAGTAACAGTTACAGTATGATTCCCTGTGAATACAGAGGAAGAGATGTACTGTCTCAGATTAAGAACTCCTTCAGTCCAATGTCCCATTTTCACCACAGGCCACAGGCGAACATCAAGGGAAGAGGAAAAACAAGGCAAATATATAATATTTCCTCTGCAACACTCCCACAGCCTTCCACTGCTTTTGGCTTTGGGGATTTCCTGAGCCTGAGGGACTGTTGGTTCACCAATTCTCAACACAATCCTCTTCCAAACACTTGACCATTCTCCTCTGCACCGTAGAGAAACACCCTGTACCCAGTGTGTCATTCAGAATGGCACTGGGCACATCTACCCCCATGTCACTGCACAAAGAACCACCTCCTCGTGTTTGTTTAGAGTCTGGCTCCCACCACTGCAAATCTGATGGTTGGTACTCAAAGAGCCAATTGCCATCCACCTTCTCTAAGCTACTTAGGATGTGACAGGCCTCAGGCATATCCTCCCTAAGTAATTTCTTCTGAGTGCAAACTCCAAGCTTGCCCCATTGTTCCTTTCAAGGGAAAAGACACCAGACAGCTGAGCACCCTTGTTATCCTTTTTGAGTTCCAGTATTTCCTTTCTAAGAAGCAGGAAACACAACTGGGCACAGTGCTCATGGTGTGAGCTCACCACTGATTTGTGGAGTGCCATAAATACGTTCCCTGTCTTGTTCTCTGTCCCTTTCCTTAAAACATGACTTGCTTTCCCAAGCACTGAGCTGGTGTTTGTGCAGGCCACACATACTCAGAGTTTCACTCCTGAGTGGCAGCAACCAATTTAGATATCACTATCATTTATGTAAAGCTAGGACATGGTTTCTGCACATACATAATCTTGCATTTATCTACCCTGTATCTAATCTACCTTTTTACTGCCTGATCACCCATAATTCTTTGCAGATGACCCTCACCCCTGTTAACTTAAAAAAGTTTTGTAGAGTCAGCAAACATTCCCATCTTGCTGCTCACCCTTTTCTCCAAGGGAGGGATGAGTTGTCAGACACTGCGTAGCTGCCTCCCTGCACTCACCTACTCACTGATGCTGTTCTCTCTGGCTACGAAATAATGCATGTCTACACTTGCCAATTAATGACTGCTACTTTTTAATACATGGCTACCAGCAGCCAAGTAATATCAAGAATTACTTGGCATAGAGCACTTGAGAAACGCAGATACCATTATGATTATTAACTCATGTGCACCTATTAACCCATGTGTGTTTAATATTAAACACAGGTATCTCTGCATGACCAGAGAAATGCATAAGAGACAGTTGGTAACCCCTTGCTAATGCATAAGTTGTATTATCTTCTCATGACCATGAAAATTAGGAGCATTGTATTTGATTCATTCTGGTCAGAAGCAGAGCAGGGGAGAATATTCCACTATGATCACTCAGTCAGGCTCACCCTGAAAAAAATAAAAAACCCTCTAAGCATGCGTTTCTAACCCCATTTCACTTAATAAGGCACTAGCTGGGGCCCACAGCCAGTTTTGTTTGAGTGCCTGGCCTCTGAATTTGTTTCTGTTTATATTGTTTGATTTTGTTTTAATCCTAATTCCAGTTTGGTTGCATAATAATAATAATGTATTTCTGTCCTTAAAACCCTTATGCAGGTTTCCAAACCTGACTTAGCTTTATCGCAGTTTTGTTTTTGCTTTGTGAATGATACTGAGCTATTTGTTGCTACCTCCCAAGCACAACTCGGAAGTACACTGTTCCCTAAACGTCTACTCTCACAGAGCCAGGGAGGAAAAGTTGACACCACGGTAGGATAAGGAATCCAAACATACATCTGCTTTTCAAGCAAACAATTCCATTTCCAAGTATTCTAGTAAACATCATGCTTCTAACTACTTTTATTTTACTTACTCTTAATGTATTTATTAATCTCTTTGTAACTCCACTGCCAGGAAGTCCAAAGGAGAGAGCAGTAAGGCTGGAGAAACGCATGGTCATGCTGTACCATTTTGTAAGCTGCTTCCTGTAGACCAGGATTACTGTTTATATTTTCATTTATTAAATACCTTGTGTTACAACCCCTTATCTTTGACTGTGGAAGCTATTTGGATATGTTCTTGTGGCACTTTTCCAACTTTATACAAATGCTGAAAAGCAAGCTTGCTGAAGTGGGCAGTTTAGTATGACTTGGCTACTAATTTTTAAGGAAGAGGTTCTGTGACCTGTGACAAAAGAAGTATTTTTATCGACGGGAGGAACTACCTACCACTCATGCAAATATTTGAACCACTTAAAATGTCTTCATCTCCGTTTAAATATACTTTTTTTTTTTTTTTTTTAAATTTCCCGGAAGCAGGATGTTCTGCTCATAGTGCTCACAGCACACCCTGCTGACTGTCGTTTAAAGTTAACACCAAGCATGGACGACAGGCTAAAAAGATGTAAAAACGTATTTTCGGCACCACAGAAACCTGCAGTCTGTGCAGGTGATTATCGTGGGTAGTGAGGAGTGGAACGGAGAGGCACTGGGGGTATGTTCTGAGGGCAGCCGGGAAGGCTTGGCAGGAAATTAACCTGGTTTCATGGAAGGGAGAGCCCTTTCGGGAAGGAAGGCTCCTTTCAGAGCTGTAAGGTCACACCAGTTCGGCATGGAGGATGAGGGCAAACGTCGGCACCCATGTCTTCATTTCCGTGGCTTCAAGGACAGGGCAGGCGCTGCCGAGCGAGGATCACTGGCTATTCAGTATTAAGCTGGCTTTATATGAAAGTGGCTTAGAGCCACATTTGCATGACAAAGCCATTTACGTGCACCTCATCAATAAGGAAGGCTACGGGCTCCATTTATTCTCCCTTTGCTCTTGCGCGTGGATCACGCGCAACCATTAAGGGGAGCGACAAGGATTTTGGTAAGAAAGCTCTGGATCCTCACGCCGAGCGGGGCTCGCATCCCCCAGGGCTGCCAGCAGCCATGGTGCTAGTGAGCCACGGGGCTAGTATGGCCACGGGACTCGTTAAGCCTGTTTTCCAGGGCAGGATGCAGCGGCTCCAGCAGGCTCCCTGAGGTGGGCACGGCGAGCTGCCCCCCCCGCTCGGGGATAAAGGCGGACCGGCTTCCCCCGCAGCGGCGGATCCGTGTCCTTTTCGGGAGGGGGAAGGCGCGGGCACCCCACACGAACCCGGCGCGGCGGCGGGCTACCGGTGCGGCGGGCGTTGCCACGTCCCCGCGGCGCGGTGGGGCGGTGGGCCGCATAGGGCCGCAAGTAGGGCCCGGCCGGGCCGCCGCATGCCTGCGCTCGGCTACAGGGGACAAAAGGGGCATTGGCCAGGACATGCTGTGGAGGAATTCCTGCCGCACGGGGGGAGGTGGCGGCGGCGGTGGGATATTTTATGCATAGGGCCGCAAGTAGGGCCCGGCCGGGCCGCCGCATGCCTGCGCTCGGCTACAGGGGACAAAAGGGGCATTGGCCAGGACATGCTGTGGAGGAATTCCTGCCGCACGGGGGGAGGTGGCGGCGGCGGTGGGATATTTTATGTGGGGGTTTTTTTTCTCTTTTTTTTTTTCACAGGGTTGCTCAACTCCCGAGCANGCCGGGGCGAGGAGCGGGGGAGGGCAGGAAGGCGCGGGGGCGACACTGAGCCGGGTTGAGTAGGGCGGGATGGGC